>LR738715.1:66017651-66102728 GCA_902687465.1 Secale cereale
CCCGTGACATGAGAATGACGCAAAAAATTCAATAAATAAGAAAACCCCCGAAATGAACCCTAGATTAGAAGTTCCGCCGCCGCAAGCCTCTGTAGCCACGAAAAATCAATCGGGACCCCGTTCCGGCACCCTGCCGTAGGGGGAAATCATCACCGAAGGCCATCTCCATCACCCCGACGGCCACCATGATGAGGAGGGAGTAGTCCACCCTCGGGGCTGAGGGTTTGTACCAACAGCTACGTGTTTTATTTGTCTCTCTCCCGTGTTCTTGATTTGGCACGATCTTGATGTACCGTGAGCTTTTTTATTATAGTTGGATCTTATGGTGTTCTTCCCTCTCTCTTCTCGTGATGAATTTAATCTTTTCCATTGAGGTTTTGTTATGTCGGGTTGAATCTTTTGGATGTGAGAGCACTTGATGTATGTCTTGCGATGGGATATCCGTGGTGACAGTGGGATGTTCAATTGATTCACTTGATGTATGTTTTGGTTACCAACTTGTGGATTCCCGTAGCATTGGGGTAATCTACGCATAGGGGTTGATATGGGTTTTCATATTCTTCTCTATGATAGAAATCTTGGTGTACTTGATACGTCTCCAACGTATCTATAATTATTTATTGTTCCATGTTGTTATATTATCATTCTTGGATGTTTTACAATCATTTTATATCATTTTTGGGACTAACCTATTGACATAGTGCCCAGTGCCAGTAGCTGTTTTTTTTGCTTTTTTACATCGCAGAAAATCAATACCAAACGGAGTCCAAATGCAGCGAAACTGTTTGGAGATTTTTTCTGGGCCAGAAGACACCCAATGGGCCAAAGAAGCACCTGGGAGGGTGCTCCGAGGGGAGCACAACCCACCAAGGCGCGCCCAGGCCCCTAGGCGCGCCTTAATCGGTTGTGGCCACCTCGGTGGCCTCCCGCACCGCCTCTTCGCTCTATAAATACCAAAACATTCTAGAAACCCTAGGGGAGTCGATGAAATTTTATTCTAGCTGCCACAAGTTCTAGAACCACGAGATCCAATTTAGAGCCCTTTTCCGGCACTCCGCCGGAGGGGAACACGATCACGAAGGAGTTTATCATCCTCATTGGTGCCTCTCCGATGATGCGTGAGTAGTTTACCTCAGACCTACGGGTCCATAGGCAGTAGGTAGATGGCTTCTTCTCTCTTTGTTTCTCAATACAATGGTCTCTTGGAGATATATTTGATGTAATGATTTTGTGCGGTGTGTTTGTTGGGATCCGATGAATTGTGAGTTTATGATCAGATTTTCCTTGATTTAATATCTATTCTTGATTATCATAGCCTCGTATTTCTTCTCCGATATTTGGGTTTTGTTTCGGAAACTTGATATATTTATCTTGCAATGGGAAGAGGTGCTTTGTGATGGGTTCAATCTTGCGGTGTCCTTTCCCAGTGACAGAAGGGACAACAAGGCATGCATGTATCATTGCTATTAAGGACAAAAAGATGGGTCTATTCCTACATGAATAGATCTTGTCCACATGATGTCATCATTCTTATTGCATTACTCCGTTTTTCCATGAACTTAATACACTAGATGCATGCTGGATATTGGTCGATGCGTGGAGTAATAATAGTAGATGCAGGCAGGAGTCAGTCTACTAATCTTGGACGTGATACCTATATACATGATCATTGTCTTGGATATCATCATGATTATTCGCTCTTCTATCAATTGCCCAACAATAATTTTTTCACCCACCGTTGCTATTTTTTTAGAGAAGCCACTAGCTAAATCTACGGCCCCCGGGTTCATTTTTCTATCATATACTTTCAAATCTATATTGCTATTTGCTTTTCCTCTATTTGCACTTTTTATTTTCAGATCTATATTATCAAAAACACAAAAATACCTCGCTGAGTTTTATTTGCCGTACTTCCATTTGCAATTATCAATCTATCCATTTACCAATCAATTACCCGGGCGGGATTGACAACCCCTCTTATACGTCAGGTTGCAAGTATTTGTTATTTGTGTGCATGTATCATTTACATAGTGTTGCATGGTTTTCCTACTGGTTCGATAACCTTGGTCTCATCACAGAGGGAAATACTTATCGTAGCTGTGCTGCATCATCCCTTCCTCTTTGGGGAAATACCGACGTAGTTCAAGCGACATGAAAAGGAATTTGTGGCACCGTTGCCAGGGAGACATCATCAACATCTATCAGGTTCCTAATCACAAATCTCATCTCCTCGCAATTTACATTATTTGCCATTTGCCTTTCGTTTTCATCTCCCCCACTTCACAAAAAATTTCCATTTTTATTTGTCCTCTTTTTCGTTCGCCATTTTCTGGTCGGATTTATCGCCTACTTGTGTTCTTGTTTATAACCAGCTAGGTGGCCCGCGCATTTGCGTGCTAGAATTAACATATTTTTGTCCTTACTTCTCTATAGGTTTGATGTAAATCGAGTGTCAGCTTATATTGAATTTTGTTCTTGACCAAATTAGCATTGTTATATCCTTTAAAATTTAAAAACATATCATGGTTAATAATTTATCGCCTTTGTGTTTCAAATCATTCTTTGCCCACCACAATTTATGCATTTTTCTCCAAGAAATAAATATAAACCCTTCATCCACCTCAAGCTAGCCATATTGTAATGAAGATTTTGAATTAGTCTAATGCTTGGCTTATAAATGCTTCCAAGCATCCCTGTCTTTCAGTTATTCATCTGAAGTAATATAACCTCCGTCTTATACCATCTAAAATTACATAAACGTTTTCTCCCACTCACTACCGTGATAGGTTGGCCTCTTTGATGGTGCCCACGTCATGTTGTTGAGACTCATTTTACACATCATGTTCTCTACTCGGTGTCGCCAAAAACTTTTTATCTTTCTAGTTGAGCCCATCATGACTTTCACTGACATACATGAGTATTTGTTAGTGCTTCAAAATGATTTAGTAAAAGTACCTTGTTGTCACCCACTCTGAGCATAGCTTGTTATTTGTATCATGCAATGTTCCTTCCGTTGACTTCCTTTATAGGAAAACTAAAGCAACTTAATTATTGACCGTTTTGGTGATCCTATTCTTTAGGTTTGAATTTTTAGTCATAGATTTATTATCTCTTTGTGAAGGACACGGAATGAAATTGTCTCAGAGTCGAACCCTCTCCAAGTAGGGGATATTGGTTGACTATTTGTTACACACACAAAATATATAGAGTGAAGAAACTGCAGGTGAAATATCTTATTCGGGAACCTATTTAACATTTCTTTGAGGCCACATAATTATAATTTTATTTCATTCATTGCGCATGATTTTGCATTAAAAACATTCGAAATAGGAAATGGTTCTAGAGATGACGTGCATCCTTAGGAAACATTGTCTACTTTGTTGGAAATCATTTGTTCAAATTTATAAGTTCATTACAAAACAATTTGTATATGTGATATGAATAGACCGTGTTTTAGTTTTTCCTTTATCTTGTGCTATACTCATCACTCGCACACATAGCGGATTGGCCTCTCTGTGCGCGTTCCGTTTGGTGCCATGTATTGAGTGGTATAGCAAACATGGTTATACTATTCCCATTACTAAACAGTAAAACTGAGCTAGTTATGCCTCCTCACAGCGCTCTGGAATGCTAAACCGTCTGATTAAGTATACGAATGCTTCAGATTAGTTCACCGCACTGCAGCCTTCCCTCAGGCCTCGTCCGCCTCATCTGGTCGGTGAAGCCGGCCGACCCAGCGTCAAAAAGGGCCTCTGCCCCATAGACCTTTTTTTGGGCGTTCTCATGAATCGGGCTGCCGTGGGCTGTGTGGTCGTGAGGTGAGTTACAGCCAATTCTTTCTTGTTGACGTGAAGGAGGTGGGCCGGTCGTTGCCTTTCCTAATTCCATCAGTCATTGCTCAAATTGTTTTTTCCATCAGTCCATCAACTTCTAGTTGCGGTGGATTTCAGTTTTTTGCTACTTACGGTTCAATTTTTTCTCAAAAAAAAACTTACAGTTCAATTGCATCATTATTTGTCCCTTTTCAACCTATGTGCAGCATCTACTATGGCAAGGCTACAACAAACACGTGACACACAGAGAATCTCAACCACTTATTCAGATACCTTAGAAAGTGTGATGCTTAGACAAACTTTTTTGTACATTGACGTCCCAATGCTGATTTAGATGACATTGTCACCTGTGTCAGTTTTGCAACTTATACCTAAAGCTTCAATAATGTTCCACCATCTAAATGTTCCTTTTTTTGTCCAAATTTTCCTAATATACTATCATTATTCAAATAATTTGTACCGGCGCGACAACATGCGCCTTTATGTTCTAGTGCAACCGTGGGTACATATTGCACATTCATGCATATATCCGCAGTTTGCACTTCTTTTTTCCTACAGTCTAATCCGGACATGCATGGATGTTAATTTATCCTTTGTCTAGCATACATCCTGCGTATAGAGACAATCCTACTAATATGCGTACTTTAGCTACCTGGCCGCTTGGTGTACTATGCTGCTTCAATGGGGCATGCCGATACATCACTGCTGTAAGCCTCCGACGACCGGCTGGTGTACGCTGCTGCTTCAATGGGGCATGCCGATTCATCACTGCTCTAAGCCTCCGACGACCGGCCATGCTGTGCTGATGTATCTTCGTGTAATATAGTGCAGTTTTGAATGGCCAGCTGAAAGTACGTAGAGAAGAATATATAGTGTTCCATTAGATGGATCGATGCCTAAGTAGCACCTATATAAGTCAATTCACGGTTGATGTGCATGCCCGTTTTGTAGGAGTCCATAGAGTTACGGTTGTGTCCTAATTGGATTAAAATATACTTGCCTCATGTGAGTCCATCATGCAATTCATGGTTGTGTTCTTTTTGCAAGGGGCAATTCATGGCTGTCGTGCATGCCCGTTCTGAAGGAGTCCAATAGAGTTACGTTTGTGTACTAATTGGATTAGAATAATGCTGGTGCCATGAGGTCTGTCACGATTTTCCAAAATTCTGTTTTCTCTTGTGTTTTTTTTCTTTCCAAAGACATGTTAGAACTTTTTGGACGCAACACGTGACATGTCTAATTATTTGTACATGGTAATATTTGTATGTAACGCTCTATTTTTAAATCTTGACCGTTAATTTTTAATATAGACGGCCAAGATAATTTAATTTGTGTGGAAGAACGTGGCGGCTCGTTTGACTTCCGTATTATGTATAGAATAGATAGATTGGTCAAGATGACGCAAGAGAACACTAAGTTGTGTGATTTTTCCAACACCAACAACAACGATTTTATTAGTACGCCGATTCCTCCCGCTGCTAGTGCGGAGTCTTATGACATCAATGCTGCTTTGTTGAATCTTGTTATGAAAGAGCAAGTTTCCAGCACTCCTAATGAGGATGAAGCGTCCCATCTAAACACATTCGTAGAATTGTGTGATATGCAAAATAAAAAATATGTGGACAATGATGTTGTGAAGTTGAAATTATTTCCGTTCTCTTTGTGTGATCGTGCTAAAATTTGGTTTTCATCTTTGCCTAGCAATAGTATCGATTCTTGGAATAAGTGCAGAGATGCTTTTATCACTAAGTATTTTCCGCCCGCTAAAATTATTTCTTTTAGAACTCAGATCATGAATTTCAAGCAAATTGAGCATGAACATGTTGCACAATCTTGGGAAATAATGAAATTGATGCTAATGAATATCCCAACTCATGGGTTACATCTTTGGATGATCATACAATTTTTTATGCGGGATTTAATTTAGTTTCAAGAAATCTTGTGGATTCCGCCGCGGGTGGTACTTTTATGGAAATTACTTTGGGTGATGCTACCAATTTGCTTGATAATATTATGGAAAATTATTCACAATGGCATACCGAAAGAGCGCCTACTAGTAAAAAGGTTAATTCGGTTGAAGAAATTAATTCTTTTAGTGAAAAAGTTGATGCTCTTACAAAAATGGTTGCTAGTAAAAGTGCTCCTATTGATCTTAATGATGTGCATTTGTCTACCTTTATTGAGCAAAATAGTGATGTCGTAGATGTGAATCTTATTTGGCGAAATTATTTCAATAACAATGCTTATAGAGGTAATTTAAATCCTAGGCATTTTCCTGGAAATTACTCTAATAATTATGGTAATTCCTATGGTAATTCTTATTACAATAATAATAGGAATTCCTCTGATATAGAGCATAATATTAAAGAATTTATCAATACTCAAAAGGGTTTAAATGCTTCAATAGAAGAAAAGTTGAGTAAGATTGATTATATGTCTAGAAATATTGATAGAATTTCTCATGATGTAGAAAATCTCAAGTTGAAAGTTTTTCTGCCCAAGATTGAGGAATCAATTAAAGCTTTATATGTTTCAATGGATGAAAGTAAGAAAAGAACCACTATGCTTAGAGCTAAAAGAGAATTTTTAGAAAAAGTGTTTTCTAGTGATTGCTTTCATAAAAATGATGAAGATCTTAAAATGATTTGTGTTTCTTCTGTTGATTCCTTGTTTGATAAAGTAAAAATTGATGATAAAGGGAGTTAAGAAGAGTCAACCTTAGTTAGAAGGCATCCCGATAATTCGGAGGGTGAAAGTCTTGTTGAGAAAATCGATAAAAGTGGGTTTGGAGAGGTCAAAACTTTAACTAGTGATGTGAAGGAAATATGCCCTAGAGGCAATAATAAAGTTGTGATTCATTTTTCCTTATTAATCATGATAAATGTCTTTTATTCATGCTAGAATTGTATTAACTGGAAACTTGATACATGTGTGAATACATAGACGAAACTCAGTGTCCCTAGTAAGCATCTACTAGACTAGCTCATTAATAAAAGATGGCTGAGTTTCCTAACCATAGACATGTGTTGTCATTTAATTAATGGGATCACATCATTAGGAGAATGATGTGATGGGCATGACCCATCCGTTAGCTTAGCGCATTGATCTTTTAGTTTTATCGCTACTGCTTTCTTCATGTCAAATACATATTCCTCAGACTATGAGATTATGCAACTCCTGGATACTGGAGGAATGCCTTGTGTGCTATCAAACGTCACAACATAACTGGGTGATTATAAAGATGTTCAACAGGTATCTTTGAAGGTGTTTGTTGTGTTGGAATAGATCGAGAATAGGATTTGTCAGTCCGAGTAACGGAGAGGTATCTCTGGGCCCTCTCGGTAATACACATCATAATAAGCTGTGACGCCCCCGATTTGACCGTACACTAATCATGCATGCAAATGTGTACGATAAAGATCAGTGACTCACTGCAAGGTATCACAACACAACTCTAGACACAATTAAAATAATACAAGGGCTCGAATACATAAGCTCGAATACACAAGAGTCAGCGGAATCAATAACATCTGAGTACAGACATAAGTTAAACAAGTTTGCCTTAAGAAGGCCAGCACAAATGTAGTAACGATGGAAAAGGCAAGGCCTCCTGCCTGGGACCTCCTAACTACTCCACGAAGCCGGACTCCACGTAGAATCATCCTCGAGATCCTCTGGCTCCTGGACTCCACCATCTGGTTGCGTCATCCGAGAGGAAGGGACAAAAAGGGGAAAAGGGGGAGCAAAGCAACTGTGAGTACTCATCCAAAGTACTCGCAAGCAAGGATCTACACTACATATGCAATGGTATCTGTATAAAGGGGTAATATCTGTGGACTAATCTGCAGAATGCCAGAATAAGAGGTGGATAGCTAATCCAATCAAAGACTATGCTTCACGCAGCCTCCATCTTGTAGCAGTAGAAGAGAGTAGATGGAATAGTAACAAGTATCACAGCTTCTGGCAGCCTCCATCTTGCAGCAGTAGAAGGGAGTAGATGGTAAGTTCACCAAGTAACATCATATAGCATAATCCTACCCGGCGATCCTCCCCTCGTCGCCCAGTGGGAAAGTGATCACCGGGTTGTCTCTGGAACTTGTCTGGGTGTGTTTTATTAAGTATCCAGTTCTAGTTGTCATGAGGTCGGAGTACAACTCCGAGTCGTCCTTTTACCGAGGGACACGGCTTTTCGAATAGATTAACTTCCCTGCAGGGGTGCACCACATAACCCAGCACGCTTGATCCCATTTGGTCGGACACACTTTCTGGGTCATGCTCGGCCTCGGAAGATCAACACGTCGCAGCCCTACCTAAGCACAGCAGAGAGGTCAGCACGTCGGTCTAAACCCTAAGCGCGCAGGGGTCTGGGACCATTGCCCAACGCACACCTGCACATTGCGTACACGACCGGTAAGCAGACCTAGCCGCTCCTAATACCAGAGCAATGTTCCAGTCCAATTCGGCGCGCACCGCTAAGTCGCTGACGTCAAGAAGGCTTCGGCTGATACCACGACGTCGAGTGCCCATAACTATTCCCACATAGCTGGTTAGTGCGTATAGGCCAATGGCCAGACTCAGATCAAATACCAAGATCTCGTTAAGCGTGTTATTATGAAATAACCGCGGACAACGACCAGGGCCGGGCCCACCTATCTCCTAGGTGGTCGCAACCCGCCCTGTCGCTCTGTCACAAAGTAACCATCAGGGGGCTGCCGGGAACCCAGGCCCACCACTACCTATGTGGAACCACTTGCCCCTTCAGCCCCCATCTCCGAATCATCATCATGAGTATGTAATACTATAGTATATACCCGTGATCACTTCCCAAAGTGATCACGACCCAATAGTATAGCATGGCAGACAGACAAGGATGTGGGGCCTCTGATGGAATACTAGCATCCTATACTAAGCATTAGGATAGGAGGTAAAGGTATCAATAGTTATAGCAACAATGACAGGCTATGCAACAGAATAGGAACTATCGAATCATCAACATTAGCAAATCTAATGCAAGAATAAGAGAGAAGAGAATGGGCGATATTTGGTGATCAAAGGGGTGGGGCTTGCCTGGTTGCTCTGGCAAGAAGGAGGGGTCGTAGTCGACGCAGTCGATCACCGTGGCACTGTCAGCGGTCTCAGTCCCGATGTCTACCGGAGAGAAGAGGGGGAAGAAACAATAAATATAAAGCAAGCATCGCACCACAAAGCATAACATGGCAATACGCGGTGCTAGAGGTAACCTAATGCAGTAACAGGTGATACTGGCGAAGTGAGGAAACATCCGGGAAAGTATTCCGATGTTTCGCGTTTTCGGACAGATGGGCCGGAGGGGAAAAAGTTGCAGGTTCACCATGCTAGGGACGTCTGGCAGACGAACGGCTGCGAATTTGGATTTGTCTCGTTGTTCTGAGCAACTTTCATGTACAAAGTATTTTCATCTGAGTCACGGATTATTTTATATTATTTTTTAAAAGTTTTAAATCATTTTCTAAATTATTATTATTAAATTAATTCAAAATTGTCATTACTGCATCAGCATCATGTCAGCATCATGTCAGCAATCAACAAAGGTGTTGACTCGGTCAAACCGATTGGGCCGGCCTAGTCGACTGAGCCGACTGGGCCAAGAGGCCCAGTGGGGAAGGGGGGCCTTTTGGCTTTTTGTTTCTTTTTTGTCTGTTCTTTTAAATCTTTTTTGTTTTCTTTATTTTAGTTACAAAAATAGTTTTACAAAAAGTTAACCCTTGCTCCTAAATTAGCATAACAATATAGGCCACTCCCACAAAAAGTTTGGTGACTAAACAAACTGGTTTAATATTTGTTTATCATTTAAAAGCACTTAAATAATAGTTTGGCCCGTGATTTATTTGTTTTAGATCATTTAAGCATTTTATCAAAATGTGGTACCTTCATCATATTTACTCATGATTTATTTTGACACATCTAGAACATTTTAGGTTTAATGTTTGAGAACTTTTGCTGTTTGCCTTTATCTCAATTTTGAATTCGGATCAGTTTTCAGCTAACACGAGTTATCAACAGTAACCGAGGTGACATGTCATCATTAGCTGGGAATTATTGTAGTTTGATTACCCGGGAGTCACATAAGCCTTGCAAGCAAATGACTAATGAGTTAGTCACGGGATGATGTATTACAGAACGAGTAAAGAGACTTGCCGGTAACGAGATTGGACTAGGTACGAAGATATTGACGATCGAATCTCGGGCAAGTAACATACCGATGACAAAGGGAATAACATATGTTGTCATTACGGTTTGACCGATAAAGATCTTCGTAGAATATGTAGGAACCAATATGAGCATCCAGGTTCCGCTATTGGTTATTAACTGGAGAACTGTCTCGGTCATCTCTACATAGTTCTCGAACCCATAGGGTCCGCACTAGGGGTGGATATCGAGCCGAGTCGAGCCAACTCGACTCGACTCGCTAAAGCTCATTTCATTAACGAGCTAGCTTGACTCGACTCGTTACTATAACGAGTTCAAATACAAGATTGGCTCGACCCATATAACTCACGAGCTGGCTCATTTACCTTGTTAAGCTCATTAAATATATGAACATAAAAATTATAAATATGATAAAAAGATTAATTATGAATTTAACATGTAAATATATGGACATGTACGTGAGAGTCTCCTAGGAGGTCGGGCCTTGAGCGGCTGGACCTTATGCTAGGACACAAGGTGCTTAGTGGAAGTTTTTACTACCCCTAAAAATGACTAGTTTTTTTTAACCGAACCTAACGAGTTACACGAGTACTCGTTAGATCGGCTCGTTTAACTTTGTCTGTAAACAATCTTAAATTAAAGCTCGTCTCGACTTGTTATTGTTCAAGTTCGAGTCAATTCGAGCCGACTCACGAGCTACTCGTTTAGCTCACGAGTTTCGAGCTTGTTTTCCAACCCTAGTCCGCAGGCTTAACGGTTGAGGACGATTTGTTTTATGAGTTATGAGTTTTTGGTGACCGAAGATTGTTCAGAGTCCCGGATGAGATTACGGAAATTATGATGAGTCTCGAAATGGCCGAGACATAAAGAATGATATACTAGATGATGTTATTTGGACACCGGATGAGTTCCAAGAGGTACCAGGTAAATATCGGAGTGCCGGAGGGTTATCGGAACCCTCGGGGGAACTAATGGGCCTTAGTGGAGAGAGAAGAGGGCCGCAAGGGGTGGAATCCTACTAGGAGCAGGAGTCCTAGTCGGACTCCTCTCCTTGGCGCGCCCTAGGGGCCAGCCGACCTCGCCTCCCACCCTCCTTTATATACGTGGGGAGGAGGGCACCCTAGAACACACAAGTTATTCTCTTAGCCGTGTGCGGTGCCCCCCTCCACAGTTTGCGCCTCAGGTCATATTGTCGTAGTGCTTAGGCCAAGCCCTGCACGATCTACTTCACCATCACGATCAGCACGCCATCGTGCTGCCGGAACTCTCCCTCGACCCTCTACTATATCAAGAGCTCAAGGGACGTCATCGAGTTGAACGTGTGCTGAATTTTGAGGTGTCATACGATCGGTGCTTGATCGGTTGAATCTCGAAGAGGTTTGTCGGTGTATTTGGATCGACACCTATGGGATCACAAGAATCCCTACTACGGTTGCGGGGCGCGGGGTTGAGAGAAGAGCGGATCTAATAGTCAGGACACGGTTCCTTTACCCAGGTTCGGGCCGCAAAGATGCGTAAAACCCTACTCCTGCTTTGGTGGATTATATGTTTGTATTCTTCAGCTAGTGAGGAGCTCCAAAAGAGTCGTGAGGAGTTCTAAAAAGCCGAATCCTCCTCCTCGTCACCTCGGGCCTCCTTTTATAGGGAAAAGGGGTCGCCACAGTGGCACACATGAGGTGGAAAGGGAACAATGATGCGAGGTTATCCCTCGCATTACAGGACAAGGCGCATTTAATGCGCTTAGCATAGGTGTCCTTGCTTTATCGGGAACGAGGGGAGACGTCCGTCTTGTCCGTCGCCGCCCCTCCTCGTGTTGACACGCGCCCTGGCCAGCAGTGCCTGAGGTGCCATGTAGGCAGACAGGCAGTTGAGGTGGCGCAACGGCGGGTCTCCACGAAGATCTGTGGGTTGCCACGCAGGAGCCTCTCCAGCTGGTCGGGTCGGCAGCTGCGTGGGTCGGTGGAAATCTGGTTGGTGCGGGCCTGACGGTGGCCCCACGGGTGTCCTCGGCAAGGGCCTTGCCGGGGCTTCGGCAAGGGTCCTGCCGTGGCGTCTGCTGTCATCCCCGGCAAGGTGTTTGCCGGGGGCCTTGTAGTTCTCCTTGGCTGGGATCCCGCAAAGGGTTGTCGTCTTCTTAACTTGTATCTGATCTTGGATGTCTTCACAAAGTTCTGCATGCCACCACGGGGATATCTCCCGAATCCTCGCCCCATGGGGGCGGTGGACTCAAGGGAGATTTGCTCCGTGGGCGTGGGGCGAGCCGCCGCGGCAAGGGTCTTGCCGGGGCTGCCAGGGCTGGCCCCGACAAGGATCTTGCCGGGGAGAGCCGCTTCGTCCCTTTGCTCTTTGTGGTCTTGTTCTTGGCGTTGTTCCAGTCTCCATCAAGCTTTGATCTTACCCCGGCTCACCTCCCTCGCCATGCTTGGTGTGGTGGTGCCCGTGGCTCAGACTGCCCGTGCACAGTAATAGGGGTACGAAAAGTGTACCCCTCTTTTTGTACACCGACAGGAGCCCCCGGGCCTGGGCCACACATAAGCGTGACACGTTGTTGGGCCAGGCCCAGAACGGTGCGCGGGCATGCGGGGCGGTTTCCTCCGTGGTAAAAATTTCCGCGCGCTGCGCCTCCCATGACCCGCGCTCGCGGCGCGGGGTGGAGGGGCGTGCGTGACGTGGGCGGCATGCGTGGGGCGGTTTCCGCAGGCATGCGTCACATCGCAGTAAATGCGAAAGGAGGCGGCCCGCGCCTTCCCCGTAAATGGGGGAGGTGTGGAGGCGCGGCCCGCTTACTGGATGGGGCCGAGGCGCGGTTGTCTAGGCGTCCACTCCCCACGATCACGGGGTGGGGAGAGGTCGCCTCACCCGTCCCTTCGGTCCTAGACGTTCGCCACGTGCCTCCCATGCGTTCGAGGTGGCGAGCGATGGAGGCGGGAAACCGAGTCGTCGCTGGTTGGGGCAGCGGGTCGGTCCCGGCCCCCCTCGCCTTCTGCGTCTTGATTGGCCGAGCGGGGCGGTCGAGCTCCAGCCCCGCCCCTTTATAAAGGGCGGGGGGAAGGGACGGCGCCCCGCACTCCTCCATCTGCTTTCTCCTTCAGCTTCTGCTCCTCTCTTCTGTCCGTCATGAAGATAGAAAATCCCGGCTCTTCGATGGTGGCGGCGAGGGTCGCTGCTCGACAACGCGTCCCCCTTCTCCTGCACCTATAGTGGCTGAACCAGCCACGAGGGGAAGAGGGAGGGGGCGGGGCCGTGGGCGAGGCCGGGGCGCTCGGGGAAGAGGAGTACGGGGCGGCCCGCCGGCCTCGCCCCCGCCAGCAGCTCCTCCTCCAATGGAAGGTCATATCGGAGATGATCCTTGTGAGTTCTTCGTTAGGATGCGGGGGGAGCCACGCTGTCGCCTTCGTCTCCCGACTCCGTTTGCGCGGGAGATGGAGGTGAATCCGCCGGAGTCGCTGCGGCTGCACATGAGGGGTTGTGGGATCAGTGGCACGCGGGCCCGCGTTGACTTCCTTGCCCCTCATGTGATGTATCTTCGCCAAGAGTGGAAGAGGTTTGCTCGCATCCACAGCCTGATGGATGGGCTCACCCTCCACTTCAAGTTGATGGAGGACGGCCACCTCTCCGTCAAGGTCTTCGGGCACCTCGGGACTCGCGTGAGGAGCTGCGTGGAGAGCTCCTCCGATGATGAAGACTCCTCCTCGAACGAAGGTGACGAGGAGGACATCGACAGCGACGACAAGGGCGGTGGACGGCAGGATGACGGGTCCGACTAGGTGTCGGGCGCCGCTCCTGGTGGCACCGGCGATCCCATCATCCGCGTCGCCGGCTCCTTGAACTTCTTGGGGCCGTCTCCTTGGCGGCTGGCATAGGGAGGAGACGTCCTTCCGCCTCGTCTTCGAGCTCTGCCTCCGGCGCCGTCATCACCGTCCAGCCCTTGGGAGGCCGCCGAGATGCCTTCTCGGTGTCTTCTGCCACCCATAGCTCGCCAAGGCGCCCCTTTTGCCCTTCTCGCCTCCTTGACCTGCCTCCTGAGGAGAGGGACAAGAAAGGCATTACGGGCATCTTATCTCTTTTTAGTCTGTAAGCCTTCGGGCATCTGTTAAGTTTAAAACTTGTAATCTCCTTGTTCATGTATTTCATTCCCTATGGACTGTACCTGAATTGAATGTTTTTAATGAAAAAGGAATGTTTGCCGGATCATTTGTTCGTAGGTAAAAACCCACAACAGGGAATAAATCCATGATATCTTTAAGATAAACATTTTTTCGCCCGGCAAAAGGCCCTGCCGTCTCCCTACTTCGCTCGGCCTTTCTCACGCCCTTGGCGGAGGCAGGGATGAAGTGGGCTGAGGCTCCTCGTTTCATCCTTCTGCTGCCGCGACTACGACCAAACTTAGTCCCAGGAACGAGCCCTAGGGCCTAGAGTTATGGGAGCACGGTAGCTTAAGGAAAAGAACGAGGTTTCACATACCTCAGTCCATAATGGAATGCATGATAAGGGATAAAGAACTTATCTGAAGCTGAAGCCCCCGACAACCCTGGTCAGCCGTGGGAAAATTCTTGCCCTTGCAGCCTCCGGCAACACTGGCTTGCCGGGGCCTAGGCGCTGGTCTATTCTTCTTTCCTTCCCTCAAGTGGCTTCGGCAAGGATGTCTGTGCATCCTATGAACCAAAGAATACAGAGGAAAGACAAAGACTCGACCTCTAAGCTAGGGGTTAGCCGCCGCTAAGCACTATCAACCCTAACCAAGGACGAGACTTGACTCAGCATGCATGCTATAACTTAGGACGCCAGCGCTTCATTTATTTATGCTCAGGGTCTGCGCGTGGCTTTGTACAAAGGGTTACATGCCTTGCCGGCAAGGCTTGTACAAAAGGGTGGCTTGCCGGGGGACCCGGCAAGCCGCGCCTTATGGGTAAAACTTGCGAAGATGCTCGATGTTCCAGGAATTACTCACCGGAACGGCATCCTCGGTCTCCAGGCGGACATCGCCAGGCCTGGTGACTCGTATTACCCGATAAGGGCCTTCCCACTTCGGCGTCAACTTGTTCGTATTCCTGGACGATTGAACGCGCCGGAGAACAAGGTCGCCTTCCTCAAAGCTTCGGGCACGGACCTTGCGGCTATGGTAGCGGCACAAGGCTTGCTGGTAGCGTGCTGCTGTCATAGCTGCCCAAAGACGATCTTCCTCAAGGAGCATTGCATCGTCTGGTCACAGGTGCTCTTGCTCAAGCTCATCATAAGCGAGCACTCGAGGTGACCCGTATATGAGTTCCGTGGGGAGAACTGCTTCTGCCCCGTATATCAGGGCAAAGGGCGTCTGACCGGTGGCTCGATTTGGCTTCGTTCTGATCGACCAATGAACCGCCGACAATTCATCAATCCAGCACCTCCCGCTCTTGTACAGCCTGTCAAAGGTCTTTGTCCTTAATCCTCGCAGCACTTCAGCATTTGCCCTTTCATCTTGACCATTGCTTCGGGGGTGAGCAACGGAAGCGAAACAGACCTTGCTGCTGAGGTCTTGGGTATATTGCATGAAGGTGCGGCTTGTAAACTGTGTGCTGTTGTCGGCGATGATCCTGTTGGGTACACCAAAACGGCACACTAGTCCCTTGAAGAACATGACGGCTGACTGAGTTGTGACCTTCCTTACTGCCTCCACCTCTGGCCACTTTGTGAACTTGTCGATTGCAACATACAAGTACTCAAAGCCCCCGACGGCGCGGGGGAAAGGGCCCAGTATGTCAAGCCCCCAGACCGAGAAGGGCCAGGAGAGAGGAATGGTTTGAAGGGCTTGAGCTGGTTGATGAAGTTTCTTCGAATGGAACTGGCACGCTTCACACCTGGTGACCAGTGCCGTCGCATCCTGGAGGGCAGTGGGCCAGAAGAAGCCTTGCCGGAATGCCTTGCCGGCAAGGGCTCTCGACCCTATGTGGGATCCACATATGCCTCCATGTATCTCTGCCAACAGCTCTAGTCCTTCCTCTCGTGGGACGCACTTCAATTTCACACCGTTCAGTCTCCTTCTGTACAGGACGTCATCGACGAACTGGTACATGGCAGACCGACGGGCTACTTTCTCCGCTTCTTCCTGCTCCTCAGGAAGTTCCACAGTCTGAAGGAATCGGACAGTATGCTGCGCCCACGCTGGAGCTTGGGGCACGACGGCGTGGACCAAAGGTATTTCCTCCGCCAAGGGAGCGACCATCTCGACGGCAAAAGCTTGACGCTCCGCCGGAGTTAGCCCTCCGGTGGCGGGCTCAGTGTCTCCGGCAACATCCTTGCCGGTGGCTCCGGGGAGCTCGGCGGGAAAGTACTTGCCGGGCCCTGATTTCCTCCTCTTGTTCTGCTCTGTTGATGGATCAACGGATGGCTGAGAAAGCTGAAGCACAAAGGTACCTGGTTCCACAGGTAGCTTGAGGGCAGCGCGCTTTTACAGGTAATCGGCGATGTCGTTCTCCGCTCGGGGAACGTACTCCGCCTGTATACCGTCAAAGCACTCTTCCAACTTTCCCACTTCATCGACGTAGGCCTTCATCAACGGGCTCTGGTAATCCTTGTTGACTTGTTTGACGACAAGCTGCGAGTCGCCCCTAACAATGAGCTTTTTGATTCCGAGGTCTGCCGCGATCCTAAGACCAGCAAGCAGTCCCTCATACTCAGCAGTGTTGCTCATTGACACCTCCCTAGGGAAGTGCATCTGGACCACGTACTTGAGGTGCTCTCCAGTGGGAGCGACCAACAGTACGCCAGCCCCAGCGCCTTCTAAGGAGAAAGCCCCATCAAAGTACATGATCCAGTTGCAACTTGCCTCTTTGCCGGGGAGAGCAGTTTCCTGGACTTCTTCATCAGGCGTTGCGGTCCATTCTACGACGAACTCTGACAGGACTCGGCTCTGAATTGTCGAGGTACTTTCAAACTTGAGGCCAAAGCTGGACAGCTACAGTGCCCACTCTACAATCCTTCCCGTTGCGTCTGGATTGTGCAATATCCATTGCAGAGGGAAGCGAGTGACGATAGTGATCTCGTGCGCCTGGAAGTAGTGACGCAGCTTCCTTGAGGCCATAAGAAGGCCGAAGAGCAATTTCTGCACACCGGAGTACCTTGATCTAGCCCCCTGCAAGAGGGAGCTAACAAAGTAGACCGGGTGCTGCATCATTTTCTTCTTCGGCTGCACTCCAACTGGCTGTGTCGCCTCTGCACCAGTGGCACCATGCTCTGTTGTTGCTATCACCTCATCATCGATTTCTCTCTGCGCCACTAGTGCGGCACTGACCACCTGGTTTGTTGCCACTAAGTATAGCAACAACGGTTCTTGTGGTCTAGGTGCAACCAATATTGGCGTGGAGGAAAGATACCTCTTCAGATCTTGTAATGCTGCTTCGGCTTCTGGCGTCCATTCCATTGGGCCCGCCTTTTTCAAAATCTTGAAAAAGGGGAGGGCGCACTCGGCAGACTTGGAAATGAATCTGCTCATGGCGGCAACACAGCCAGCAAGCCGACGCACATCCTTGACCCGTTTGGGTGCTTCAATCTGCTTTATAGCTTTGATCTTGTCTGGATTGGCTTCTATCCCACGCTGCGACAGAAAGAACCCAAGAAGCTTGCCAGACGGGACGCCAAAGACGCACTTCTCAGGGTTCAGCTTGAGGTTGATCTTGCACAGGTTTACAAATGTCTCTTGTAAATCTGGTACAAGGGTTGCCTTGTTCTTGGTTTTGACCACTATATCATCCATATAAGCCTCCATATTTCTATGGAGCTGGGGTTCAAAACCAATCTGGACTGCCCTTGCAAACATCAAGCCAGCACTCTTCAACCCGAAAGGCATTCGTACGAAACAGTACGTACCACATGGGGTGATGAATGTTGTCTTCTCTTCGTCTTCTCTTGCCATGAAGATCTGGTGGTAGCCGGAGTAGGCATCGAGGAATGACAGCAGGTCACACCCTGCCGTGGAGTCAACAATCTGGTCTATGCGCGGCAACGGGAAGGGGTCCTTGGGACAAGCTTTATTGATATCCGTGTAATATATACACAGCCTCCACTTCCCATTTGCCTTGCGCACTACCACTGGATTGGCCAACCACGTTGGGTGGAGCACTCCTCTTACCAAACCTGTAGCTTCCAGTTTCCGGATCTCCTCGGTGATGAACTCTTGCCGTTCCAAAGCTTGCTTCCTGACCTTCTGCTTGACGGGCCGCGCATGAGGACAGACAGCAAGGTGGTGCTCAATCACCTCCCTGGGAACGCCGGAGATGTCAGATTCTTGCCAGGCAAACACGTCGACATTCGCCCGCAGGAAGGTGACGAGCGCGTCTTCCTATTTGTTGTCAAGGGCGGAGCTTATGGTAAAAGCCCCTCCCGTGCCATCCTCCTTGACAGAAACCTTCTTGGTTCCTGGCGGTGCGGCCCTGGATCTCTTGTTTCTGCCGGTGGAGCCCTCTGGCACGTCCTCGACGGGAGCGCAACACTCCGAAGAGGTGCGCTTGCCGGAGTGGGTGTCTGAGGTCTCGCCGGTCTTCTTCTTTCCGGTGGGGCTCTCTGGCATGTCCTCGACGGGAGCACAGCACTCCGAAGAGGTGCACTTGCCGGAGTGGGCGCCCGAGGTCTCGCCGGTCTTCTTCTTCTTCCCTCCCGGGGCTCCAGTGGCAGGAGCAAGTGCCCTCGTAGCGGCAGTTGCTGCAACTGCTTGCTGGTACAATTGGTCAGCGCAAATTAGCGCATCTTTCTTGTCGGAGGGGATGGTGATGATCGTCATGGGCCCTGGCATCTTCAGGGTGTTGTAGGCATAGTGTGATGCTGCCATGAACTTGGCCAGCGCTGGGCAGCCAAGGATCCCGTTGTAAGGCAGGGGGATCTTGGCAACATCGAACACGATCCTCTCTGTCCTGTAGTTTAGATCACATCCAAAAGTTATGGGCAACGTGGCTTTCCCCTTCGGTTGACTCCTCACTGGGCTGACCCCCTGAAACGTGCCCGTCTCTTCGAGGTCTCCATCAGGAACTTGCAGCTTCTCGATCACGGTGGGCGAAAGTAGGTTCAGACCGGCCCCGCCATCGACTCGCATCTTCGTCACCTTGAGGTTGCGTATTGTCGGTGAAACCAACAATGGCAAGCACCCGACCGCAGTAGTGCGATCAGGGTGATCCTCGGCATCAAAGATGATAGGTGTGCTGGACCATTTCAGCGGCTTTTGGGCACCGGATGATGGCTCTGCTGCAATAATCTCACGCGCCCACTGTTTAAGCTGGCGGTGAGAAGCATGCAGCGAGGCGCCACCATCGACGCACATGGCGTTCGTAGCCTTCTGAAACTCTTGGCCGCCGGACTCGTCGTCCTCTTCGTGATCGTCGTCTTCAGGTCTTCTATCGCGGCCCCGGGCGGGCCTGTCCTGCTGCTTCTCCTTGCCGCGACGGCCTGCTTGGCCGTCACGCTTCTTGCTGGACCCCTCAGCACCGTCTTGGCCCTTCTCCTTGTCCCGCCTCTCGTATTCAGCCCTTTGCTTCTCAGCAAGGAGCTCAACCTGGTGGCAGTCCTGGAGATCATGGCCTTTGGTGCGATGGATCTTGGAGTACCGCTTGCCGGAGTTTCCTGGCTTCTCGGCAGCCGCCAAAGCCCGGCGGGCGACACACCCGGCAATTTCCTTGCCAGGGTCACCCGCCTCGGTTTTCTTGGCGGAGCCGGTGTCATCAGATCCCTCGACGGCAAGCACGACCTTCCCCTTGCGCTTCCTGTTACGGTTCCGGCCCTTCTTCTCTGGGGTGGTAGTATCGTCGTCCGAAGAGTCGGTTTCCGCACCGGCGCCTTCGCCAGGGTACTTCCTTCCCTCTTCTGCCCGGGCACATCTATCAGCAAGAACATAGAGTTCCGCCACATCCTTCACCTTGGTCATCGCCAGTTCTTCGCGCATCTTGCGGTTGCGCACATTCTGGTGGAACGCGCTGATGATGGCGGCAGGGTGAACATCGGGGATATTGAACTGTACCCGGCTGAATCTCTTTATGTACTTGCGCAGACTCTCGCCTTCCTTCTGGGGTATGACATGCAGGTCACTCGCTTGACCATGGGCTTGGTGGCCTCCGGTAAAGGCGCCAACAAACTCATGGTACAAGTCGGACCAGGAGGAAATAGAGTCTACTGGCAAGTGCATCAACCATGACATGGCGTTAGGTTTAAGAGCCAACGGAAAGTAATTCGCAATCACCTTATCGTCGCGGGCCCCGACAGCTTGCATCGCGATGGTGTAGATGCTGAGGAACTCCGATGGGTGGGTCTTGCCGTTGTACTTCTCGCCAACGTCGGGTTTGAATGTGCGGTGAGAGGGCCACAGGAACTGCCGCAGCTCACGGGTGAAAGCTGGACAGCCTACGTCGTAAGGTAGACCCCCAGGGCTCTCCGGTGCCGGGCACTCTGTAGCAGGCCCTGCTCGCTTGTCTGACTGGTGGCGCTTTCTGCGCCGGCGCTCGATGGTGGTTCGAGCATCTTCATGAGCTCGCTCCTGAAGAACTTGACGCTGGTCGCCGCGGGTCCGTGGGTTGAACGATGCTATGGAGATGGCATCGCCCGCGACGTCTCGACGAGTCGACGCACGCGGCACCGGGCGAGGGGGAGACGAATGCACCGTAGCCACGGCGCTGCCGGCTCTCCCGCCGCCGGTGCGTGGGACTCCATCGGAGCGTCGACCTGGGAGCTCCGCTGGATTTAGATCATCCTTGTTGGCGACCGCGACAAGGCTTCGGATGGTGGCTCTCCATTCGTCGAGTTTCCCCGTAACGGGAGGAAAGTCGAGGAGCAACTGCGCGCACGCCAAAGCTTCGGCTGGTGTTAACGGTAGCGAAACCTGCACGGACCGTGACGCGCTTCGACCCCTGACCGTGTCAGGGGGAGGTCCATCATGATCCCGCGGCCGCCTATCATCTCCACCAGTGCTTCGGCGGGCGGGCAGGTCTTTTACGTCCCGGGAATGGTGCTCGGGCCCTTCCCATGGCGACGTCCGGGATCTTCGGGGTGACGAGGCCGTTCGTCGTGCGCTGCTTGAGAAGAGCGCGCTGTTGGCGCCGGCGTGGGAGTTCTGGAGGCCCTTGCGTCGCCTTCGGGTGATGCGGCCGTGACCTTGGAAGGCCCCGCGCCACCCGTGGAGGGCAGGGCTCCTTCTTTGGAACTGGCGGTGTGTGGCCTGTTACCAGGCGCACAAACATCGCCACCTCCCAAACTCCGGCTGCCGAGACGGCGTTGGTGTTCGCGAGCAGCGCCCCGGGTTCTTTTAGCGACTGGTCCGCTGCTCGCACGCGTCGGGACGGGCTGTCCGGCTTTCGACTGGCCAACCGCCATCGTCGTCTTCTTCTTGGGCGCCATGACGATGAAGAAGCGTCGAATTGACTGCCAAAGCCGATTCTCACAACTGCGCCCCTACCTGGCGCGCCCAAGATGTCGGTGTATTTGGATAGACACCTATGGGATCACAAGAATCCCTACTACGGTTGTGGGGCACGGGGTTGAGAGAAGAGCGGATCTAACAGTCTGGACGCGGTTCCTTTACCTAGGTTCGGGCCGCAAAGATGCGTAAAACCCTACTCCTGCTTTGGTGGATTATATGTTTGTGTTCTTCAGCTAGTGAGGAGCTCCAAAAGAGTCATGAGGAGTTCTAAAAAGACAAATCCTCCTCCTCGTCGCCTCGGGCCTCCTTTTATAGGAAAAAGGGGTCACCACAGTGGCACACAGGAGGGGGAAAGGGTACAGTGATGCGAGGTTATCCCTCGCATTACAGGACAAGGCACATTTAATGCGCTTAGCATATGTGTCCTTGCTTTATCGGGAACGAGGGGAGACATCCGTCTTGTCCGTCGCCGCCCCTCCTTGTGTTGACACGCGCCCTGGCCAGTAGTGCCTGAGGTGCCATGTAGGCAGACAGACAGCTGAGGTGGCGCAACGGCGGGTCTCCACGAAGATCCGTGGGTTGCCACGCAGGAGCCTGTCCAGCTGGTCGGGTCGGCAGCTGCGTGGTTCGGTGGAAATCTGGTTGGTGCGGGCCTGACGGTGGCCCCGCGGGTGTCCTTGGCAAGGTCCTTGCCGGGGCTCCGGCAAGGGTCCTGCCGTGGCGTCTGCTGTCATCCCCGGCAAGGTGTTTGCCGGGGGCCTTGTAGTTCTCCTTGGCTAGGATCCCGCAAGGGTCATCGTCTTCTTAACTTGTATCTGATCTGGGATGTCTTCACAAAGATCTGCATGCCACCACGGGGATATCTCCCGAATCCTCGCCCCATGGGGACGGTGGACTCAAGGGTGATTTGCTTCGTGGGCGTGGGGCGAGCCGCCGCGGCATGGGTCTTGCCGGGGCTGGCCCCGGCAAGGATGTTGCCGGGGAGAGCCGCTTCATCCCTTTGCTCTTTGTGGTCTTGTTCTTGGCGTTGTTCCAGTCTCCATCAAGCTTTGATCTTACTCCGGCTCACCTCCCTCGCCATGCTTGGTGTGGTGGTGCCCGTGGCTCAGACTGCCCGTGCACAGTCATAGGGGTACGAAAAGTGTACCCCTCTTTTTATACACCGACAACGTTCGACTACATCAACCGCGTTAATCTAACGCTTCCACTATCGGTCTACGAGGGTACGTTGACGCACTCTTCCCGTCTCGTTGCTATGCATCTCCTAGATAGATCTTGCGTGAGCGTAGGATTTTTTTTTGAAATTGCATGCTACGTTCCCAATATGATGTTCCCACTCTTTTTGATTACAAGGACTTTAATTATAAAAATTGCTCTTTGATTGATTGTATCTCCTTGTTGCAATCCATGATAAATTAACCTCATGCCTATGAACAAAATAAAGCTTTTACTAAACATATTGTTGATGCCATGATAAAAGATTTACAAGAAAAGTTGGAATTAGAAGTTTCAATTCCTAGAAAACTTCATGATGAATGGGGACCTACAATCAAAATTAGGATTAAAAATTATGAGTGCAATGCTTTATGTGATTTGGGTGCTAGTGTTTCCACTATTCCGAAATCTCTTTGTGATGTTCTTGGTCTTACCAATATTGAAGATTGTTCTCTTAATTTGCATTTAGCGGATTCCACTATTAAAAAGCCTTTGGGAAGGATTAATGATGTTCTTATTCTTGCAAATAGGAACTATGTGCCCATAGATTTTATTATTCTTGACAGTGATTGCAATCCGTCTTGTACTATTATACTTGGTAGACCATTTTTACGCACTATTGGTGTCGTAATTGATATGAAAAAGGTAATATTAAATTTCAATTTCCATTGAGAAAGGGTATGGAACACTTCCCTAGAACTAAGATCAAATTGCCTTATGAATCTGTAATGAGGGCAACCTATGGATCATCCACCAAGGATGACAACACTTGAGATCTATGTGTTATGCCTATCTAGGGGCGTAAAACGATAACGCTCATTGGGAGGCAACCCAACTTGTAACTTTTTGCCTCTTTTGGTTTTCTTGCTGTTTTTCAATAATTACACAAATATGCCTCTGATTAGATGTATTTTTGTGGTTTAAATTAGTGTGTGTGCCAAGCAAAGCCTTTGGGATGATTTCGTTGATAGTTGATTTGATTGCATTGGAAATTAGAAACTTTTTGCGCCAGTGCCAGAATTGTTGACGGATACTGGAACGTGATCAATTCTTGAAATTTCTACACATTATCAATATACAAAATGCCCACATTGTCCTAATTTTTTTAGGAAACTTGCGTCTTTACAAACTGTTATGTTTTTGACAGATTCTGTTTTCATTATGTTATGTGCTTGTTTTCATGATTCTATGGTTCCTTTGAAGAGTTTTTGCCATGGAAAAGTTAGAAT
The DNA here is from genome assembly GCA_902687465.1 of Secale cereale. Taxonomy (NCBI): domain Eukaryota; kingdom Viridiplantae; phylum Streptophyta; class Magnoliopsida; order Poales; family Poaceae; genus Secale; species Secale cereale. The sequence continues at coordinate 66,041,492 of LR738715.1, forward strand.
ACAGTAGATATAATGCAATAAAAAATATGAATTGGTTTGCTATAGTACTTAAAGTAAAGATTGTATTTGGTATACCAATAGATCTCACAAAGTTTTGTTGAGTTTTGTGTGGTTGAAGTTTTCTAGTTTTGGGTGAGATCATCAGGGATGAAGGAATAATGATTAGCAAAAGGATAAGCTTGGGGATGCCCAAGGCACCCCAAGATAATATTCAAGAAGTATCAAGCAACTAAGCTTGGGGATGCCCCCGAGTGGCATCCCCTCTTTCTTTTAACGACCATCGGTATTTTATTTGAGACAATATTTTTATTCATCACATATTATGAGTTTTGCTTGGAGCGTCTTGTAAGATATGAGTCTTTGCTTGTTTTGTTTGTTAATTTGTCTCAATCATCCTTGCTGGACATACCTATTTGAGAGAGCCAAAATTATGCTATGATTTGTTAGAATTGCTCTTTATGCTTCACTTAATTTTTTAGAGCCATGGAATTGCTCTAGTACTTCACTTATATATTTTTGAGCACGGTGTGCTTTATTATTTTTGAAGAAATTCTCTCGTGCTCCACTTAGATTAATTTGAGAGAAATAAATTTTTATGCTCATGTTCTTCACTTGGATTTGTTTGAGCTTATAAAAAGCAACATATGAAACTAGTCCCAATATGATAGATATTCAAGAGGGATATAATAAAAACTTTCATGAAGATCATTGGACAAAATAAACTTGATTCTTTGTTATAGTTTTGAGATATGATGATAGTGATATGTGAGCCATATTAATGAGTAATTATGTTTTAGTACGAATATTGATGTTAAGGTTTGTAATTCCCTATGCAAGCACGGAAGGCAATAGTTATGCAATGAAATTACATCCTACTTGTGTTGCATTATTTGGTGTTAGTTATGCTCATTGCTCGCAGATGTGATTTTTTTCTTGGTGTTGGTTGCTTCTCAATCTATTTTCTAGCCTCCACTTGTAATAAGTAGAAATACTACTTGTGCATCCAAAATCCTTAAACCCATTTTTGCCATACGAGTCCACCATACCCACCTATATGCGGTATTCCCTTGTAGTTCTAAGCAAATTTGTATGTGCCATCTCTAAATTTTAAAATATACTTCTCTTTTGCGTGCCCATACCTCTCATGAGGCGGTGAGGTGTGGCCGATATTTTTCCATGCTAGATGTGTTATTCTCAAGATGAGTGTATATTCAGTTGGCATTGCACGAGAGTATGACAAAGGTATTAGGGATGCACAATCCTGAAATGAAAAATGAATTTACTTTATGTTGTCAAATAATAAATTCCTTGGAAAGTGTTGGTATGGAGGGCACGGTTAGCCATGGATTGTGAAAGAATGGTGGAAAATGGAATAAACTTTAATTTCTGTTTGGGAACTGCCTATGATGCATCTAGCATGGAAAGTATTGGAAACTCTAAGTCGTTTTCATTGACGGGAAAAGTATGCCTCCCAAAATTATTTTTATCTCTCAATTTAAGCTTGAGCTCGCACACCTCTACAAATCCCTTGTTACCTCTGCAAAGGGCCCTTCAATTTACTTTATGCAATTTTTTTGAGTCTCCATCTTCTCTTATAAAGCACCAACTAAGGGGCACTATGATCATACTTGAGTATTGGTTTTAGCTAATACGCGAGTGAGTTTCATGAATGGATCAATGATTGTGCATGATGGGCTAGGGATAACTTGCTTTAGTATTGATATTTTGAAAGACATGGTTGTTTGTTGGTATGCTTGAGTATTAAACTCTTCATGTCAAAACTAGACTATTGCTTTGAAGCATATAAAATTCCAAATGTCCATGCTATAAAGAAAAATAATATGTGATGAACATGATAGGCAACATTCCACATAAAAATTCTGTTTTTTATCATTAACCTACTAGAGGAAGAGCAAGAATTAAGCTTGGGGATGCTTATACGTCTCCTACCTATCTATAAGTTTGTATTTTTCCACGATGTTATATTATCATTCTTGGATGTTTTACAATCATTTTATAATCTTTTAATATCATTTTTTGGGACTAACCTATTGACATAGTGCTCAGTGCCAGTAGCTATTTTTTGCTTGTTTTTTACATCACAGAAAATCAATACCAAATGGAGTCCAAATGCAGGTAAACATTTTGGAGATTTTTTCTGGGCCAGAAGACACCCAATGGGCCAAATAAGCACCTAGGGGGTGCTCCGAGGGGAGCACAACCCACCAGGGCGCGCCCTGGTCGGTTGTGGCCACCTCGGTGGCCTCCCGCACCGCCCCTTCACTCTATAAATACTACAATATTCCAGAAACCCTAGGGGAGTTGACGAAATTTTATTCTAGCTGCCATAAGTTCTAGAACCACGAGATCCAATCTAGAGCCCTTTTCCGGCACTCCGCCGGAGGGGAACACGATCACGAAGGGGTTCATCATCTTCATTGGTGCCTCTCCGATGATGCGTGAGTAGTTTACCTTAGACCTACGGGTCCGTAGGCAGTAGGTAGATAGCTTCTTCTCTCTTTGTTTCTCAATACAATTGTCTCTTAGAGATCTATTTGATGTAATGAATTTGTGCGGTGTGTTTGTTGGGATCCGATGAATTGTGAGTTTTTGATTCAATTTACCTTGATTGAATATCTATTCTTGATTATTATAGCCTCGTATTTCTTCTCTAATATTTGGGTTTTGTTTCGCAAACTTGATATATTTATCTTGCAATTGGAAGAGGTGCTTTGTGATTGGTTCGATCTTACGGTGTCCTTTCCCGGTGAGAGAAGGAACAACAATGCATGCATGTATCGTTGCTATTAAGGATAAAAAGATGGGTCAATTCCTACATGAATAGATCTTGTCCACATGATGTCATCATTCTTATTGCATTACTCCATTTTTCCATGAACTTAATACACTAGATGCATGCTGGATAGCGGTCGATGTGAGGAGTAATAGTACTAGATGCACGCAGGAGTCGGTCTACTAATCTTGGATGTGATGCCTATATACATGATCATTGTCTTGGATATCGTCATGATTATTCGCTCTTCTATCAATTGCCCAAAAATAATTTTTTCACTCACCGTTGCTATTTTTTGAGAGAAGCCACTAGATCTACGGCCCCGGGTCTATTTTTCTGTCATATACTTTCAAATCTATATTGCTATTTGCTTTTCCCTCTATTTGCACTTTTCATTTTTAGATCTATATTATCAAAAACACAAAAATACCTCGCTGAGTTTTATTTGCCGTTCTTCCATTTGCAATTATCAATCTATCTATTTACGAGTCAATTACCCGGGTGGATTGACAACCCCTCTTATATGCCGGGTTGCAAGTATTTGTTATTTGTGTGCATGTATCATTTACATAGTGTTGTGTGGTTCTCCTACTGATTCGATAACCTTGGTCTCATCACTGAGGGAAATACCTATCGTAGCTGTGCTGCATTATCCCTTCCTCTTTGGGGAAATACCGACGTAGTTCAATCGACATTAGTACTATTTGAAGTTCTTTGTGTTGAATTAAATATTGTGAATCTGGAATTGTGTGATGCACATCGATAATTGACCAATGGATACATGTGGTGACATTGGAGTATCTAGGTGACATTAGGGTTGATTAATGCGCATCATATGGTGTTATTTTAGTACGAACTCTAGGGCTATTTGTGACACTTATAGAAATAGCCTAAGAGATTGATCAGAAAGAATAATTTTGAGATGGTTTCATAGCCTACAAGAAATTTCATCCTATGTTCTCTGTGATAGGAACTTTGGAGTGATTCTTTGTTGCATGTTGAGGGATTTTTATATGATCAAATTATGTTATCATTGTTGAGATATGTTGCACTAGTGAAAGTATGAACCTTAGGCCTTGTTTTCAAGCATTGCAATACCATTTTTGCTCAGTTTTCCTACTTGCTTCCTTTCTGTTTTTATATTATCAGATTACAAAAACTTATATCTACTATCCATATTACACTTCTATCACCATCTCTTCGCCGAACTAGTGCACCTAAAAAAATTACCATTGTATTGGGCGTGTTGGGGACACAAGAGATATCTTGTATTTGGTTGCAGGGTTGCTTGAGAGAGACCATCTTCATCCTACACCTCCCACAATTTGATAAACCTTAGGTCATCTAGTTGAGGGAAATTTCTACTGTACTACAAAACACCGCGCTTGGAGGCCCAACACGAGTCTACAAGAAGAAAGGTTGCGTAGTAGACATCAAGCTCTTTTTTGGTGCGGTTGCCGGGGAGGTGAGTGGTTGAAGCTATATCTTTAGATCTTGCAATTAAATCTTTCAGTTTCTTGTTTATCACTAGATTTGGTTTATAAAAGAATACTACAAAAAAGGAATTGAGGTTGCCTCATATTATTCATCTTTATAATGTCTTTCGTGAAAATGATGGAGCAGAAAATTGTGCTCAATTGATAGAAGAAGAATTCAATAAAATATTTGCCATAAATCTTTGAATGATGAGCATGATTGAAATGTTGTTAGTATTAATTATTTGAATATTCATGATGCTAATGATATGCAAATCCATAAGCTTGGGGATGCTATGTTTGATGAAGATGATATTTTTATTTCCCCAAGTTTTCATGAGCAAATTTATTATGATGATAGCATGCCTCCTATTTATGATGATTACAATGATGAATGTGGGTTTGGAAGAGTGTCAACTCTAGGTAATGATCCCAATGTTTTCGAGGTCATTGAATCTTATTACAATATTGATAAAAGTTGATTCGGTGATGTCATGACTTTATTTAATGACGATTCCGCTATCTTGGAAGAGGTTCTAATTGATTATGATGAGAGAAAAGATGCTATCTATGATGATTATTGTGATCACACCTATGTTATAAATAGTACTAATAACAATGAAACTTTTCATCATGATTATAATCAAGTATCACATGGTAGTTATTTTGTTGAATTTGCTCCTCCCACTACTCTGAATGAGAAGAATTTTGCTTATGTGGAGAGAAGTAAAATTTTGTGCTTATGAATCATGAAAAGAGTGCTTTATGTGATAGTTATATTATTGAATTCATTCATGATACTACTAAAAATTATTGGGAGAGAGGAATATATGCTTGTAGGTATTGGAATAATATTAAGTTTCCTCTCTATGTGTTGAAAGTTTTGAAGTCATGCTTGTTTTGCCTTCCTACGCTAGTTGATTCTTGTTCCCATAAATTGTTTTCTTACAAAATCCCTTTGCATAGGAAGTGGGATAGACTTAAATGTGCATGTCATGTGATTGTTGATGTTCTATTTGTTTTCAATTCTTTACTTCTATGTGAGCATTATTGAAATCATCATGCCTAGCTAAAAAGGCATTACAGAAAAGCGCTTGTTGGGAGGCAACCCAATACTTATAACTACCGTTTTTCTGTGTCCACATGATTATGCTATTGTATTAATTATGTTTTATAGTGTTTGTTTCGATGAAGTGCCAAGTAAAGCCTTTGGGGTAGTGTGGATGACAGTTCACTTGATTCTGTGCATAAATAGAAAGTTTTGCGTCCAATACAGAAAATTCTATAAATCACTGGAACGTGATAATTAGCTGAAATTTTCACACATGATTGCTATACAAATTTACTACGTTGTCCTAAGTTTTCAGAATTTTTAGAATTGCAAAAGTATGGTCATGGTCCAGATCATTATAGATTGTTCTATTTTTTGACATATTCTGTTTTTTCAAAGCATAGTTTGCTTGTTTTTGTGTTTCCATAGCTTATAATAAGTGACATAGATTGTGGAAATAATAAGGTACAGTCGACATTGTGTGAGAACAATTATGAATCTTGTCTTTGACAGTACCCAAGCACATGATTTGCTTCATTATACTAACGCATCTCACGAAGTTCGGTTAAGTTTTGTGTGATTGAAGTTTTCAAGTTTTGGGTGAGATATCGATATGAGGAGAATAAGGAGTGACAATACACTAAACTTGGGGATTCCCAAGGCACCCCAGTGTAATATTCAAGGAAGATCCATGCAACTATGCTTGGGGAAGCCCTGGAAGGCATCCCTTCTTTCGTCTTCAACATTATTGGTAACCTCACTTGGAGCTATATTTTTATTAGTCACATGATATGTGTTGTGCTTGGAGCGTCATTTTCTTTTTTTTTTAGATTTGCTTGCTGTTATATAGAATAATGTTTTTTATCTTTTATTTCAATAAAAGTGTCAAGGATACCCTTCACCATGCTTTGGTTTCAAGTATATGAGTTGCTGTTTCAAAACATAAAGTTTGTCGCTATTGCAAAAATTCCTTAGAAAAGTCAGAATGTAATAAAAGCTTGAAATTTTACACAATATGCAATGATAAATTATATACAGTGTAGTAAATTTTCAGAATTCTTTGAGTTAAATAAGTGTGGATCTTCCTTTATAGATTTTCTGTTTAGACAAATTGTTGTTATGATTGCATTGTTTGCATATGTTTGCTTGTTTAATGATTCTATTTGAGGATGGGAGTATTAAATATGCAGGGGAATTTAGTATAAAATGTCAAATTATAATTTTAGTGATTTTTTACAGTAGAGAATGATAAGATTTTGCATGGATTTATACTAACTTATCTCACTAGTTCTTGTTGAGTTTTGTGTGGATGAAGTTTTTGAGATTTAGGGAAACCGTTACATAAGAGGAATTAAGGAAGCACAAGAGCTCAAGCTTGGGTACGCCAAATGCATCCCTAGTTAATATTTAAATAAGTCACAAGCATCTAATCTTGGGGATGCCCAGGTTGGCATGCCACCTTTCTTCTTCAACAATTATCCGTCAGTTTTGGTTGAGCCTAAGTTTTTGCTTCTTCACATGATGTGTGATATCTTTGGAATGCCATTTTATTTTGTTTTTCTTGATGTTCAAATAATATCCCAAGATCTGAAAATTTTAAATGAGAGAGAGTCTTCACATATCTACATAATTATTCAACTACTCATTGATCTTCACTTTTATCTTTTGGAGTAGTTTGTCATTTACTCTCGTGTTTCACTTATATATTTTTGAGAGTCATATAGATTGTAATGGTAACATGCACTTGTTATGAAATTGGTCCTAATATGATAGATATTGAAGAAGGATATGATAAAAAAATCATGTAGATAACTGAATATATGAGAAGTTTGTTTCTTTGCAATAGTTTTGAGATATAAAGATGGTGATATTAGAGTCATGCTAGTGAGTAAATTGTTCATTAATAAGAATATTTTGTGTTAATGTTTGTGATTTCCGTAGCATGCACGCATGGTCTTCCTGTCATGTGATGAATTTAGAGCACAATTTATCTTTGTTTGTCTTCCTTTGCGTGAAGGTCGGGCACGCACGATGGTTAACTCGTACCAACTTATCTACTTGGAGTGTGCGTAGTAGTACTCTGCTTCGAGGGCTATTAAACTTTTCACAACAAGTATATGAGTTCTTTATGACTGATGTTAAGTCCATGGATTATACGCACTCTCACCCTTCCACCCTTGCTAGCCTCTATAGTACCACGCAACTTTCACCGGTGCATTAAACCATCCTTATACTATTTCTCAAAACAACCGCCATACCTACCTATTATGGCATTTCCATAGCCTATCCGAGATATATTTCCATGCAACTTCCATCGTTCCATTTTATTATGACACGTACCATCATTTTCATATTGTTCTCATATGCACGAGGCATTAATATAGAGTCATATGTTTGTTCTAGTATCAAGTTGTAATTCTTGAGTTGTAAGTAAATAAAAGTGTGATGATCATCATTATTAGAACATTGTACCATGTGAGGAAAGGATGATGGAGGCTATGATTCCCTCACAAGTCGGGATGAGACTCTAGACTTAAATAAATAAAAAGAGGCCAAAGAGCCAACAAAAAAGATAGGCCAAAGAGCCCAAAAGAAAAAAAGAGAAAAAAGAGAAAAGAAAAAAATAAAACAAATGTGAGAAGGGGCAATGTTACTATCCTTTTTCACACTTCTGCTTCAAAGTAGCTCCGTGTTCTTCAAATAGAGAGTCTCCTATTTTGTCACTTTCATATATTACTAGTGGGGATATTTCTCTATAGAACTTGGCTTGTATATTCCGATGATGGGCTTCCTCAAAATGCCCGAGGTCTTCATGAGTAAGCAAGTTGGATGCATACCCAGTTAGTTTTCTTTTGAGCTTTCATACACTTATATCTCTAGTGCATCCGTTACATGGCAATCCCTACTCACTCGCATCGATATCAATTGATGAGCATATTCATAGCTCATTAATTTGCCTAGTTGATGTGAGACTTTCTCCTTTCCTTTTTGTCTACTACCACCTTCTATTCCTCCTCTAGTGCTATGTCAATGGCTCACACTCATGTACTGCGTGAGAGTTGAAAAATCTAAAGCGCATTAAAAAGTATGAACCAATTGCTTGGCTAACACCGGGGTATTACATGATTTACACTTTGTGTTGATAAGAGGGAGCATAATAAGACTATATGATTTTGTAGGGATAACTTTCTTTAGCCATGTTATTTTGAAATGTATGATTGCTAGTTAAGTATGCTCGAAGTATTGTCGTTTTTATGTCAATATTATACTTTTTTTCGACGACACGGACGATGGCGTTGAGACTGCGCAGTACTTGCTCCAGTGGGTATGATGTGATGACCTTGATGGGATGGCCCTTGAAGTAGTGGCATAGCTTACTTGAGGCAAGGAGTGTGAGGAGGACCTTCTATTGCATGGGGTAGCGCTCGTGGGCATCGCACATCACCATGTTGACTAAGTACACAGGGTGCTCGATGAGGCATGTTGGTGCGGGGTCCTTGGAGCAGAGCTCAAGGGGCTCACGAGTTTTCTTCGCAAGGTCCTCCTGAAGGGGGCCTTGGGGAGGCGACGGGGCGGCCTCGGCAGGCTCGGGTGCGACCTAGGGAGGCCCAGGCGTGACCATTTTCCCCTTAGCGTAGGCTTGGTCCTCGCGCTCCATGACTAGGGCCGCACTAACTGTGTGGGGGTGGCCACCAAGTACATGAGTAGAGGCTCACAAGGCGCAGGGTGACCAGGAAGGGAGGTCTCGTGAGGTACCTCTTGAGACCCTTGAAGGCATCGTCAGCCTCAAGGATCAACTTGAAGGGGCCCATCCTCTTCATGAGCTTGAAGAAGGGCTGGGCTTTCTCGCCAAACATGGAAATGAAGTGACCAAGCGATGCCTTGCATCCCGCCAAGAGCTACATCTCCTTGAGGTTCCGGGGTGGGTGCATATCTTTGATGGCCTTGATCTTCTCAGGGTTAGACACGATGCAGTGGTGGGAGACCAGGAAGCCAAGCAGCTTGCCTCAAGGGCCTCCGAAGACACACTTGGCGGGGTTGAGCTTAAGGTTTATCTTGTGCAGGTTGGCGAACGTTTCTTCAAGGTCCGCGATGAGTGAACTCGCCTCACGAGTTTTGACGACAATGTCGTGGACGTAGGCCTCCGCATTCCTTCCCATCTAGGGCCCCAGACCGATGCGCATCAGCCTCGTGAAGGTGGCTCATGCACTCTTTAGGTCGAAGGGCATACAGATGTAGCACAACACTCCACATGGGGTGATTAAGGCGGTCTTCTCCTCATCCCCCTCCGCCATCTTGATCTGGTGGTAGCCAGAGAAGGTGTCCAGGAAGCACAGTACATCCACCCAGTGGTGGAGTCCATGATCTGGTCGATCCACGGGAGGGGGAAGTGGTCCTTGGGGCAGGCCTTGTTGAGGTTGGTGAAGTTGTCACACATGCGCTTGCTGCCATTTGCCTTAGGGACGACAATGAGGTTGGCGATCTACTTGGGGTGGATCACCTCGCAGATGATTCCTGCCTCTTGAAGCTTTTTGACCTCCTGAATAATGAACTGCTGCTTCTCGGGTGCGTGGCGTTGGGCCTTCTGTTTCATGGGCCGTACGTTGGGGTACATAGCTAAGTGGTGCTCGATCACCTCCCTCGGTACGCCGGACATGTTTGATGTTGTCCAGGCAAACATATCAGCATTTTCCTAGAGGAAAACGACAATCGCGCCTTCCTATTTGAGGGAGAGGCTGGCCCCGATGGTGAGGGAGGGGCCCGTGCCGCTGCCATCCATCAAAATTTTCTTCGTCTCTGCGTGGATCTGCGAGATATGCGGCTTCTTCTTCACGGGGCAGGCTCAGATGGCCCTGCATCGTCTTCGTCTGTCGGGTACACGGTGGCGGCAGCCTATTTGGTGTGCTCGAGGGTGCGCATCACATCCTGCTCATTGCAGCGGACGGTGATGGACCCGCTGCAGCCCGACATATTGACGGTGTTGTAGGCGTGGTGGGTCACCGCCATGAACTTGGCGAGCGCGGGGTAACCCAAGATGGCATTGTACGGTAGGCCAATGTGAGCCACGTCGAAGTAAATGAGCTCGTTGTGGTAGTTCTTACGAGAGCCGAAAGTGACCGCAAGGCGCACCTGCCCCAGGGGCGCTGTGGAGCCGTCGGGCATGCCTGAGAAGGGCCTTGTGGGAATCAAGCGCTCGTAGGGCACTTGGAGTAGCTCGAAGGTATCCACAGAGATTACGTTGAGGCATGTGCCGCCCCCAGTGAGCGTCTTGGTGACAACAGCGTTATTGATGGTGGGGGTGCACTGCAGAGAAATTGTCTGCACCAACTTGGTAGATTTGGGGTGGTCACCATAGTCAAAGGTGATGGGGTACTGCGACCAGTTGAGGGGCTTGGTGTCCGCGCTCCGAGAGGGCGGCGTTCACCTCTCGAGATAACTACTTGAAGTGGCGGTTGGGGGAGGAGCTTGAGCCCTACCAAGGATGCAGGTCACCACGCGAGGCTCCTCGTAGCCCCTAGTGTCATCCTTAGGTAGGGCGTCAGGGTGTGGGAGGGCCGCGTTGGCCTGCTAAGGCTTGGCCTCGCGAGGGTTGGCCTGCCAAGGCTTGTTCTGCCACCCTTGGCGAGGGTTGTTGTTGTCATTGCCGTGATCCTTCCTGCATCCACCCTTGTGGCTGCCGATGCGGCCTGAGCCGCGGTAGTTGCGGTGGCCATGCTTCTCCTACTGCTCGCCGCAAAGTAGCTTGAGTTCGTTGCAGTCCTTGGTGGCCTGGGAGTGCATATTGTGGTAGGCGCAGAAGGGGCGGTCGTCTTGCCAGGCCTCCTCGTTGTCGCGGCCGCACTTCCGCTGTGGTCCGCCGCAAGCACGAGAGGGCCCTTGCACTTGGCGTCCCTGCCCTTGGGCTTGGCGCCGTCGAGGTAGCCGTCTGGGTCGTTGTGGGCGAAGAGACGACCATCTTCAGCCTTGGCGCACTTGTTGGCGAGGTCGAAGAGCTCCACCACGGTGTCATGCTCATCGTGGATGGTGAACTTCTCGCGCATCCTAACACATGTGACGCCTGAGGAGAACGCAACGATGATCGTGGCGTCAGAAGCACGCGGGATCTTGTTGTGCACCTAGCTGAAGCACTGAATGTACTTGCGAAAGGACTCTTCAGTGCGCTGACAGATGGCGCACAGCCTGCCGAGGGCGAGGGGGCGGTCAGACGTGCCCTTGAAGTTTACAACAAACTGCTGGCACCGATTGGCCCATGAGGAGATGGAGTTCTCGGGAAGATCCATGAGCGACGAGCGCGCCGCGTCTTTGAGGGCAATGGGGAACCAGTTCACCATCACCTTTTCATTGCCCTCGGTGGCATGGATGCTCAAGGAGTAGAGCGACAGGAAATCCACAGGGTTGGCAGTGCCTCTATAGCGGGAAGGCGGCTGTGGCTTGAACTTTGCACACCACACCACGCGGCGGAGCTCACGCATGAAGGCCGTGCAGCCCTCGATGATGGAGACGACACCACTTGTGAGGGCAGTGCGGTTCTAGCGCCCAGCGACCACAACCTCTTGACGGTGCGATTCAGGCTATCAAGTTTCCTCTCGATGAGCACCCGTGTGTGAGGCCGTGCCCGCTGGATGATCTGGTAGCTCGGGTAGTCGTCGTGTGGCGGGGGAGAATCATGGGCGGGCTCAGGCGAGTGCTCACGATGATCACGTGTCGCACCGTCTTTGCACGGAGGAGGTGGAGGAGGCGCGTCCTGCCCCGCCCGTGCGCCGCGCGATAGTGGAGGAGGCAGGAAGCAAGATTGTGCTGGGGCATCGCCGGCGACCTTGATTAGCTCAGTGGTCTGGGCGAGCCAGGCGTCGTAGCCGTCCTCGATGGGGTGGTGGTGCAGCAGCTCCTACGCCATGTGGAGCGCAGCCTATGGGGCCGATGGATCATGCCGGGCGAGCGAGGTCTCCATGGCCGTGCACATGGGTGGTGGCTGCTACTGTAGTCCGACCGAAGGGTGGCCGGAGGAGGATTCTTCCTCTGATGCCGCGCCCATGTTGGTCGCGCGGGCGTGATGGACATGAGGGTCAATGACTTGCTCTGTCTGGACGCGGTTGGCCCAGTGCTGGGCATGGTTACATCGAGTGTCGGCCATGGCGGTGTTGAAACTCAATGCGCACAAACCAAGCCCCCTACCTAGTGCGCCAAATGTTGGGAGATTGATTTTGAGCCACGGGGAATCCTCCAAAAACCATGCTTCGAGGTCTGGGGCCTTGGATTTGCGTCTACGAGGCTACGAGCTAGGCGCGACAAGGACAAAATGAGTTACCCATGTTCGGGCCACCATGCGGTGTAAAACCCTACTCCTGTTTTCGTTGTATTTGCTCGTGGACAGTGTTCTTGAGGCTAAAAGTTGAACTGGAGCTCTTTGGGGTAAGAAAGGGTGCTAGAGTTTCTCAAAGAGTCGACCCCTGGCAGCAGAGGCCGCCCTACCCCTCTTATAGATGCCTTGGGCCTCTTCCCCGCAAATATGAGCAATAAAGGGCCACCACAAGGAGGCAATTCAAAAGGGGACAGTCGCTGGTGTGAACATGAAAAAAGGTAGTCTTGGCCTGCCAAAGATGATATCCATGACGCGCCGGTGGCACGGTGACCTCCATCCTGCTGCGCCACCATCTTGGTCTTCTTGCACCGAAGTGGAAACCTTTGGGACTTTCTTTGGGGGCAGGTAGGAGCAACTGCCCCTTAGCATCAAAGGGGAAACTGTCCTGGCCTCACAGGCTGCCGCTTGCCTGGACGACATCACCCATGTGATGGGCATGCAACCCGCGCCGTGCGAGCTCCTCGGGAGGCCTCTCAGGAATGTGCCTCACGAGGGAGCGTCGCAAGGTAGCTCGCTGGGCGAGGCCTGGATGAAGTCCTTTGCCGTAGAAGCCCCTCATGGGGCAGGGTCCTCGCGAGGTGGTTGGCTTCACGATGACCACAGGTGGACTGCTTCGTGAGTTGGGCCAGGTGGACTTTTGTGGGCCGTAGCCATGTGGCCCGTGGCACCCCGGTTCCCACTGGGCCGACACTTGGTATGAACATTAGTGAAAGGCATCATTACATACTGTTGGTACCATTTACTAACAACCTACATCCATGCACATATAATAGTTCCAGCAGACCGTTTCAATACTAAAGCAGTGTACTTATGGGACATAGTCAACAAGAAATTCCAACTATCGGACCCTAACAAAATTGGGGCTAATGAACATGATGTGAAGGCTCTACACTTTGGAACAATAATTGACCTAAACTTTACGATGACAAAGTGCATCGAAACATTTTACCCAAGATGTAAATGGCAAAAAAACATGGCCTATCAAGATCAAGGACCAGATATGCACTATATGCACCAGGTATGCTGAAAAAGGGAAACATATAAATTGTATTTTCCATGTTTTGTTACGTCTGTCGCTATATAAGAATCTTCACAGGGAAAATTCAGATGTGTATGCCATGTATTGTGCCGTGTACTACAATGGTAACGGAGGACTAGCAACTCCACTTAACAATGTAAGCATGGGTTTAAGTTTGCAATGACGAGTCATCTACGGTGGACCATGTTGTCATGATACGCAATGTTCGTACTAATGTACTAACAAAAGTGATGTTCCTACTAATGTACTAACAAAAGTGAGAGGAAAATATATATGCGATATATTGTCAATGAAAGGCAACAACGCAAAGCTGGTGGCGCAGTACACCCTCATTGCACAAGACTATGCAATGTAGACAGGGTGATGCATAATAGTAGTTAGGAACTTATGGAAAAACTGTTGGGGAATGTAGTATTTCAAAAAAAATCCTACGATCACGCAAGATCTATCTAGGAGAAGCATAGCAACGAGCGGGGAGAGTGTGTCCACATACCCTCGTAGACCGAAAGCGGAAGCGTTTAGTAACGCGGTTGATGTAGTCGAACGTCTTCGCGATCCAACCGATCAAGTATCGAACGCATGGCACCTCCGCGATCTGCACACATTCAGCTCAGTAACGTCCCTCGTACTCTTGATCCAGTTGAGGCCGAGGGAGAGTTTCATTAGCACGACAGTGTGGTGACGGTGTTGATGAAGTTACCGATGCAGGGCTTTGCTTAAGCACTGCGACAATATGACTGAGGTGTGTAACTGTGGAGGGGGGCACCGCACACGGCTAAAACAATTTTCAACTTGTGTGTATTTTGGTGCCCCTGCCCTCGTATATAAAGGAGCAAAGTGAGAGGCCGGCCAGCCCCAATAGGGTGCACCCCATGTAGGATTCCTACTAGGAATAGGAATCCCATTCCTAGTAGGTTTCCAATAAGGGAAGAGAGGGGGAAGGAAGGAGAGGGAGAGGGAAAGAGAGGGGGCCCCCCTCCTAGTCCAATTCAGACTCCTCATGGGGGGCAGCCCTAGAGGCCCCTCCCCTCTCTCACACAAGGCCCATGTTGGCCCATTAGCTCCCCCGGGGGTTCCGATAACCCCCCGGCACTCTAATATTTATCCGGTGACCCCCGGAACTCATCCGGTGTCCGAATAACATCATCCAATATATCATTCTTTATGTATCGCCAATTCCGAGACTCCTCGTCATGTCTGCAATCTCATCTGGGACTCCGAACAACCTTCGGTACATCAAAGCACATAAACTCATAATACCGATCGTCTTCGAACGCGAAGCGTGCGGACCCTACGGGTTCAAGAACTATGTAGACATGAACGAGACACATCTCCGATCAATAACCAATAGTGTCGGATTACGGGCTCCGCAAATCCAAGAAGTTCGAACATAGGGGCGTCAACGAAGATCTCTCCCACTCATGTCTACCTAGCGTCTCGCCCTCGTCCGATGAAGAGATTCAAGTGAACAACAAGTAAAGCACACAAGAATTTACCCAGGTTTAGGCCACCTTGCAGTGTAAAACCCTACTTCCTGGTTTGGTGGATTGGCCTCGGGAAGGCTTGAATATGGATGAGTACAGTGGTTCCTGAGCTCAGGAGGAGAGCTCAGGAGGGTCAGGAGGCAAGAGTTCCTACTCCTTTGTGCGAGGGCAGAGTTTCTGGATCTGATCCCCTTCCATAGTTGAGATCCTAGCTACTTATATAGGCGGCCAGGGTCCTCTTCCCCCGAAATTTTTAGGTGGGAAGGGATCCCACAACGGCCATTTTGAGCGGGAACACAAGGGCGTTCCTACCCTGACAAAAGCAGTCTTCGCCCGCAAAGGGATCCGGCGATGACGCAGTGGTGGGCTCGGTGGTGACATCCTCCCTGTCGTCCTTGCGGTCTTCGGTCTTGTTGCACCGAAGGGGAAACCTTCGTCCTGCTACCCGAGAACCTGCGCCTGCGCTGTCTCCCTTGCACCAAAATGGCAACTGTGCCGTTGGCACACGCTGGCACCCGCTGGCGCGGTGCGTCACTGCTTGCGTCACTGCCTCCTCCTGAGGCAGGCTTGGCCTTGGATTCTCCACCCCTCCGGAGCAACCAAGCCGAGGCCGCTCCTGAGGGGGTCTTGACGTCGTTCTCCTCGAATGGTCTAGCCCCCTCGCGAGGGTCTTGAGTAGCTGGTCGATCATATGGGCCGTACCAGGCCGTGGTAGCAGCGCGTCGCATCCCGCAGACAGGCAAGACTGGGTACCCTGGTTCCCAGGACGCCGACAGTAGCCCCCGGGCCCAAGGTGCGTGCGGAGTTGGCTTTGGGGCGAAGCCTTAGTCGAGGACGAAGCGCCGTGGGCCCCAAAAGGCTGCGGGCCATGCTGGGACGTGACGGTTGGATGGGACGTGGCGAATCCGCTCCCCACGCCGTCTTGGTAACCGTGTGACTTGACAACTCCCCGGCGCAGACGACGGGGTTGTTATGGTTGTGACGCCAGTGACTGGCAGTTGGGCTCCTCCGCCCTATAAATGGGACTAGGGGGAGCCCCCAAGCGATCTTCAAGCCAGCGCCGTCTGCCTCCTTGTTTGCTCTCCGCTCTCCTTCTTGCCACGAGGTCTTCATGGCGCCGCCGAGGAAGCCGTCCGCCGCGGAGAAAGGGAAGGCCCCGAAGGATTTGGCCTTGCCGCCATCGAAGAGGGGCCACGGGCATCCCCACAAGCATGCCGCAGCGCCCGCAGTGACTCCTCGAGGGAGCGGGCGCGGCCATCTGGGTCCCGTCGCGGTCGCCGGTGAGAGGTGTGGTGCCTCTTCCCGCGGTGAAGGTGGTCGCGGCCGTGGTGGGAGAGGAGGTGCCAGGCGGCGTTTGGCGGTCGTGCGTCCTCCGTGCCCGCAGCTCCACTCCTTTGACGTGTCGTCGGAGTTTGTGGTGTGGGCGGAGAAGCCTGGCAGCTTGTGGCTCTGGCTTCCCCACTCATTCGGCAACGTGCTACCAGCCGGAGGCCCCGGCGACGTTTGGCTGCAGACCGACGGTTGCTGCAGTGGTGCGTCCTGGGTGGAGGTTGATGTGGCTCCCTCGGGCGACGTGTTCCTGGAGCGAGGCTGGCAATCGTTTGCGCGCGCGCTAGCTCCAGGGGAGGTGTACGCTCCACTTCAGGTATGATGGCGCCTCAATGTTGTTCGTCAGGGTCTTCTCGGAAGAAGGGAGGCGCCTTGGGTGCTGTCCTGAAGTTGATGACAAAGAGGACGGCGGGGACGGCGTCCGGAGGAGCAGTTCCTCCTCCGGAGACGAGCTTGGTCCTGGGGGTGCCGTGGGTCCCCCCCTCTGTGGCAGCAGCAGCTCCTCCAGCAGTGGCGGCTACAACGAGCCACCGCGCCACCGATCTCGGCTCGGCGAGGGGAGGGGGTCGTTGCGCCGTTGCGGCTCGGTGAAGCGGGAGGAGTTGGGAGACTCCGCCTGAGTGGGAGCGGCCTCTGCTTCTTCTTTCTTTCTTTTTTCTTCACGTTCTTCCTATGTCAAAATTTTAAGTTGCCTCGAGAAGGCTTGTAATGGACTATGACATATGTATGAAGCGAGAACTTGCTATCATGTTTTTGGTCTGGGTGAGATTACTTAGCTTATGTGCTGTGATGTCTTGAGGCGAAGTGGTCCTGACTCATTGGCGTCATGAGCCCCCGTCGGGCCATGTGGACGGCTGAGTTCGGAGAACCTGCGCAGCCCCCGAGCATGGGTGAGCCGCTGAGAGCTGCTGAGAGCGCCGAGCGTGGATTAAGGCGCCAAGGCCTGAGCCGGAGCATGAGCAGGCTTGGCCAGGCGAGGTCACGGGACCGTGGCATACGAGAGCCGGGACCGGCCGTGTCCCAGCCCCCACGCACGAGGCACGCGAAGGAGGGCAAGCGGCGCAGCCCCTGCTTAACAAGCTGAACTTAAAACCGGCGAGAAAAAGTCCCAAGCAAGACTTCCAACCAAATGCAAGAAACACGGGAACTTCATAGCATGGGGTAGAGGAAGGGCTGATAGCCAAGGAAGTAGAAAAGGCTGACAGCCAAACACCAAGCCAAAAAAGGAAAAAGGTCGCGTCCGACCCCTACACTACGTCTTCTTCCCAGCGCGGAGCTAAGGACTACCATTGGGACGTGGGTGGGAGCCCCGTCCCATGGCCCGTAGGCAACGCTCAGGAGACTCCAAGGCGTGTACAGCCCCGTCTCATTATTACGTAAGAGTGTCACGAGCGGAGACCTTCACGGGCACGGAGCCTTGATTATGGATAGAACCTCCTGAGGTGCTCAATGTTCCAGGAATTATGGATAGGTATCCCATCCTGCGTCTCCAGGCGCACAACACCAGGCCCAGAGACACGGACAATTTTGAACGGGCCCTCCCACATGGGCGAGAGCTTGTGTAACCCCTCCCTGGAGAGGACCCGCCTCAGGACCAAGTGACTAACTTCAAGTGTTCTTGCGCGGACGCTGCGGTAGTGGTTCCGCCGCAGCGCCTGCTGATATCGCGCCGCCCTGAGGGCAGCTCGGCGGCGGCCCTCCTCGCCGAGCATGAGGTCCATCCGCCAGGCGGCGTCCTGACATTCCTCATTGAAAGCCAAGATCTGTGGGGAGCGATGCTTGACCTCGTGAGGGAGGATCGTCTCCGCCCCGCAGACGAGAAAGAAAGGAGTTTCTCCCATGGGTTTGGTAGCAGTGGTGCGGATTGACCACAACACGGACTAGAGCTCGTCGATCCAGCCCCTGCCGCAAGCCTGAAGCTTCTTCTTAAAGTTGCGCATCTTGAGGCCACACAAGACTTCTGCGTTGGCACGTTCGGCCTGACTGTTGCTCCTGGGGTGAGCCACCGAGGTGTAGCAGATATGTATTCCAAGGTTAGCACAATATGACCTAAAGAGATTGCTTGTGAACTACGAACCGTTATCCGTGATGATGTGGCTGGGGACCCCGAACCGCCTCACGAGGCCCTGGATGAACTTGACGGCCGACCCGGCTGGGATCGCGCGAACAGGCTCCAGCTCTGCCCACTTGGTGAATTTGTCGATGGTGACGTATAGGAAGCGTTAGCCCCCCGCTGCTAGGGGAAATGGACCCAGGATGTCCAATCCCTAGACCGCGAAGGGCTAGGAGAGCGGGATCATCTGGAGGCCCTACGCTGGCTAGTGGATCTGCTTGGCATGAAACTGGCACGCTTCGCAAGCCTGCACAAGCTCCGTGGCGTCGTTGAGCGACGTGGGCCAGTAGAAGCTGCTACGGAAGGCCTTGCCCACGAGGGTGCAGGACAACGAGTGGTGACCGCAGTCCCTACCGTGGATGTCAGCCAACAGCTCGCGCCCTTGTTTCCTCGAGATGCACTTTAGTGAGACGTTGTTGGGGCGCCTCTTGTAGAGTTCGCCGTCTTGGATGCAGTGAGCCGAGGCCTGTCAGACCACGTGTTCTGCGTCTTCCTCCTTGTCTAGCAGGGTGTCATCTTGCAGGTACATCTTGAGCTCTTGGGTCCAGCAACCCTCCTCGGGCTCCGCGGCTAGTAGCAGGCGGGCTCCGGAGGCCGGTCCGTAGGGCGGGGCTCCATCCACAGGCGCCGCAGGTAGCTCCTGCTGAGGGGACGTCGGCTCAGGAATGGGCGGTGTAGCGGACGGTTTGAGCAGCCGCTCCTCGAAGACGCCCGACCTCTGAGGCTCCCGCCTGGAGGCTCGTTTGGCGATGTCATCCGCTTCCTTGTTGGTGCCTCTTGGTACGTGCTACACCTCCAGCCCTCGGAATCGCTTTTCCATCTTGCGCACCTCCTCCAGATATGCCTCCATGTGCTCATCCTTGGGCTTGTATTTCTTGTTGGAGAAGTTGATGAGGAGCTGCGAATCACCTCTGATGGTGAGACGCTTGAACCCCAGTGCAGCGGCGGCCTTGAGCCCAGCAATTAGGCCCTCATACTCTGCGATGTTGTTGGAGATCATCTCGCCTTGCTGGAAGCAAAGCTGCATGGCGTAGTACAACTTGTCCTGGGTGGGAGATACTAACATGGCGCCAGCCCCCGCGCCAAGGGGCGAGAAGGCGCCGTCGAAGTGTACCACCCATCCGTCCGGGGCTTCATCACCGGGGGCCAGTGAGCGATCCTCGCCAGCCCCCTGCTCCGGCGCATCGGTCCATTCTACCACAAAGTCTGCCAGAGCCGCTCCCTTGATCGCTTGCCTGGTGCTAAACTCCAACTGGAACGCCTGGAGCTCGATGTTCCACTCGGCGACCCTCCCGACGACATTCGGGCCCCGGAGTACTTTCTCGAGAGGATATGACGAGACAACCTTGATAGGGTGGCCCTGGAAGTAATGGCTCAGCTTCCTGGAGGCGACAAGTTGCGCCAGGAGCAGCTTCTGAGGCATCGGGTAGCGCGAGCGCGCGTCGCGCAGTACGGTGCTAACAAAGTATACTGGGTGCTCCACGAGGGTCAGCACTTCAGGATCCTCAGGCGCTTCAGGAATCTTGGGTGTCTCTTGCTGGATGGCGGGGCCGCCAGTAGTCGTGGTCGAATCTACCTCTGGAACTGCGTCAGGGGGGCGACGGGGGTCCTGAGCATGCCGAATTGCTCGGTGGCCTCACGCTTTAAGGCCTCTCCTCGCGCTCCACCACTAGCGCTGCACTGGCGGAGTGAGGCGTCGCGGTGAGGTAGAGAGTCATGGGATCCAGGGGTCGCTGCGCTACCATAACCGGTGGGCTGGTGAGGTATTCTTTGAGATCCCGGAAGGCGGCATCGGCCTCCGGAGTCCACTAAAAGGGCCTCTTCTTCTTCGTGAGCTTGAAGAACGGGAGGGTGCGTTCACCAAGCTTAGAGATGAAGCGTCCCAGGGACGTTACACATCCCGCAAGCTTCTACATCTCCTTCAGGTTTGTGGGCGGCTTCATTCTTTCGATGGTCTTGATCTTCTCCGGATTAGCTTCAATGCCCCGGTACGAAACCAGGAACCCTAGCAGCTTGCCGGAGGGTACACCAAACATGCACTTCTCCGGGTTGAGGCACAGCTTCACCTTGCGCAGGTTGGCGAACATTTCTTCTAGGTCCTGGACGAGAGTCCTGGCCTCTTTGGTCTTGACCACGATGTCGTCGATGTAGGCCTCCGCATTCCTCCCGAGCTGAGGGCAGAGGGTGATGTGCATCAGGCGCTGGAAGGTGGCGCCCACGTTTCTCAGCCCGAAAGGCATGCAGGTGTAGCAGTAGACCCCGCATGGGGTCAGGAACGCCGTTTTCTCCACATCCTCCACCGCCATCTTGATTTGGTGGTAACCCGAGAAGGCATCGAGGAAGCAGAGTAGGTCGCACTCAGCCATCGAATCCACGATCTGGTCGATGCGCGGGAGAGGGAATGGGTCCTGAGGGCAGAACTTGTTGAGGCTCGTAAAGTCGACGCACATGCGCTCCTTGCATCCTTTCTTCGGAACTATGACGGGGTTGGCCAGCCACTCCGGGTGCCGTACCTCCCGTACGACGCATGCTTCCTCTAGCTTCCGAACCTCCTGAACGATGAAGGCATGCTTCTCCGGGGCTTGTCTGCGTGTTTTTTGCTTGATAGGGCGCACGTTGGGGCACACCGTGAGGTGATGCTCGATGACATGCCTAGGCACCCCGACCAAGTCAGCGGCTTTCCAAGCGAACACATCCTTGTTAGCCCTGAGGAAGCTAACCAGCGTTGCCTTTGCTCAGGGTCCATGCTCGTGCCGATGGTGAAGGTGCCTCCCGAGCCCTCCTCGTCAGCGGGCACCTGCTTCATCTTGGCTGGGTCCTGAGAGAAGAGCTGCTTCTTTTTGGCAGGCGCGGCTTCCGGCGTCTCCGGAGCCCCTTTCGCACCTGGATGAGCTGCGACAGCAGCCCTGTAAGCGCGCCCGAGGACCTGAAGGGCGGCCTTGGGGTCCCCTTTGACGGTGATGATGCCATTGCTCCCGGGCATCTTGACGGTGTTGTAGCCCGGGTGAGTCGCCGCCATGAATTTCGCCAAGGCTGGGAAGCCGAGGACAGCCTTGTAGGGCAGGTGGATGGGCGCAACGTTGAAGTCGATGAACTCAGTCCGGTAGTTAGCGGGTGTGCCGAAGGTGACAGGGAGGCGGATCTAGCCGAGCGAGACGGCCGAGACCGCGACCCTTGAGAAGGGCTTGGTGGGGAGGAGCTGCTTGTAGGACACGGGCAGATGACCGAAGGCCTCGGGGGAGAGGATGTTGAGCCCGGCGCCGCCGTCGATGAGGGTCCTCATGACGGCCACCCCGCAGATGGTGGGCGTGCATGATAACCCACAAGTGTAGGGGATCAGTTGTAGTCTCTTTCGATAAGTAAGAGTGTCGAACCCAACGAGGAGCTAAAGGCAGAACAAATATTCCCTCAAGTTCAATCGACCACCGATACAACTCTACGCACGCTTGACGTTTACTTTACCTAGAGCAAGTATGAAACTAGAAGTACTTTGTAGTTTTTGTGGGATAGGTGTGCAAGAATATAAAGAGCACGTAAATATAAACTAGGGGCTGTTAAGATAAAGAAGCAAAAAAGTTAATATAGCGAGTGTGGAAAAGTGGTGGTAGGAGTTGCGAAATTGCCCCTAAACAATTGACTACGTTACTAGACCGATAGCAAGTTTTATGAGGGAGAGGCCACTGCTAGCATGTCATCTCTTACTGGGAATTCTATGCGCTTATGATTGGAACTATTAGCAAGCATTCACAACTACTAACGTTCATTAAGGTAAAACCCAACCATAGCATTAAGATATATTGGCCCTGGCCCCTTCAATCCCGTATGCATCAATTTCTACGCTAGGTTGAAGCTTCTGTCACTCTTGCCCTCCAATACGTAGTCCTATCAACATACAACTAACCCTATGGTGTGATCCACGTGCGCGCTCATATGATGGGCACCAAAGGACAACAACATAACCACAAGCAATTTAAATCAATCATAGCAATTCACCTATCACCGATAGGACAATGATAATCTACTCAGTCATCATAGGATGGCAACACATCATTGGATAATAATATAAAGCATAAAGCACCATGTTCAAGTAGAGGGTACAGCGGGTTGCGGGAGAGTGGACCACTGTATATAGATGGGGGAAGGTGATGGAGATGTTGGTGAAGATGACGAAGGTGTTGGTGTAGATCGCCGTCACATGATGATGGCCCCGGTGGCACTCCGGTGCCACCGGAAACGAGGGCGAGAGAGCCCCCCTCATTCATCTTCTTCCTTGACCTTCTCCCTAGGTGGGAGAAGGGTTTCCCCTCTGGTCCATCGTCTCCATGGTGGCGGAGGGGCGAGAGCCCCTCCGAGATTGGATCTGTCTCTCTGTCTCTCTCTGTTTCTGCGTTCTCATATTCTGGCCCTTCACCGTTTCTTAAATTCCCGGAGACCCGTAACTCCGATTGGGCTGATTTTTTGACATGATTTTTATCCGAATATTAGCTTTCTTGTGGCGAAAGAAGGGCATCTACCGCCTTACGGTGTGGCCACAAGGGCCCAGGGCGTGCCCCCTGCCTCGTGGCCTACCCGGGCATCGTCTCATGTTGGTTCCGCTTCCCAAAATTCACATATATTCCAAAAAAAAATCTCCGTCCGTTTTTATTCCGATTGGACTCCGTTTGATATGGATATTCCGCGAAACAAAAAACATGCAACATACAGGAACTGGCACTGGGCACTGGATCAATATGTTAGTCCAAAAAAATAGTATAAAAAGTTGCCAAAAGTATATGTAAGTTGTAGAATATTGGCATGGAACAATAAAAAATTATAGATACGACGGAGACGTATCAGCATCCCCAAGCTTAATTCCTGCTCGTCCTCGAGTAGGTAAATGATAAAAAAGATAATTTTTGATGTGGAATGCTACCTAGCATAGTCTTGATCATGTAATCTAATCATGGAATGAATATTAAGACATGAGTGATTCAAAGCAATAGTCTATCATTTGACATTAAGACAATAATACTTCAAGCATACTAATAAAGCAATCATGTCTTTTCAAAATAACATGGCCAAAGAAAGTTATCCCTATAAAATCATATGGTCTGGCTATGCTCCATCTTCACCACACAACGTATTTAAATCATGCACAACCCCGGTTTTAGCCAAGCAATTGTTTCATACTTTAGTATTCTCAAACTTTTTCAACTTTCACGCAATACATGAGCGTGAGCCATGGACATAGCACTATGGGTGGAATAGAAGGTGGTAGTAGACAAAAGGAGGGAGAAAGTCTCACATCGACTAGGCAAATCAATGGACTATGGAGATGTTCATCGATCGATATCAATGTGAGTGAGTAGGGATTGCCCTGTAACAGATGCACTAGAGCTATAAGTGTATGAAAGCTCAAAAATAAAACTAGTGGGAGTGCATCAACTTGCCTGCTCATGAAGACCTAGGGCATTTGAGGAAGCCCGTTGTTCGAATATACAAGCCAAGTTCGATAATGAAAATTCCCACTAGTATATGGAAGTGACAAAACAAGAGACTCTCTATTATGAAGATCATGGTGCTACTTTGAAGCACAAGTGTGGAAAAGGATAGTAGCATTGTCCCTTCTCTCTTTTCTCTCATTTTTTTTGTTCTTTTGTTTTGTTTTGTTTTTTGGAGGGGCTTTCTCTTTTTTTTTAGCCCCTCTCTATTTTTTAGGCCATGTTTTTTTTATTTGGCCTTTCCTAACATGGGACAATGCTCTAATAATGAAGATCATCACGCTTTTATTTACTTACATCTCAAAGATTACAACTCGAAGCTAGAACAAAATATGACTCTATGTGAATGCCTCCGACGGTGTACCGAGATGTGCAATGATCTAGCGTAGCAATGACATCAAAAGTGGACAAGCCATGGAAACATCAGGCTAGCTATCTTACGATCATGCAAGGCAATATGACAATGATGGTGTGTGTCATAATAAACGGAACGGTGGAGTTACATGGCAATATATCTCGAAATGGCTATGGAAATGCCATAATAGGTAGGTATGGTGGCTGTTTTTAGGAAGGTATATGGTGGGTGTATGGTACCGGCGAAAGTTGTGTGGTACAAGAGAGGCTAGCAATAGTGGAAGGGTGAGAGTGCGTATAATCCATGGACTCAACATTAGTCATAAATAACTCACATACTTATTACAAAAATTTATTAGCCATCGAAACCAAGTACTACACGCATGCTCCTATGGGGGAGGTTGGTAGGAGTTAACCATCGCGCGCCCCCGACCTCCACAGAAAGGATGACACTCAATAAATAAATCATGCTCCAACTTCGTCACATAACGGTTGACCATACGTGCATGCTACGTGAATCACAAACCTCAACACAAGTATTTCTACAACCCACAATTACCCACTAGCATGACTCTAATATCACCATCTTAATATCGCAAAACTATTGCAAGGAATCAAACATATCATATTCAGCGATCTACAAGTTTATGTAGGATTTTATGACTAACCATGTGAATGACCAATTCCTGTCAACTCTCTAAATAGATATAAGTGAAGCAAGAGAGTTTTAATTCTTTCTACAAAAGTTATACCCACGCTATAAAAATTATAAGTGAAGCAAAAGAGCATTCTACAAATGGCGGTTTTCTATGTGAAGAGAAACAAGTGACGTCAACACACGCTTCTACTCTTGTAGACTATGTTGGGCCTCCAAGCGCAGAGGTTTGTAGGACACCAGCAATTTCCCTCAAGTGGATGACCTAAGGTTTATCGAACTCAGGGAAGTAGAGGTTGAAGATGGTCTCTCTCAAGCAACCCTGCAACTAAGATACAAGAAGTCTCTTGTGTCCCCAACACACCTAATACAACTAGGAGTTGTATAGGTGCACTAGTTCGGCGAAGAGATGGTAAAATATGGATGATAGGAGTGGCAAAGCAAAGTAATATAAATCTGTAATAAAAAGTGCAGCAAGCAAACAAGTGGTAGACGTGAGCTCAAATGGTATTGCAATGGTGGAAACAAGGCCTAGGGATCATACTTTCACTAGAGGCAACTCCCAACAACATTAACATAATCGAATCACATCATATTTCCCATAAAACATGCAATGGAGACGCACCCGGAGGTCATTCCTTCGTGGTCAAGAGAGGACAAGAATTATGTAGAGCTACAAAAGCACACCTCAAAGTTCGTAGTTCTCAATCTAAGGATTTCCCAATGTCACCGCGGCCATCCAAAGAGAGTCCCACAATCACCACAACATATCTAAAGGATAGTCAAAGACAAGCATCAAGAGACTCTCAATCTTCAATCAACACACAAGAGAGGAAATCACTCATGAAAATATTTTTCTAATCCATGTCCGCTGTCACCTTGGTCTCGGGGATTATCTAGATAAAGACAAGTGAGTACATCAATCCAATACATAGAGGAAGGGGAAATATCATGGGATCACCCTAGATTAACATAGCCTATGATCACAACGAAGATCACATAATGGGAGAGAGAGATAACCACATAGCTACACGTACGAGCCCTCGGCCCCGGAGAAGACTACTCACACATGGACATGGTGAGGAGGAGGTTGATGATGGTGTTGATGGAGAAGTGCAGCCCCGCGAGGTGGAGACGGCCGGCGGCAGCCACGGAGGCGGCGGCGGCGGCCCTTGGGGGCGCGGCGGCGGCGGCGGCCCTAGGGAGCGTCGGCGGCCCTCGGGGCGGCGGCTCCTTGGCCCCCCTTCTTCCTTGTGGATGGTGCTTCAATGGTGCTGGTCCTCCCCTCCAAGACGGCGGCTTGGGAGGAGGAAAATTCGTGGCCCTTGGTGACCTAGGTTTCCTCTCTTTATATAGACTCTCGGATTCCCGTCATCAGATTTTGGGCCTCAGTAAAACAGGCTTTACTCGGCCGTCCGGACTCCGATTTGGACGAATTTTATATCCAGAAGCATCGCCTAGAAATTCCCCACAACTTTCGCAACTAGTCTTTTTCCGGTTGACGTATTCTTCGGGCCGGAACGTAACCATCTTTAAAAAACGTTCTCAGACAGATTTCAGGAAAGTCAGAGTCCTACTCCAATACGACTCCTTTTGCGTTTTGTCAATTTCCAAGTAATTCCTACACAATAAAGTGTAAAACAAGAACATTGTGCACTTTTGGAACCATTAGTAGGTTAGTACAAATATGATCAAAAGTGTATGGAAGTGCATAAATATCATAGCAATATCACACAAAAAGGGCATGGAGCAAGCAGAAATTATAGATACGTTTTGGACGTATCAATATCCCCAAGCTTAATTCCTACTCGTCCTCGAGTAGGTAAATGATAACAAGCATAATTTCTGTGGTGACATGCTATTAACCATATAAGAACTTTTTACAGTCACATGACAAGTGCTTACTGAGATAATGAGTCTGTAGTAATTAAGTTGCCTCATGAGAAAATCACAAAGAACTGAAAGTTTTACAATATGATACTGAAACACTCAATAGATTTGTAGTGAGCATGGTGTGCAAACATGACAAAGTGATACCTCGCTTGCCCCCTTTAGTGAAGCAAAACATAAATGCAGGGGCACCTCCAAAGTTTAAGTGACGACTAGATACAATGATTTCAGAATAAACGATATCATAATCATGCAAAAGACAATGGTACTTTGGGACAATGCACATTACACTCAAAATGACAATCATGCTCTCAATTTTTGGTGCTTTAAAGAAGGTGGAGACTCTCGAACCATGGCTTTTGTTGGCAAGGTTGAAAACCCGTGGTCGGAAACAAAAACTAAACATGTACCAGAGCTCTTGGTTTTAAAAACAGAGGTAATAATTTTTTTTAGAATATGCATATTTCGTCAACGAATGCTAGCAGATAACTCAATCACTTCTTGAGCTGGACAAGTTTCGAGGAACGGCTCCCGAATGAGGACGATCACATCCTCTTAATCTCCTTTGTTTATCACTGCCAAAGTTTTCTGATTTCTCATGAACAAAGCGTGAAGAAGGGTTTGTTTGTTATATAATGTTTTTAATGAGCCAGGCGCACTCTATGCCAGTTCCTTCTCGTATTATGGGTTTGCACATTAGACATGCAATTCCGGGGTGAAGCTTGTCCAACTTAAAAAGATCATGAATTAACTACTACTTCCTCATGAGCTAAAACAGAGGCACAAAAGAGAAATGCTTTTTTGATTAATTTCGAGATGGTACATGAAAGTCTTCGTTAGGAATGGCAGGTAAATACCATGTATAGGAAGGTATGGTGGACTCATATGGCATAACTGGTTTAAAGGATTTTGGATGCACAAGCAGTCAGTCCGCTTAGTACAGGTGGAGGTTAGCAAAAGACTGGGAGCGACCAACTAAGAGAGCAATGACGGTCATAATCATGCAGAGCGACAAAGCAACATTGAATCGGGCATGGAAGTTATATCGCTACTCAGAAATAAAAGATCATCAAGGCTTGATAGACTTTCTTTACAGTCTTAAATATGCGTGAGCATATGCCAAGTTAATCAAAATAAATTCTCGGAGGAAGATACCACTAAACCATACCACATCATAGGCAAACAAATCATGTTGGTACTTCAATAACACATTAAGAACCCCCCAGCTATTTGAACCTAACCATAAGAAAACATGAACTACTAAGCACCATTATGCACATAGCATTTTTATCATAGACATATCAACCAGTGCAACAGAAGCCAACTCTCTTAACAAGATAAGCATGATAACTAAAGAGAGTTCCAGCGACCAACTAAACAAAAGCTCTTTAAAAAGATAAGCATGAAAACTAAGAGCTGAACATGATAGTAGCTATTGAAAGACAAAGAACACACACATCAAGGATAGACATGAAAATTCTATGTTATGTTCTAGGTTGAAATGGAGCGTGTTTCTCTCCCACACAAAGAAAGCTGAGTTCCAACTCGTTATGAACAGCAAGCAAAGCTAAAGAAACTAAAAAGGAAACTAAAAGCAAGACGCTCCAAGCATAGCACATAACACATGAAGTGATAAAAATATAGTGGAACGAAAGACGAACTGATAATGTTGATGGAGAAGGGGATGCACGGGTGCATCCCCAAGCTTAGACGCTTGAGTCTTCTTGAATATTTCTTGGGGGTGCATGGGGGCATCCCCAAGCTTGAGCGTTTGACACTCCTGAATCTTTTTATCATCTTCCCTCGCACACTTGAAAACTCCCTTCATACATAACTCATCATAATCTGATTAGCGAAGTTAGTACCCTTAATAAAATAATTTTTCCTTGCTGGAAATAAGGATATTCTTGAAGGTCTACTGTTTCTCAAGATTGCCAAAAGGTTTTTGAAAAGAAAAAGCAAGCTCAAGGTTTGCAAAATGAAGGAAAGGCAAAACAGGACATCATCTGTGAAAAACAGACCAACAGGTAGTAAATAATTGTTTCGGGGCACTTCTGCAACTCAAATCAAAAAACTCAGAACAGACGCCCGAAAGACAATTATATAGAGCACGCTGTCGAAAAAATTCAGACGAAAAAGTTGTTCTGTTGATTTTATACGAATTTTTCTATCCAAGGACATAATCTGTTTCCTGGACAGCACGTCACAACTTTTGAACTTTCTTGCAATCGGAGGCTACACTTGGCACAAAGCTGAAAAGTAAAGATACAATGATGATGCTACTGTAGTAACAACATCAAGACGCAAAAAAAGCAAAATAAAATTTTATTCATTGTGGGCTGCCTCCCAAAAGCGCTTTCTTTTATGCCTTTAAGCTAGGCATAAGACTTCAATGATGCTCTCGTAGGAATAAGAGTTGAAGAACAAAAGAGAGCATCAAGAAGCAAATACCAAACACATTTAAGCCTAACATGCTTTCTATGCATAGGAATATTGCAATAGAATAATTCATTGAAGCACAAAGCAATAAGCATAGGAAGACAAAACAAGTGCAGCTTCAAAACCTTCAACATAAAGAGAGGGAACTTGATATTATTGAAATATCTATAAGCATATGTTCCCTTCTCATAATAATTTTCAGTGGGATCACGAATAAACTTAACAATATAAGCATCACATAAAGCATTGTTACCATGATCCACATGCAAAAAGGTACTCTTACTCTCCATATAGGCATCTTTGGGGAGCCTATGGTTAGGACTTTTTAGCATTAACGTTTTCAGTCTCCCCCAAGCTTGAGCTACGCTCTCTCCGTCACGAGACCTAAAGTTATAGATATAGTTCCTGTCTCGATGAATTTCATGAAGAGGATAAAACTTAGTATAAAAGAGAGACATAAGCTCTTGCCAATCAAACAAGTGCGAGTTATCGAGAAGCTTATACCAATCTGAAGTTTTATCTATAAGTGATACGGCGAACAATTTCCTCATGACAAACTCCCTTGATACACCTGCAAGATTAAATAATGAACATAATTGTGACAGATATAGCAAGTGTTCACCGGGATGTCTGTCTCCTGCATAACGATTAGCCAAAACATAATCGATAATACCAACTGGTATTTTCTAGGGCACAATTTAAGTAGGGGGAGGAGCAACCACCACAGGTGTGGGGCGTCTTCCCACAAGCAACGATCCAATAGCAAGGTTTTCCATAAACATAACTAGTGAAATAAAAAACAAGAAACAAAAAGATTTAATTGCAAGATCTAAAGATATACCTTCAAGCACTCACCTCCCCGGCAACGGCACCAGAAATAGCTTGATGTCTACACACGTTTCTACTCTTGTAGACTATGATGGGCCTCCAAGCGCAGAGGTTTGTAGGACAGCAGCAATTTCCCTCAAGTGGATGACCTAAGGTTTATCGAACTCAGGGAAGTAGAGGTTGAAGATGGTCTCTCTCAAGCAACCCTGCAACTAAGATACAAGAAGTCTCTTGTGTCCCCAACACACCTAATACAACTAAGAGTTGTATAGGTGCACTAGTTCGGCGAAGAGATGGTAAAATATGGATGATAGGAGTGGCAAAGCAAAGTAATATAAATCTGTAATAAAAAGTGCAGCAAGCAAACAAGTGGTAAACGTGAGCACAAATGGTATTGCAATGGTGGAAACAAGGCCTAGGGATCATACTTTCACTAGAGGCAACTCCCAACAACATTAACATAATCGAATCACATGATATTTCCCATAAAACATGCAATGGAGACGCACCCGGAGGTCATTCCTTCGTGGTCAAGAGAGGACGAGAATTATGTAGGGCTACAAAAGCACACCTCAAAGTTCGTAGTTCTAAATCTAAGGATTTCCCAATGTCACCGCGGCCATCCAAAGAGAGTCCCACAATCACCACAACATATCTAAAGGATAGTCAAAGACAAGCACCAAGAGACTCTCAATCTTCAATCAACACACAAGAGAGGAAATCACTCATGAAAATATTTTTCTAATCCATGTCCAATAGACCGCTGTCACCTTGGTCTCGGGGATTATACTAGATAAAGACAAGTGAGTACATCAATCCAATACATAGAGGAAGGGGAAATATCATGGGATCACCCTAGATTAACATAGCCTATGATCACAACGAAGATCACATCATGGGAGAGAGAGATAACCACATAGCTACACGTACGAGCCCTCGGCCCCGGAGAAGACTACTCACACATGGACATGGTGAGGAGGAGGTTGATGATGGTGTTGATGGAGAGGTGCAGCCCCGCGAGTTGGAGACGGCCCGCGGCAGCCACGAAGGCGGCGGCGGCGGCCCTTGGGGGCGGCCCTAGGGGGCGGCGGCGGCCCTCGGGGCGGCGGCGGCCCTAGGGGGCAGCGACTCCTTGGCCCCCCTTCTTCCTTGTGGATGGTGCTGCAATGGTGCTGGTCCTCCCCTCCAAGACGGCGGCTTGGGAGGAGGAAAATTCGTGGCCCTTGGTGACCTAGGTTTCCTCTCTTTATATAGACTCTCGGATTCCCGTCATCAGATTTTAGGCCTGAGTAAAACAGGCTTTACTCGGCCGTCCGGACTCCGATTTGGACGAATTTTATATCCAGAAGTATCGCCTCGAAATTCCCCACAACTTTCGCAACTAGACATTTTCCGTTTGACGTCGTCTTCGAGCCGGAACGTGACCATCTTTAAAAAACGTTCTCAGACAGATTTCAGGAAAGTCAGAGTCCTACTCCAATACGACTCCTTTTGCGTTTTTGTCAATTTCCAAGTAATTCATACACAATAAAGTGTAAAACAAGAACATTGTGCACTTTTGCAACCATTAGTAGGTTAGTCAAAATATGATCAAAACTGTATAGAAGTGCATAAATATCATAGCAATATCACACAAAAAGGGCATGGAGGAAGCAGAAATTATAGATAAGTTTTGGACGTATAAACAGGCAATCCAACTTCAAATGATATAAGTGAAGCACATGAAGTATTCTATAAAGCCATACTCAAAAGATATAAGTGAAGTGCAAAGATGTAATGCCCAGGATGGGACTATATCTCCTACGTGTCGAGGCACGACTTAGAGATATAAGCCCATGCTGGAATGATCGCAAGTTTGGTACCTTTGCACAACTCATGTAAAAATGGGGATGGAAAACTGAAAAGATAGTTGGCTTACACTCGCCACGT
This sequence comes from Secale cereale, assembly GCA_902687465.1. NCBI lineage: Eukaryota > Viridiplantae > Streptophyta > Magnoliopsida > Poales > Poaceae > Secale > Secale cereale. Next base: position 66,073,715 of record LR738715.1, read on the forward strand.
CACACAAATCCATTACATGATTCAAGCATCATTCAAATAAACATCACAGCCCATCTAAGGGTAAAATCCAAATGTCAAGATACCAAACATAACATAAACCATAGGTCTAGATCGAATCCTAGTAGAAAAACCACTACAGATCATCGGGATAACGGACATAGTAACGGCTACGCTCCTCGTCGTACTCCCAGTCTAGCTCAGTGCCATCGCCTGGGTAGCTCACCATCGTACCTGCATCTGGTGTGTTGAAGTAACTGTGAGCCACAGAGGACTCAGCAATCCCGTTCCCGGGTAACACGACTATTTAAGCCTTGGGTGAGGAACAAGGCTGAAAAAAGAATATAAGTCTGCAGCAGCACTAGCACTAACTTACGTAAAAGAGAGCAAGAAGAGAAGGTGCCTCGGACGAGAGATGATCACGAAGTGATCCTAAACTAATCAAGTCAAACATAACCCCACCGTGTTCATCTCCCGAATCCCTTTCGGAAAATGACAGTCACAGTACTCACGCTGGTAGTGTATTGGAACATGGTGTCAAGTTTTCTACAACCGGATATTAACAAGCTCCCATCTGCCACATAACCACGGGCACGGCTTTCGAAAGTTCATAACCCTGCAGGGGTGTTCCAACTTGGCCCATGAAAAGCCCATGATCCGCGGAGTCGCAACTCCAAGGTGGGAAGGCCCGAGTATTCTCGGAATCCCGTGCTCAAGATACTCCGACTAAGGTAAGGCTAATCCAGCAAATCCTCCCGGCGTGCCGACACCCTGATAGTAGCCGCGCGTATCCCGTCTCAGGCCACGACCGGATGAGACATCCTACGGGTTTTTACCAGACCTCGAGTTTCCTTGAGGTGGCCCCGCAGTCTGCTCATTTCGGACCAACACTCATGTGGAGCACTGGCCCGGGGGTTGTTGATTAAGAATGAGGGTTAATTACTCCCTATGCAAGTTTTTAGTTATTAGGCGAATAGTACCAATGTTGGGACTTGCTGGAAAAGACTTAGCACTTAGCGGTTTATCGAGGGGGTCCGATAACCCCAACCGTGTGAGGAACGCATAATCAAGGAACATAACACCGGTTTATACGGTTCCTAGCGGCATGAGTGGAACAAATCACCAAGAAAAAGGCTTAGCCTTCCACCCATTGCCAATATATAGATGATTTCATTTAAGCATTTATATAGTGTGATATAACCCAACAACTTCAACATGAAGCAAGCATCTTCAATCTTCACCTGCAACTAACAATGCTATAAGAGGGGCTGAGCGAAGCCTACGTATAGCCAATCAATGGTTTGCATAGGTAGGGTGGTTAAACAGGTTCATGGTTACAAGTAGGAGGCTGACAGGAAAAACATGGGCATCGAGGCAAAACTATAGATCGAGACTTCTAGCAATAGGGAAAAATAGTAATGGTATCTGGGTTCGGTCATCTTGCCTGAAGAGTTGTCGATGGGATCGTAAGAAAGCTCCTCGTTCTCAACCTCGGTAGTAACCTCGTGCTCGTACTCGTACTCAGCTTCCGGCTCTACTCAACACAAACACACAAAGCATGAAATCAACAAGATGCAATGCGCACGCAAAATATGCTGGATGCATGACTGATGCACTATGGGAGCACAAGGAGCATGACAATATGCGATCAAGCAAAATGCTTCAAAACATGATAACAATAGAATATTATGAATCTACTTAAAAAATCACACAAGTTTCATATAGGACTTGCTCAAATCGGAGCTACGGGCTAAAAGTTACACACAAAACAATAAACATGCGAAAGCTGAAAATTACAGCCACATAGCAACTTCGGAGCACTAGATAAATGAGCTACAACACTCAAACATCATGGCAATGAGCATGGACATGAACTAGATATATCCTACAGCAAATAAGTCCATTGGAGCATCCCCAAAGGAGCCATGGATCAATAGCAACAAGCTATGACATATTGAACTTGACAACAAAATCCTGACAGCAGTATTTTATTGCAACTTGGGAGCAAAAGTTAAATATGCTACAGCCACTCAAATAAGCATGTGAGAGCATGAATGGATAGCCAACAATATATACTACAAGGAATCAACAAGATTCACCCCAAAACTATCATGGATTGGCCTAGAACAACAAGCAAACATGGCATCTGGAAATTACAGATTCCAGACTTGGTGAAATTTCACTAAGTGTTAAAATAGCAGTTTCATCATGGCATCTTTGAGAGCAAGTTTAAGTCAACTCAAAGCTAGACATGGCAAGTGGTAAGTACTACAGCAAAGTACACATGATGGTGAATCCAAAACACCTAAGCATGCATCATGGGGACAAACACAACGATAGCAATGAGCTCCTCAAAATGACATCTCATAACAAGTTTAACAACATAACAGCCACATAGCACTTTGCAACGGAGATAAACATGGCAAGATTAATTCTATCATGCAAGCCTAAACAATCAACATGTAGAGCATGACAAGACGAACACGTGGACATCTCATTTGCTTCATTTGGATAAACATGCAAAAAGTTATCACATTGCAAAGATAGCATGAAAACAACAACTAACAGCAGTTTACAACAATATGCACTCTTGCAACAGATTTTTAAGCATCTAGATGATCTCAAATATGCATGGCATAATGGAACAAAATGTAGTACATGTCTCCACGAACAATTTGACATATCATTCACTCAAATCGGAGCTACGCACAAAAAGTTATCCATGAAACAAAAATGCATCAGACAGGTAAAAATCTACAGACTTAGAGGAATATGAGGCAACCTCCAGATCTGGAAAAGTCAACGCGGAGGCGGGCTGACGGGCTTCGGGCGCGAGGCGGATCGGGCGGGCCCCGCGGGTCGGGTCGGCCCATTAGGCCTCGGTCGATCGGATCTGGCGGAGTCGGGGACTGAGGCGCCTCGAGCGCCAGGAACGGCGGCGGCGCAAGGCCTCGTGCCTCAGCGCTGGAAGGAGGCCCGGCTGGGCCGGTGGAGGCGCTGAAGGGAACCGGCCCAGGGGAGATCGGGGCCTGCGGGCCCCTGGCGGTGAGCGCGGCAGGCGGGACTGGGCCGGCTGCTGCCTGGCGGAGGGAAGGAGGCCCAGGCGTCTTCGTGGGGTGGGCCTAGGGTTCGGTGGTGGCGGATCGGGCTAACCGGCCCACCCGCGCGCTGGATCGAGGGGGGGGTCGACGGGATCCTCCGCTCGAACCCGAGCGACGGCGGCGGCTAGCCCCCGATGGCCCTGCGGGAGGAGGCGGCAGCGGCGCGCGGCCGGGGCGGCGGCGGTGCCCGGCCGGCGCGGCGGCGGGGAAGGCGAGGGGCGCCGGCGGTGGTGACCTGGGAGGGCGGCGTGGCGAGCTCCGGCCGGTGAATTGGCGGCGCCGGCCGGCGGCGAGAAGCTCCGGCGAGGGTAGCTCCGGCGGCGGCGGGGATTCCGGCGAGGGCCCGATCTGGAGGAAGAAGAAGAAGAGGTAGCAGAAGATGGTGGACTAGGGTTTTTTCTATTAGGGCAAAAATTGGGGAAAGTGGACAAATATATAGGCACAAGGAGCTAGGGTTGTCCAAATGGGGTGTGGTTTTCGGCCACGCGATCAGAATTGGATGGCCTAGATGAAGGGAGGGGTTTGGGTTGGTTTGGTGGGCTGTTGGAGGGGTGTCTTGGGCCTCAAAGTGGAGGCACTTTGAGCCCACGAGAATAACTGTTGGGGTAGCAAACGAGCTCCAAATGCGACGAGATTTGACAGGCGGGTTACACACACCAAAACAACAACACACGACAAGTCTCGCGCCAAACCGGTAACGTTACACGGCCAAACACCAAAGTAGACCTCAGGGACGCCACGGACACGTGAGAGCGCTCCGGAACGCGAAATGGACAACGGGAAGAAACGAGTGGGGCCGGATGCAAACGACAACACAAATGCAATGCGATGCACATGACTACATGATATGAATGAATGCCACACACGCACACAAAAAAACGACGAAAACCCGAAAGACAAAGAACCCGGAATGGAATTGATGAAGCCAGAGATATCATATATTGCCCAAAAGGGAAAGTATTACATCCGGGCCATTACAAACTCTCCTCTACTACAAAAAGATCTCGTCCCGAGATCTAGGACTGGAAAAAGGAAGGGTACTCGGAACGAAGATGATCTTCTCATTCCCACGTAGCTTCTCGGTCGGTATGGTGTGACCACTTGACTTTCAAGAATTTGATGGACTTGTTGCGGGTCTTGCGCTTAGTTTCTTCGAGAATAGCAACAGGATGCTCTCGGTAAGACAAGTCTTGTTGAAGATCAATCTCTTCAAACGAAATCATGCGTTCAGGAGTCTTGAAGCACTTGCGGAGTTGAGACACATGAAACACATCATGAACAATGGCGAAGATGGAAGGGAGCTCAAGTTGATAGGCTAGATCGCCTCTTTTGCCAAGGATCTTGAAAGGCCCGACGTATCTAGGAGCAAGCTTTCCTTTGATACCGAATCTTTGGGTGCCTTTCATCGGAGAAACACGGAGATAAACATGATCCCCAATGTTGAAAGCCAAATCACGATGTTTGCCGTCATAGTAGCTCTTCTGACGCGACTGAGCGGCCTTGAGATTCTCACGTATGACTTTGCACATTTCTTCGGCTTCTGAGATCAAGTCATTGCCAAGAAGTTGACGTTCACCTATCTCGGACCAGTTGAGAGGGGTACGGCACTTTCTGCCATAGATGATTTCAAACGGAGCTTTGCCAGCACTTGCTTGAAAGCTGTTGTTGTAAGAGAACTCGGCAAATGGAAGGCAATCTTCCCATTTCATGCCAAAAGATATGACACAGGCTCTGAGCATGTCTTCTAGAATCTGATTCACTCTGTCGACTTGACCACTAGTCTGAGGGTGAAAAGCAGTGCTGAACCTGATCTTAGTGCCCATGGCAGACTGAAAGGAGTCCCAGAACTTAGACGTGAACAAACTTCCACGGTCTGAGGAGATAACTTGAGGAATGCCATGTAAGGACACAATTCTGGAAGTGTACAACTCTGCCAATTGAGCTGCATTGATGGATTCTTTGACTGGAAGGAAGTGAGCGACTTTGGTAAGCTTGTCAATCACCACGAAGATAGAATCATTCCCTCTCTTGGACTTAGGAAAGCCAGTGACGAAATCCATTTCAATGTGGTCGAATTTCCACTCGGGAATAGGAAGAGGTTAGAGAAGACCGGCTGGACGTTGATGCTCTGCCTTCACTCTTCTGCAGACATCACATTCATTCACGAATTGGGCAATTTCCCTTTTCATGCGTGTCCACTAGTAAGATTGCTTGAGGTCTTGGTACATCTTGGAACTGCCAGGATGAATGGAAAGGAGAGAATCATGTGCTTCTTCCATTATGAGCTTCTTGAGATCACCTTTGGGAACCACAAGTCTGTCCTCAAAGAACAAGGTATCTCTCTCATCAACGCGATAGCACTTGTATTTAGGAGTACCCTTTGCAATACCATGTTTCACCTTTTGCACCATAGCATCACTGAGTTGGGCCTCACGGACCTGATCTTCCAAGGTAGGAGCCACTTGAAGATTTGCAAGAAAACCTTGCGGAACAACTTGGAGGTTGAGTTTCCTGAAAGCTTCACAAAGCTCAGGCTGGAACGGCTTGATAAGAAGGCTGTTGCAATATGCCTTTCTGCTCAAAGCATCTGCAATCACATTCGCCTTGCCAGGAGTGTATTCGATGCTGGGATCATACTCTTGGATCATTTCAACCCAACGAGTCTGGCGGAGGTTCAGATTCGGTTGTGTGAAGATGTACTTCAAGCTCTTGTGATCGGTGAAGATGTCGACTTGTCTGCCCAACAACAGATGTCTCCACGTAATCAAAGCATGTACCACAGCTGCTAGTTCAAGATCATGTGTGGGGTAGTTCTTCTCACTTGGCTTCAGCTGACGAGAAGTGTATGCCACAATTCTCTTGTCCTGCATAAGCACACCACCAAGTCCTTGGAGAGAAGCATCACAGAATACTTCGTAGGGCTTGGACTCATCTGGAGGAGTTAAAACTGGAGCAGAGACGAGCTTTTCTTTGAGAGTTTTGAATGCCACTTCACAATCTGGAGACCAGTAGTACTTGACATTCTTCTGCAACAAGTTGGAAAGAGGCTTGGCAATCTTGGAGAAGTTCTCAACGAACCTTCTGCAATAGCTGGCAAGACCAAGAAAGCTTCGGAGTTGCTTGACGTTCTGAGGAGCTTCCCAGTTGACAATTGCTTCAACTTTCTCGGGGTTTACCGCAATACCGTTAGTAGAGATGATATGGCCCAGATATAAGACCTTATCGAGCCAAAATTCGCACTTGGAGAACTTGGCATAGAACTTATGTTCACGGAGTCTGTCGAGAACGAGACGGAGGTGCTTTTCGTGATCTTCTTCATTCTTGGAAAATACCAAAATGTCATCCAGATACACAAGCACAAACTCGCCGGTGTAGGTGTTGAAGATGTAGTGCATCATTCTCGAGAAGGTAGGAGGAGCATTGGCGAGACCAAAGGACATGACTGTATACTCATAGGAGCCGTAGCTCGTTCCGAAGGCAGTCTTGGGGATGTCTTCCTCGCGAATGCGAATTTGGTGATAGCCCATTCGGAGATCGAGCTTAGAGAACACTTTAGCTCCTTTGAGTTGCTCGAACAGTTCTTTGATGTTGGGGAGCGGATACTTTTTCTTTATTGTCTTCTTGTTCAATGGCCGGTAATCAACGCAGAGACGCTCCGTGCCATCCTTCTTCTTGACAAATAAGACACCACAGCCCCAAGGAGACGTACTAGGCCTGATGAGACCCATACGCTCCTGTTCATCAAGCTGCTTCTTCAATTCCTTCAATTTTTTAGGAGAGAGATTGTACAGACGCCGGCATGCTCGCTCAGTACCCGGCTCGAGTTCAATGACGAACTCCACTTGACGGTGTGGAGGCATGCCTGGAAGTTCTTCAGGAAAGACGTCTTGGTATTCATTTACCACCGGAATTTGAGATATGGCATTCATTTCGCCCTTGTCATTGAGAGAGAAAAGCCTGATTGTGTTATCCCTGGAGGCGAAGATAATCACATCATCATCGGAATGAGTAATCTTGACTTCCTTCTGAGCACAGTCAATCTGAGCATCATGCTGAGAAAGCCAGTCCATTCCGAGGATAAGGTCGATGTCAGAATTGCCAAGAACCACCGGAGAGGCCAGAAATCGATAATCACCCATGCGAATAGAAACATCCGGAGCATATAATCTTGAAGTCATACATTTGCCCAGAGAAATAACTTGCAACAACTTTGGCAAAGGCACTGTGCCCACATTGTGCTTGGATGCAAATGGGAAAGACATGAAAGAATGTGAAGCACCCGAATCAAATAACACTTTTGCAGGAAAAGAGTTCACTAGAAGGTTACCCAAAATCACATCAGAAGAATTCTCCGCTTGCGCTGCATTCATCAGATTCACCCTTGCTTGCTTGGGAATGTGCTTGACAAGAGCTGTACTGATAGGCGGAGGAGGCGGAAGTCGCTTTGGGTTGGGGCACTTGTTAGCATAGTGACCTTTCTGAGTGCACTTGTTGCAAGTCACTTCGGAGAGAGGATGGAAATGAGAACCACTTGACTTGGAACCTTGAGAATGAAACTGATTCTTCGACTGGTTGCTCGGGTTGGGTGGGTGGGAGAAACCACGACCACTAGAGTTCTTGTTGCTGTTGGAGTTTTTGTAAGGAGCTCGAATCACTGGAGGAGGAGGAAGCCAAAATTTTTGTTGCTTCGCGACGACTTGAGAAGATGAGGAGGAGTGAACGGCATCTCGAATCCTCTTTTTGGAAGCCTCCATCTTGAGCTGGGCTGCCTCTTGCTTGAGCGCCATGTTATAGAATTTGTCAAACTCATCGGGCTCGAACAAGGTGAGAGCAAGTTGAAGTTCATCTTTCAGACCTCCGTGGAACTGATAGATCTTGCTCTTGGCATCTGGTATGTCTTGCTTAGCATAGCGGGCGAGATTTTGGAACTTGACATTATACTGGTAGACAGTCATTGAGCCCTGCTTCAGGTTGCGGAATTGCTCACGCATACCCTCGATGACACTTGTTGGAATGTGGTGAGAGCGAAAGTCCTTGCAGAAATCATCCCAAGAGATCACACGCCCTGGCCTGGAGTCTTTGTACTGCTGCCACCAGTCAGCTGCTTGGTCCTTGAGTTGGAAGGCTGCAAATTTCACATAATCCTCTTCCCTTACGTTACTGCACTCAAAATGCTTCTTGATATCGGTTATCCAATCTTCAGCATCGAGAGGGTCGACACAGTAACTGAAAGATTTTGGTTGATTGGCCAAGAACTGGTTGAGAGTAGCATGGTGCTGTTGGTTGAAGAAATTGCCTTGGTTCCTTGAAGCACCCTGATTTGCTTGATTAGCTTGCATCTGCTGCATCATCTGCATCAACATCTGGGTGTTCTGATTTGTAGTTTGCATAATCGCTCTCCAAGCCTCAGACGGAGGAGGAGGGGAAGGAGGACGGTCTGGAACCTCTTCACCCTCTGGGTTAGCATTGGGAACCCGTTTCGGAGCCATCCTTAAAGAGATGACCACGAATCAGCAATTGATTGAAAGAAGGGATAAGCTGAAACAACGGATTGAAATGCAACATAGTCTTCACAACAATCATTCGAACAATAGGAACGAATGAAATTCTCAGCTTAATGATGACTACAATCTTCACGAGAAGCCACATAGGGGACAAAAGGTAAATAAGAAAAACACAAGGTACAGATAGAACAAACACAAGATAGGAGCTTCGTTCTGACATCTTTGTGCTGAAAGCTTATGAACGCGTTACGAAAGGGTTTTGCAATCCCCGGATCAGCATAGCCAAGGACCCTTTAAGATGCAACTCCCGATCGGAACATCGGTCATAAAACCACTTCACTCAATGTAGAACCCCGAACTCACTAACCTGCATTCGTTGGAAGAATGCCTACACTGCCACGACCCCTAATGTCAGGAGGCATCGAGAACAATATTCTCGTCACAAGAACATCGAAACAATCCCACAATACTCGCGATATTCCTAAAAAAAATTGGTGCAATTTTTGAAAGTAGAAGAGGCAAGAGTAGTCGTCAGGAGTCCTCACCAGAGTGAAAGGGGATGAGAAGAAAAGAAATCCTACTCTCCGATATAAATATAGGACTCAAAACATTTTCAGTGTGTGCCTAGACTCGACCGTCAACGATTCGATCAATCAGTGGGGGCTTCTAGGTCGGAGAAGGCTCTGATACCAACTTGTAATGCCCAGGATGGGACTATATCTCCTACGTGTCGAGGCACGACTTAGAGATATAAGCCCATGCTGGAATGATCGCAAGTTTGGTACCTTTGCACAACTCATGTAAAAATGGGGATGGAAAACTGAAAAGATAGTTGGCTTACACTCGCCACATCACACAAATCCATTACATGATTCAAGCATCATTCAAATAAACATCACAGCCCATCTAAGGGTAAAATCCAAATGTCAAGATACCAAACATAACATAAACCACAGGTCTAGATCGAATCCTAGTAGAAGAACCACTAGTGATGATCGGGATAACGGACATAGTAACGGCTACGCTCCTCGTCGTACTCCCAGTCTAGCTTAGTGCCATCGCCTGGGTAGCTCACCATCGTACCTGCATCTGGTGTGTTGAAGTAACACTACAAGAAATATGTCAACTTGTGACCACCAATATTGGTCACTGAATGGTCACAAATTTCCATTTGTGACCTTTTTGTGACCAAAAACATAAGGTCAAAAGCTGGCCATCATAAACTGACTATAGCGACCTTCTCAGTGAGAAGGTCGTAGACGTTTATGACCAAAATGTGCCTACTGTCGTGTTTTGGTCACTAGCAGCCTCCCCAGGCCACGTAGGCATCCAGCGTGGCAAGCTGATGTGGCACAAGAATCAGCCCGGTCCAATTCGATTTTCTACATGGGCCTAGCCCAACAATTCGACATTTTTAATGTATTTTTCCTATTAATTTTTGCTAGCTACATGGGCCTGGCCCAGCAATTCAGCCTTTTTATTTCTAGATGCGGCCATTTACAGCGTATGATCTTTTATTTTTTTGCCATTTTATTTTCCACTGTTTTACATCTGTCCCAAATATCATAATATCATACACTGGTCCCACGCGTCAGAAATTTCAAATGTGCTCAAATTAGTTTGATAAGTGGGTCGCATGAGTCATGTTTCCATTGCACACATTTTCAAATCACATACATAATTACTATTTCATATGAAACAGAAATAGTAATTCTGAAACATACAACATTTCATTCAGAAACGGAGAGAAGATACATGAAATTCTAGAGTTCACAATGCCTAGATAACCCAGCTATTATTACATAACTTGCTATATAAGAATGTCTTGGAGCTTCTTTGAACATCTTTCATCTTGAATTTACGCAAAATATCTGCCAACAAGAAAACAGAACAAAAATGATAGGGTGAATAACAACAACAACAACAGGTGATGGTTTGCTATTTAGTAGTAAGATCATGTCTGGAAAGAAACATGCATGAAAATTAAGAGCTAGAGCAAGCCTACATGAAAATTAAGAAGTGCTATTTAGTATGGGTGCCCTCAAGTTTTCGTGCACGTCATGGAGTGCATCAGTTTGCACCAGCTTCACCTTTCCTGTTATAAAATACTAGAGAGGGCAAATAAAACAAATCTTATACTCCCTCCGTTCCGAAATATAAGTCGCTGGACACTTCCTTCCGACCAGGTGAAAACGAGGGAAATGACGTTATTGCCCTGCTAAATTTGAATCATCTGCATCCTTCTGTCAGAGATCTTGAAGTGTTTGCGGGTGAATTTGGAAACAAACAATAAATTCTCTAATCAAAGTACTCCTACTAATTCTGAAAACAAAGAATTTGGAAACAATCAATACCCTGCTGCTAATTTTGGAAAGGGTCAATACTCCGGTGTTAATTTGGAAACAATAAATCCTCTAATCGAAGTAATAATTCTGAAAGGGAATTTGGAAACAATCAACACCCCACTGCTAATTTTGGAAAGGATCAATACTCCACTGTTAATTTGGAAACAATAAATCCTTCAATTTGGAAACAATAATTCCATTAACATGTCTGGCTCAACACATGTTTACTTGTTCAGGAGAGGAAAATGGAGTAGACTGAAATTAGCAGTATCAATATCAGTAGATGATCTAATGTCAGTTTCTTTATCATGTACAGAGATTGGTTAACTGAAATTTGATGTTGGGTAGACTACTTTTACTAGTAGAAATACCAAGGAAAATGGAGTAGCAATATTCCAGTAACCAATATCAGTAGATGATCTCATGTTTGGAAGCAGAAAGATGATCTCAACAGAAATGCAACGAGTAATATCAGTAGAAAGAGGCTGCCCGTACATCTACTAACGAAACAACCAATGAATACTTGACAACCGAGGTAGATACATCAAATGCAATGGTTTACAGTACAGTGAGAGCATTAAGTTGCATATTCACATGCTCACCCAACATGCACATTAAGTTTGCACAAGCAATATTCCAGGGAAGACAAATTGACTTACAGTATACTGTAATTTTGCTCTAGGCCCAGCTCTAGGTACAGAAGCATCAGCAGCAAGAAAGCATCTCCAGTAGCGTTGCCTGGATAACATTGTTTTGCCATTGATCAGCCACAAGACATCACATCTTGTATCAACACCAGCCAAACAAATATATGGAGTAAATTTTATGCAGAAACCAACTTAGAGGATTAGTCTTTACTAAAGCTTGCTCGTTCACAAATTTCTCTGCAAATAGACTGATATTGAGAGAAATGACCAAATCAGTTCAGTGAGTATACCTCCTCTGAGAGACTAAATTTGCACCTGCTGTCATCTTAATAATGGCGATGGTTTACCCCAATTTTTTGGAGGTGGCCTAGTCCCTTTAGACCTCATCCGGCCTTTCTTCCCTTTCTGGAATGACAAAGTTTAGGATTATGAAATTCAGTTACTATAGAATTATGAAAAAAAAACAATAATCGAATACTGAACAAGGCTAAAAGAAGTATGCTAATCATGTCACTCACTGTTTAAAAATAGATACTACTCCAGGAAACACAGTTTTTAACATACACAGGCTATACTCCAGGAAAATTTACTTTTGAATATTTACTGAATATTTTCAGTTAACTTTAAGTGAAAATATTCAGTTAACATACACTTGCTATACTCCCTGTTTAAAATTAAAGCCACCATTGCTGAAAGACACACATACGTCGGTTAGTGGTACCTTTGTTGGCCTGGGAGTGGTAGTCGTCCGCCTCGACGAAGCCGCGGCCCAGCGCCTCGGTGAGCATTGCCGCCACGGTCCTACCACAGTGAAATTCGCATAAGAACAGAGCAGAGCAGAGGGAAGCTGCTGCTCCCCATGTTCTGCTCTTCAGTCTTGAGAGAGCAAGCAGTAAGAGGCAGGGAGATTACTGAAATTAAATCTTACTCCCATGATCACGATGGCCACCCCTGCAGCCACAAACGGCAATTCAGCAAAACAAGGTGGGGGTGAAATTAGCAGCTGGAGGGTGAAATTAGAAACTTGAAGGAGCAAGGGAGCGGTTACGAATCGGAGGCAGTTCCGGGCAGCCAGATCCCCCGAGACGGTGCTTACCAAATCTGCGGGCGGCGGTTCGTGTCCTCGCGGATCGGGACGGCCATGCCAGCGATCCGACGGCGGCAGCCCTGCAGGCAGGGCTCGGCAGGCCGGGAGCTCGCCTACTTGGGCTCCGGCGAGGGCGCCGCCGACCCGCAAGTCCACCGGAGGGCGCGCGGCAGCGGTGGAGACGCCGGGGAAGGCGCGGAGGAGCCGAGCGTCGGAGAAGGTGGGCGCGGTGGCGGGGGCGCCTCCTCGCTGGCGGCCAGGGCCTTGAGGGGAGGGCGACGGGAGGGATCTGGTGGTGATGGGTGGGGTGGGCGGCGGCGAGGGGTCTGGAGGGCGACGGGAGGGGCTTGAGGGCAGGGCGGCGGGAGGGATCTGGATCTGGTGGCGACGGGAGGGCTGCGGCAAGGACCGGCGAGGGGTCTGGAGGGCGGCCACAACTGACTCCACCAATCAGGATTAAGCCTATGTAATTTGGTTTTTTCCTTTTGTTTCTCTTATATTTTTTACCCTCTTATTTCGGGTAACATTCAACATATTACCTTCTTATAGTTTGTTCAAATTAACCAGTAGTGTGCACATGTGTGTGTATCTTGGACCTCTTATTTCATAAATATGACCTCTTATTTCGGGTAATATTCATTTTTCGAGTGCCCAAAATGAGTTTTTTTTTGTGAAGGACCTACTATATATTTGTTGCAATGGCATAGTTTTCCTACTCATATTGTGCACAAGGGTGCATCTTGGAATGGCAAACAATATTGCTTAAGGAAGTTTTCATTTTCTTTGGACGAAAAATTCATTTTCCATTTTTCGAGTGCCCAAAAGGAGGTTTTTTTGTGAAGGACCTCCCAAATAATTGTTGCAAAATTGGACCAAATTATTTTTATAAAATACTAGGCCATATTTAATGCACAATTGACCAAATGGTTGGGTGTAAAAAGTTTTGATCCACCTCTCATGAAAAAGAAAAATTTCGGCTGATTCAGCTGGAAGTGGGTCAAATTTGAACTGTAGCTGCCTTGTAGTTTGCTCTTTATTTTTTACAAAAATCATTTATAAGTACATAAGTATCTATTTAATCAGAGAAACACCAAAAAATACCAAGATTCAACCACTAGCTAGGAACGGTTATTCCCGCCGTTTTGACCGCATTTTGAAACTGGCATAAAAATTCAAAAAAAATCAAAATATTTGAAAACCTTTGCATTGTGTCATTATATATGACCAAGTTACCAGAAAAAATAATAAACTTGTAATACGGCAATTCTTTTAAAAAAGTGTTCTAAAAAATGAGCTATCATGTGTGAAGATTCATGCCATTCAAGCCAAATGATCAATCCTATGGCCACATTCATGGCATAGTTTGTTCAAATGATCTCATATTGTGCACAAGGGTGCATCTTGGAATGGTAAACAATATTTCCTAAGGAAGTTTTCATTTTCTTTGGACGAAAAAATCATTTTCCATTTTTTGAGTGCCCAAAAGGAGGGTTTTTTGTGAAGGACCTCCCAAATAATTGTTGCAAAATTGGACCAAATCAATTTTATAAAATACTAGGTCATATTTAATGCACAATTGACTAAATGGTTGGGTGTAAAAAGTTCTGATCCACCTCTCGTGAAAAAGACAAATTTCAGCCGATTCAGCTGGAAGTGGGTCAAATTTGAACTGTAGCTGCCTTGTAGTTTGCTCTTTATTTTTTACAAAAATTATTTCTAGGTACATAAGTATCTATTTAATCAGAGAAACACCAAAAAAATTCCAAGATTCAACCACTAGCTAGGAACGGTCATTCCCGCCGTTTTGACCGCATTTTGAAACGGGCATAAAAAATTCAAAAAAAATCAAAAAATTGAAACACCTTCGCATTGTGTCATTATATATGACCAAGTTACCAGGAAAAATAATAAACTTGTAATACGGCAATTCTATTAAAAAAGTGTTCTCGGAAATGAGCTATCATGCGTGAAGATTCATGGCTTTCAAGCCAAATGATCAATCCTATGGCCACATTCATAGCATAGTTTGTTAAAATGATCTCCTATTGTGCACAAGGGTGCATCTTGGAATGGCAAACAATATTGATTAAGGAAGTTTTCATTTTCTTTGGACGAAAAAATCATTTTCCATTTTTCGAGTGCCCAAAAGGAGGTTTTTTTGTGAAGGACCTCCCAAATAATTGTTGCAAAATTTGACCAAATCAATTTTATAAAATACTAGGACATATTTAATGCACAATTGACAAAATGGTTGGGTGTAAAAAGTTTTGATCCACCTCTCGTGAAAAAGACAAATTTCCGCCGATTCAGCTGGAAGCGGGTCAAATTTGAACTGCGACTGCCTCATAGTTTGCTATTTATTTTTTTCAAAAATCATTTATAGGTACATAAGTACCTATTTAATCATAAATACATGGTTTGGTGGCGATACGTCGAGGTTTGGGCGGTGGTCGAGGGCCCCAACTCTAGAGCGCGTAAACTCGCATGCCCGTTGCGTGGTCACCGCGTGACAGTGGCGTTGCCCTGTGTTCTGGGCGGCCTAGGCATGTCTAGTGGGTTGGCCACTCCCCAGGTAGGTGCTAGGAAGAAAATTACAACAAATGATTCTCACGAGGAGACCGATCGATGCTCAAACATGAATTAGCAGCCAAGTGTTTGATTAGCGGTACGGAAAATGCACATGACTAATGGGCGTGAGTTTTGGTTGAGGATGATCAGTTACTAAGAAGACCGTCTTCACAAATTTTCAGCTCAAAAGGAGGAGTCTAGGTGGTACTTGCTTTACAAAATACCACACTGGACATAAATACGAATGTTGAAGATGGGCTCAAAATAATGAATGGATTGAGCTGGCATTTGGTGGAGGATAGTTATTTGGGCATAGGAAAGCACTGTAGAAAATGGATACCATTTGGACATGCCAAAGTGGTACTTCCTTCACAAAGTGTTTTTTTGAACAGAATAGGAAAATGAATATTTTTGAATTATTTTTGAACTAGGCAAGGAAGTTTTTTTTACATATTTGACGAATATATGACCCAAAGAATTTATGAGATTTTTTGGGGAATTTTGGGAATGACAGAAATATAGGTTGCTTCACAACCTAGGGCAAAAACTGCCACATGGACATGACACATAGGCAAAACTGATGAGGTGGCGCCTAGTCGTAGCAACCCACCACAATTGTCAAGGTTATGACCATCTATATTGGTCATGAACAGCTAGAAATAAGGCAGCGAACCAGTGCTATCTGCTTTGTGACCATTTTGTGTAAGGAAATTATGACCTTTCTGACCAAAATGGTCGTTATAGTTTAGGGTTTGGAGCCCCCCGAACAGCTTTTGACCAATTGGTCTGAAATGGTCATAGATCTATGACCAATTCTTCCAGGGTCACTAACAAAAGGTCATAAGTTGACATATTTCTTGTAGTGTAACTGTGAGCCACAGAGGACTCAGCAATCCCGTTCCCGGGTAACACGACTATTTAAGCCTTGGGTGTGGAACAAGGCTGAAGAAAGTATATAAGTCTGCAGCAGCACTAGCACTAACTTACGTAAAAGAGAGCGAGAAGAGAAGGTGCCTCGGACGAGAGATGATCACGAAGTGATCCTAAACTAATCAAGTCAAACATAACCCCACCGTGTTCATCTCCCGAATCCCTTTCGGAAAATGACAGTCACGGTACTCACGCTGGTAGTGTATTGGAACATGGTGTCAACTTTTCTACAACCGGATATTAACAAGCTCCCATCTGCCACATAACCGCGGGCACGGCTTTCGAAAGTTCATAACCCTGCAGGGGTGTTCCAACTTGGCCCATGACAAGCCCACGATCCGCGGAGTCGCAACTCCAAGGTGGGAAGGCCCGAGTATTCTCGGAATCCCGTGCTCAAGATACTCCGACTAAGGTAAGGCTAACCCAGCAAATCCTCCCGGCGTGCCGACACCCTGATAGTAGCCGCGCGTATCTCGTCTTAGGCCACGACCGGATGAGACATCCTACGGGTTTTTACCAGACCTCGAGTTTCCTTGAGGTGGCCCCGCAGTCTGCTCATTTCGGACCAACACTCATGTGGAGCACTGGCCCGGGGGTTGTTGATTAAGAAAGAGGGTTAATTACTCCCTATGCAAGTTTTTAGTTATTAGGCGAATAGTACCAATGTTGGGACTTGCTGGAAAAGACTTAGCACTTAGCGGTTTATCGAGGGGGTCCCATAACCCCAACCGTGTGAGGAACACATAATCAAGGAACATAACACCGGTTTATACGGTTCCTAGCGGCATGAGTGGAACAAATCACCAAGCAAAAGGCTTAGCCTTCCACCCATTGCCAATATATAGATGATTTCATTTAAGCATTTATATAGTGTGATATAACCCAACAACTTCAACATGAAGCAAGCATCTTCAATCTTCACCTGCAACTAACAATGCTATAAGAGGGGCTGAGCGAAGCCTACGTATAGCCAATCAATGGTTTGCATAGGTAGGGTGGTTAAACAGGTTCATGGTTACAAGTAGGAGGCTAACAGGAAAAACATGGGCATCGAGGCAAAACTATAGATCGAGACTTCTAGCAATAGGCAAAAATAGTAATGATATCCCGGTTCGGTCATCTTGCCTGAAGAGTTGTCGATGGGATCGTAAGAAAGCTCCTCGTTCTCAACCTCGGTAGTAACCTCGTGCTCGTACTCGTACTCAGCTTCCAGCTCTACTCAACACAAACACACAATGCACGAAATCAACAAGATGCAATGCGCACGCAAAATATGCTGGATGCATGACTGATGCACTATGGGAGCACAAGGAGCATGACAATATGCGATCAAGCAAAATGCTTCAAAACATGATAACAATAGGATATTATGAATCTACATGAAAAATCACACAAGTTTCATATAGGACTTTCTCAAATCGGAGCTACGGGCTAAAAGTTACACACAAAACAATAAACATGCGAAAGCTGAAAATTACAGCCACATAGCAACTTCGGAGCACTAGATAAATGAGCTACAACACTCAAACATCATGGCAATGAGCATGTACATGAACTAGATATATCCTACAGCAAATAAGTCCACTGGAGCATCCCCAAAGGAGCCATGGATCAATAGCAACAAGCTATGACATATTGAACTTGACAACAAAATCCTGACAGCAGTATTTTATTGCAACTCGGGAGCAAAAGTTAAATATGCTACAGCCACTCAAATAAGCATGTGAGAGCATGAATGGATAGCCAACAATATATACTACAAGTAATCAACAAGATTCACCCCAAAACTACCATGGATTGGCCTAGAACAACAAGCAAACATGGCATTTGGAAATTACAGATTCCAGACTTAGTGAAATTTCACTAAGTGTTAAAACAGCAGTTTCATCATGGCATCTTTGAGAGCAAGTTTAAGTCAACTCAAATCTAGACATGGCAAGTGGTAAGTACTACAGCAAAGTACACATGATGGTGAATCCAAAACACCTAAGCATGCATCATGGGGACAAACACAACGATAGCAATGAGCTCCTCAAAATGACATCTCATAACAAGTTTAACAACATAATAGCCACATAGCACTTTGCAACGGAGATAAACATGGCAAGATTAATTCTATCATGCAAGCCTAAGCAATCAACATGTAGAGCATGACAAGACGAACACGTGGACATCTCATTTGCTTCATTTGGATAAACATGCAAAAAGTTATCACATTGCAAAGATGGCATGGAAACAACTACTAACAACAGTTTACAACAATATGCACTCTTGCAACAGATTTTTAAGCATCTAGATGATCTCAAATATGCATGGCATAATGGAACAAAATGTAGTACATATCTCCACGAACAATTTGACATATCATTCACTCAAATCGGAGCTACGCACAAAAAGTTATCCATGAAACAAAAATGCATCAGACAGGTAAAAATCTACAGACTTAGGAATATGAGGCAACCTCCAGATCTGGAAAAGTCAACGCGGAGGCGGGCTGACGGGCTTCGGGCGCGAGGTGGATCGGGCGGAGGCGGATCGGGCGGGCCCCGTGGGTCGGGTCGGCCCGTTAGGCCTCGGTCGATCGGATCTGGCGGAGTCGGGGACTCGGGCGCCTCGAGCGCCAGGAATAGCGGCGGCGCAAGGCCTCGTGGCTCGGCGCTGGAAGGAGGCCCGGCTGGGCCGGTGGAGGCGCTGAAGGGAACCGGCCCAGGGGAGATCGGGGCCTGCGGGCCCCTGGCGGCGAGCGCGGCAGGCGGGACTGGGCCGGTTGCTGCCTGGCGGAGGGAAGGAGGCCCAGGCGTCTTCGCGGGGTGGGCCTAGGGTTCGGTGGTGGCGGATCGGGCTAACCGGCCCACCCGCGCGCTGGATCGGGGGGGATCGACGGGATCCTCCGCTCGAACCCGAGCGGCGGCGGCGGCTGGCCCCCGATGGCCCTGCGGGAGGCGGCGGCAGCGGCGCCCGGCCGGGGCGGCGGCGGTGCCCGGCCGGCGCAGCGGCGGGGAAGGCGAGGGGCGCCAGCGGTGGTGACCTGGTAGGGCGGCGCGGCGAGCTCCGGCCGGTGAGGTGGCGGCGTCGGCCGACGGCGAGAAGCTCCGGCGAGGGTAGCTCCGGCGGCGGCGGGGATTCCGGCGAGGGCCCAATCTGGAGGAAGAAGAAGAAGAGGTAGGAGAAGATGGTGGACTAGGGTTTTTTCTATTAGGGCAAAAATTGGGGAAGGTGGACAAATATATAGGAAAAATGAGCTAGGGTTGTCCAAATGGGGTGTGGTTTGTGGCCACGCGATCAGAATTGGATGGCCTAGATGAAGGGAGGTGTTTGTGTTGGTGTGGTGGGCTGTTGGAGGGGTGTCTTGGGCCTCAAAGTGGAGGCACTTTGAGCCCACGAGAATAACTGTTGGGGTAGCAAACGAGCTCCAAACGCGACGAGATTTGACAGGCGGGTTACACACACCAAAACAACAACACACGACAAGTCTCGCGCCAAACCGGTAACGTTACACGGCCAAACACCAAAGTAGGCCTCGGGGACGCCACGGACACGTGAGAGAGCTCCGGAACGCGAAACGGACAACGGGAAGAAACGAGTGGGGTCGGATGCAAACGACAACACAAATGCAATGCGATGCACATGACTACATGATATGAATGAATGCCACACACGCACACAACAAAACAACGAAAACCCGAAAGACGAAGAACCCGGAATGGAATTGATGAAGCCAGAGATATCATATATTGCCCAAAAGGGAAAGTATTACATCCGGGGCATTACAAAAGAGCATTCTATAAATCAACCAAGGACTATCTCATACCAGCATGGTGCATCGAAGAAAAGGTGGAAACTAAATGCAAAAGACGCTCCAAGATCTGCACATATCACATGAATGAAACGAATCCGAAAACATACCGATACTTGTTGAAGAAAGAGGGGATGCCTTCTGGGGCATCCCCAAGCTTAGACGCTTGAGTCTCCTTGAATATTTACTTGGGGTGCCTTGGGCATCCCCAAGCTTGAGCTCTTGCCTCTCCTTCTTCTCCTCACACTGAGACCTCCTCGATCTTCGAACACTTCATCCACACAAAACTTCAACAGAAAACTCGGTAGGATCCGTTAGTATAATAAAGCAAATCACTACTCTAAGTACTATTGAAAACCAATTCATATTTTGTTTTTGCATTGTAGCTACTGTAATATAACTTTTCCATGGCCTAATCCACTGATAGAAAATGATAGTTTCATCAAAACAAGCAAACTATGCATCAAAAACAGAATCTGTCTAAAACAGAACAGTCTGTAATAATCGGAACATTAACCATACTTCTCGTACTTGAAAAATTCTGCCAAAATTAGAAAAAATCAAAAATTTGTACAGAAATACAGTGAAAAAAGTTTCAGAACCATTTGACGTTCCAGCAAAAAAGGTAAAATCGGGCACTACAGCCAAAGTTTCTGTCCTGCACCACACAAACCAACAAGCATTGTAAACATCCTAAGGGCAAACCTTGGCACATTATTTTTATAATACAATGAAATTGTACAAGGGGATAATTATTTTTGTTGAAAATTTTCTGTAATTAAGATTCACAAAGTTTCCATGGGCATGAACAAAGTTCAAGGACGTCCCCCACTTTCACAATGCTCGTCTATATCACTTTCACTTTTCTTTTTTTGAACAGTTTTGGGTTCCCCTCTTTATTATTTTTTATTTAAATTTTGTAAAAGCACACAACTGAAATAAATGACTCTCTAAAACTTCCGGGTTGTCTCCCCGGCAGCGCTTTCTTTAAAGCCATTAAGCTAGGCATATAGTGCTCAAGTAATGGATCCACCCGGATTCCAAGGTATATCAAAGACAATTTTAATTAACAATGATTTGGCATTTAGTAGTTATCACAAATTGATATGTGTCATGCAAAAACAAAGTCTAACTCTCTTCCTATGCATAGGCATGTCATACAAGAACAATTCATGCACATCAAGTAAAGGCCAATGCATAGTATAGGCAGTTTCTTGCAATTTTATCGTGTTGGAAACATAGAGAGGCGGAGATGTAGTTCCTCTCTCATAATAATTGCAAGTAGGAGCAGCAAGCACATGCATATTATATTCATCAAAATCATCATGTGTAACGGAAAATGGCAACCCATCAATATAATCCTTAATAAGTGCAAACTTCTCCAATATAGTGTAGTTTGGAGAATTCAAAAAGATAATAGGACTATCATGCGTGGGTGCAATAGCAACAATCTCATGCTTTACATATGGAACTATAACAAGTTCATCTCCATAAGCATAATTCATATTGGCATCTTGGCCACAAGCATAGCAAGCATCATCAAAAAGGGATATTTCAAAAGAATCAACGGGATCATAACAATCATCATAGCATTCATCCTTCGGTAAGCACGAAGGGAAATTAAACAATGTACGGGATAAAGAGTTACTCTCATTAGAAGGTGGGCACGGGTGATCAATCCGGTCTTCCTCCTTTTGTTCTTCGCTCTCCTCCTCATCTTTTTCATCCAATGAGCTCACAATATCATTAATTCCTTCTTCCATAGACTCCTGCAAAATATTAGTCTCTTCTTGGACAGCGGAGACCTTCTCTATAAAAGCATCAATATTGGAGTTATATTCATAATTCAAATAGCAATATTTCAATATAGCAAGATTTTCAGGCCTACAAACATCATCATCAAAAGCATCATTCTTTTTAAACAGAGATTCAATTTCATCATCACCCTTAAAAGCAACGAATTCTTCTATTTGTTCCACATCATAATAATCATATATACCATTAGCATAAGAAGCTAAGGTTTCATTATCATTAAATTTGCATGAAAAGGGAAGGTGTGGAGCCTTCATCCTAGAGCAACAAGTATAATCATATTTCAAGCATAGTTGCTGAGCATACCAATGCAACAAATGAATTTGATCCCATAATAGTTTCCCTTTTTGTGTCAAGTGATAATCCCTAAAGTATTCACGTTGATCCAACGTTACTCCCATTACATATTTGAATGGGGTTTTCTCAGGATTATCAAAGTAGTACATAACATCTTTCACATAATGAGCATCGAGGGTTTTAGGAGGTTCCCCATCTCCATGAGTAGCAAGTACACCTATGTTTTTTGGTTTTTCATGTTCCATATCCATAACTAAAGATAGGGAACAACTTAGAATAGAAAATAAAATCTACTTAGTGATAGAGCAAACAAGCACACACGAGAATATTCACCCCACGCTATTGCTCCCCGACAACGGCGCCAGAAAAAGGTCTTGATAACCCACAAGTGTAGGGGATCAGTTGTAGCCTCTTTTGATAAGTAAGAGTGTCGAACCTAACGAGGAGCTAAAGGAAGAACAAATATTCCCCAACTCTACACACGCTTGACGTTTACTTTACCTAGAACAAGTATGAAACTAGAAGTACTTTGTAGTTTTTGTGGGATAGGTTTGCAAGAATATAAAGAGCACGTAAATATAAACTAGGGGTTGTTAAGATAAAGAAGCAAAAAAGTTAATATAGAGAGTGTGGAAAAGTGGTGGTAGGAGTTGCGAAATTGCCCCTAAGCAATTGACTACGTTACTAGACCGATAGCAAGTTTTATGTGGGAGAGGCCACTGCTAGCATGTCATCCCTTACTTGGAATTCTATGCACTTATGATTGGAACTATTAGCAAGCATCCGCAACTACTAACATTCATTAAGGTAAAACACAACCATAGCATTAAGATATATTGGTCCCCATTCAATCCCGTATGCATCAATTTCTACGCTAGGTTGAAGCTTCTGTCACTCTTGCCCTCCAATACGCAGTCCTATCAACTAGGGATGGTAATGGGGCCCCATACCCGCGAAACCCATGGGCATTTCATCTATTAGGGGGTGGGGATGGGCGAAAAACATCCCCATGGGGATATTTACCAAACTAATTTATTCCCCGTAGGGTACAACGGGGACGGGGATGATATCCTATTCCCTAGACCCAATACCCATCGAGGACCCGGTTAGTAACTGTGACACTGCGGGCAACCTTAAAATATTCACAAACAAACTTGCAAAAACAAAAAAAGCTCTGGAAAAAATATCCTAAACCTATCTCACGTCCTCATCTCAGCTGCCACCATGACCAAGAAGTTAGTGCGACCTAGATATGCATTAGCGGGACAAGGACAACACCATTTATGTATGTTGATTATAGGGTGTCATATTATGTATATGAGTATTTGTTTATGGGGATGGGGACCCTAATGGGGCCCCGTTCCATGGTGGGACATGGGTATGGGGAAATTTCATCCCCAGTCATGTAAACGGGGATGGGGATGGGATGATAGGGAATAGATGGGGATGGGGATGTTGTAGGTATCCCCATAGGGGATTGTCCGCATTGCCATCCCTACTATCAACATACAACAAACCCTATGGTGTGATCCACGCGCGCGCTCATATGATGGGCACCAATGGTCAGCAACATAACCACAAGCAATTTAAATCAATCATAGCAATTCACCAATCACCGATAGGACAACGATAATCTACTCAGACATCATAGGATGGCAACACATCATTGGATAATAATATGAAGCATAAAGCACCATGTTCAAGTAGAGGGTACAACGGGTTGCGGGAGAGTGTACCGCTGTAGATATATGGGGGAAGGTGATGGAGATGTTGGTGAAGATGATGGAGGTGTTGGTGTAGATCGCCGTCACACGATGATGGCCCCGGTGGCACTCCGGTGCCACTGGAAGCGAGGGGAAGAGAGCCCCCCTCCTTCTTCTTCTTCCTTGACCTTCTACCTAGGTGGGAGAAGGGTTTCCCCTCTGGTCCTTGGCCTCCATGGCTGCGGAGGAGCGAGAGCCCCTCCAAGATTGGATCTGTCTCTCTGTCTCTCACTGTTTCTGCGTTCTCAGATTCTGGCCCTTCACCGTTTTTTAAATTCCCGGAGATCCGTAACTCCGATTGGGCTGATTTTTTTGACACGATTTTTATCCGGATATTAGCTTTCTTGCGGAGAAAGAAGGGCATCAACCACCTTACGGTGTGGCCACGAGGGCCCAGGGCGAGCCCCCCTGCCCATGACGCACCCCCCTGCTTCGTGGCCCACCCGGGCATCGTCTCATGTTGGTTCCGCTTCCCAAATTTCACATATATTCCAAAAAAATCTCCATCCGTTGTTATTCCCTTTGGACTCCGTTTGATATGGATATTCTGCGAAACGAAAAACATGCAACAAACAGGAACTGGCACTAGGCACTAGATCAATATGTTAGTCCCAAAAAATAGTATAAAAAGTTGCCAAAAGTATATGAAAGTTGTAGAATATTGGCATGGAACAATGAAAAATTATAGATACGACGGAGACGTATCAGTGCAAACCGTGGGGAGGACGCTCATGCCAGCTGCTTCTGTGGCGCGGTCGCTGGGGCCAAAGGTGATGACGTGCCCCTGCGCGCTCTGAGCCCGCGAGGCCTCCTGCGGCTGGGCGGCGGCCCCGACCTACCAAAAGTGCGACTTGACGTCCCGGGCCGACGCCGGCGCTTGGGATCTTCCGAGGATGCAGGCGACCCCTCTGCAGGGAAGCTCCCCGCCGGCAGCACTCCGCAGCCTGCCTACGCAGGCCGTTCGAGCGGCGAGCTCCCCCATGGGTGGCCGGAGCCAGGGCAGCCGTCGTGCCACCAAGAGCGCCGCCGGCGAGGCCACGGGGAGCGGGAGTGGCGGAGCGGGCCGCTCTCTGGTGGCCCGGCCGGCGAGAACGTCGTCGGGGAAGGAGGCGGAGCGCCCATGGGTGACGTGGTCCACCGATGCCGCCCGAACGACGGGGAAAACACCAGCCTCCACGCGGACGTGGCGGGGCGCGGTCATCGTGGCGGCGAAGAGTAGGAGAGGAGAGGCAAGGTCGTCGGAGAGGCGAGATTTCGACACGCCCCCTACCTGGCGCGCCAAATGTCGGATTACGGGCTCCGCAAACCCAAGAAGTTCGAACACAGGGGCGTGAACGAAGATCTCTCCCACTCACGTCTAGCTAGCGTCTCGCCCTCATCCGATGAAGAGATTCAAGTGAACAACAACTAAAGCACACAAGAATTTACCCAGGTTCAGGCCACCTTGTGGTGTAAAACCCTACTTCCTGCTTTGGTGGATTGGCCTCAGGAAGGCTTGAATATGGACAAGTACAGTGGTTCCTGAGCTCACGAGGAGAGCTCAGGAGGGTCAGGAGGCAAGAGTTCTTGCTCCTTTGTGCGAGGGCAGAGTTTCTAGATCTGATCCCCTTCTATAGTTGAGATCCTAGCTACTGATATAGGAGGCCAGGGTCCTCTTCCCCCGAAATGTTTAGGCGGGAAGGGATCCCACAATGGCCATTTTGAGCGGGAACACAAGGATGTTCCTACCTCGACAAAGCAGTCTTCGCCTGCAAAGGGATCCGGCGATGACGCGGTGGTGGGCTCGGTGGTGACATCCTCCCTGTCGTCCTTGCGGTCTTCGGTCTTGTTGCACCAAAGGGGCAACCTTTGTCCTGCTCCCTGGGAACCTGCGCCTATGCTGTCTCCCTTGCACCAAAACGGCAACTGCGCCACTGGTACGCGCTAGCACCCGCTGGCGCGGTGCGTCACTGCCTCCTCCTGAGGTAGGCTTGGCCTTGGATTCTCGGCCCCTCTGGAGCAACCTAGCCAAGGCCGCTCCTGAGGGGTTCTTAATGTTGTTCTCCTCACGAGGTCTAGTCCCCTCGCGTGGGTCTAGAGCAGCTGGTCGATCAGCTGGGCCGCACCAGGCCGTGGTAGGAGCGCGTCGCGGCCCACAGACAGGCAAGTCTTGGTACCCTGGTTCCCAGGACGCCGACAAATAGCGGAACCTGGATGCTCATATTTGCTCCTACATATTCTTCGAAGATCTTTATCGGTCAAACCGCATAACAACATATGTTGTTCCCTTTGTCATCGGTATGTTACTTTCCCGAGATTCGATCATCGGTATCATCATACCTAGTTCAATCTCATTACCGACAAGTCTCTCTACCCGTTCCGTAATACATCATCTCGTGAACAACTCATTAGTCATTTGCTTGCAAGGCTTATTATGATGAGTATTACCGAGAGGGCCGAGAGATACCTCTCCGACACTAGGAGTGACAAATCCTAATCTTGATCTATGCCAACACCACAAACACTTTCGGAAACACCTGTAGAGAATATTTATAATCACCTAGTTACGTTGTGATGTTTGATAGCACACGAGGTGTTCCTCCCGTATTTGGGAGTTGCAAAATCTCATAGTTAGAGGAACATGTATACGTCATGAAAAAAGCAATAGTAGTAAAACGAAACGATCATAGTGCTAAGCTAACGGATGGGTCTTGTCCATCACATCACTCTCCTAATGATGTGACCCCGTTGATAAAATGCCAACACATGTGTATGGTTAGGAAACATAACCATCTTTGCTTAACGACCTAGTCTAGTAGAGGCATACTAGGGACACTCTGTTTTGTCTATGTATTCACATATGTATCAAGTTTCCAGTTAAAAAATTCTAGCATGAATAAAAGACATTTATCATGATATAGAAGGAAATATAAATAACAACTTTATTTTGTCTCTTGGGCATATTTCCTTCAGTCTCCCACTTGCACTAGAGTCAATTATCTAGATTACATAGTAATGATTTTAACACCCATGGAGTCTTGGTGTTGATCATGTTTTGTTCATGGAAGAGGCTTAGTCAATGGGTCTGCAACATTCAGATCCGTATGTATCTTGC
Organism: Secale cereale; assembly: GCA_902687465.1. Taxonomy (NCBI): domain Eukaryota; kingdom Viridiplantae; phylum Streptophyta; class Magnoliopsida; order Poales; family Poaceae; genus Secale; species Secale cereale. The sequence continues at coordinate 66,100,656 of LR738715.1, forward strand.
AAATTCCTATGTCTCCCTCCTTGACTTGATCGCGGATGGAGTTGAAGCGTCTCTTGATGTTTTTGGTTCTCTTGTGAAACCTTGATTCCTTCGCCAAGGCTATTGCTCCAGTGTTGTCACAAAAGATTTTCATTGGACCCGATGCACTAGGTATTACACCTAGATCGGATATGAACTCCTTCATCCAGACTCCTTCATTTGCTGCTTCCGAAGCAGCTATGTACTCCTCTTCACACGTAGATCCCGCCACGACGCTCTGCTTGAACCTGCACCAACTGACAGCTCCACCGTTCAACAAAAATATGTATCTGGTTTGTGACTTAGAGTCATCCGGATCAGTGTCAAAGCTTGAATTGACGTAACCATTTACGACGAGCTCTTTGTCACCTCCCTAAACGAGCAACATATTGATGACCCACAAGTGTAGGGGATTTATCATAGTCCTTTTGATAATTAAGAGTGTCAAACCCAACGAGGAGCAAGAGGAAATGATAGGCAATTTTCAGTATGGTATTTTCTGCAAGCACTGAAATTATCAGTAACAGATAGTTTTGTGATAAGGTAATTGGTAGCAAGTGACAAATAGTAAAAGTAAATAAGGTGCAGCAAGATGGCCCAATCCTTTTTGTAGCAAAGGACAAGCCTGGACAAACTCTTATTTGAAGGAAAACGCTCCCGAGGATACATGGGAATTATCGTCAAGCTAGTTTTCATCACAATCATATGATTCACGTTCGTTTGATAATTTGGTATGTGGGTGGACCGGTGCTAGGGTGTTGCCCTTACTTGGAAAAGCATCCCACTTATGACTAACCTCTACTGCAAGCATTCGCAACTACAAAAGAAGTATTAAGGTAAACCTAACCATACAATGAAACATGTGGATCCAAATCAGCCCCTTACGAAGCAACACATAAACTAGGGTTTAAGCTTCTGTCACTCTAGCAACCCATCATCGACTTATTACTTCCCAATGCCTTCCTCTAGGCACAAACAATGGTGAAGTGTCATGTAGTCGACGTTCACATGACACCACTAGAGGAGAGACAACATACATCTCATCAAAATATCGAACGAATACCAAATTCACATGACTACTTATAACAAGAATTCTCCCATGTCCTCAGGAACAAACGTAACTACTCACAAGACATAATATTGTTCATGATCAGATGGGTATTAATATGCATAATAGATCTGAACATATGGTCTTCCACCATGTAAACCAACTAGCATCAACTACAAGGAGTAATCAACACTACTAGCAACCTACAGGTACCACGCGGAGGTTTTGATACAAAGATTGTATACAAGATATGAACTAGGGTTTGAGAGGAGATGGTGCTGGTGAAGATGTTGATGAAGATAGCCCCCCCAAGATGGGAGAGTTGTTGGTGATGACGGCGGTGATGATTTCCCCCTCCCGGAGGGAAGTATCCCCGGCAGAACAGCTCCGCCGGCGCCCTAGATTGGTTCCGCCTCGAGACGGCGGCGTCTGGTCCCGAAAGCCTCCTTCTGATTTTTCCAGGCCAAAACACCTCATATAGGGGAAGATGGGCATCGAGGGGTCACCGGCTGGCCCACGAGGCAGGTGGGGCGTGCCCACGGGGGGCGCCCCCACCCTCGTGGACATGTGGTGGCCCCCCTGGCAGATCACTTCCGCCAGATATTTTTTATATTTTCTGAAACGGTATTTCGTGAAGTTTCGGAGCTTTTTGAGTTGTGCAGAATAGGTATCCAATGTTTGCTCCTTTTCCAGCCTAGAATTCCAGCAGCCGGGATTCTCCCTCTTCATGTAAACCTTGTAAAATAAGAGAGGAAAGGCATAAGTATTGTGACATAATGTGTAATAACAGCCCATAGTGCAATAAATATCAACATAAAAGCATGATGCAAAATGGATGTATCAAATCCCCCAAGCTTAGACCTCGCTCGTCCTCAAGCGAAATCCGATGTCGAAAAATATGTCGACATGCTTAGAGATAGAGGTGTCGATAAAACTAAAATACGAACGTGAGGGCATCATGATCATTCTTATAAAAGCAGCACACACACACACACACACACACACAC
>LR738715.1:66104466-66147711 GCA_902687465.1 Secale cereale
TATTGTCATATGACTCTTATGCTAAAGTAACAATTCATTCACAATGTCAAGTATGAATCAGAAACTTCATTGAAAACCAACAAACTACTATCTCAGTCATTGAAGCAATTGCAATTTATCATAACATCGGAAAGAGTCAATATAAGAGCTTTTCAGTAAGTCGACATACTCAACTATCATCTAGTCTTTCACAATTGCTCACACTCACGCAATACTTGTGTATGGAGTTTTAATCGGACACAGAGAAAGATAGGGTCTTATGGTATTGCCTCCCAACCTTTTACCTCAAGGGTAATGTCAACAGTAATAGACCATGACAACTTACATCCAATTGGGTATATATGTCAGGATCTTTCCAACACAATGTGCTTGCCAAAGGATAAAATGTAAAAAGGAAAGGTGATTTTCACCTTGACTCTTTTAAGGCAAGAATAATAGATAGGCCCTTCGCAGAGGGAAGCAGAGGTTGTCATGTGCTTTTATGGTTGGATGCACAAAATCTTAGCGCAAAAGAACGTCACTTTATATTGCCACTTGTGATAAGGACCTTTATTATGCAGTCCGTCACTTTTATTACTTCCATATCACAAGATCGTATAAAGCTTATTTTCTCCACACTAATAAATCATACATATTTTAGAGAGTTTGCAACAATGATAACTTACTTGAAGGATCTTACTCAATCCATAGGTAGGTACGGTGGACTCTCATGGCAAAACTGGGTTTAAGGATGTATGGAAGCACAAGTAGTATCTCTACTTGGTACAAGGAGTTTTGGCTAGCATGAGGGGGGAAGGCAAGCTCAACATGTTGGATGATCCATGACAATATACTTTATTTTGGATGTAAGAAAACATAACCCATTATGTTGTCTTCCTTGTCCAACATCAAGTCTTTAGCATGTCATATTTTAATGAGTGCTCACTATCATAAAAGATGTCCAAGATAGTATATTTGTATGTGAAACCTCTCTTTCTTTATTACTTCCTATTAATTGCAACGATGACCAAAACTATGTTTGTCAACTCTCAACAACTTTTATTCATCATACTCTTTATACGTGAAGTCATTACCTTCCATAAGATCAATATGATCTCTTTCATACTTTTTATATTTTCTTTTATTCTCTCATGACCATAGCAAGGAAATCAAGCCCTTGACTTAATACTAATCTTTAATATATAGCTCACGGACTCGATTACAAAGGTAAATATCATAAAGCAAAAGCTCACAACTAGATCATGCTAACTTTATTCTACTAGACCAAGATATTACCAAAAGGACCGAACTAAAAAATGGTAAAGATAGGAGTCTGATGGTGATACGATACCGGGGCAACTCCCCCAAGCTTGGCAGTTTCCAAGGGGAGTGTCTATACCCATATGATTATGTCTCCTTCTTCGGAGGTGATGATGGAGTAGGCTTGTTCTTTAACTTGTGCTTAAGGATAGAATTTTGCTCCCTTAGGTCATTGATCTCCTGCTCAAGGTTTAATATCTTCTTGCATAATTCCTGCTTGTTTTCCTGCAAGAGGCAAAAGGGGATAAAATCGATCTTAGGTTTCTTTGCTCTGTCAGGGAGGCTTGATTTTTGAACTCCACATGCATTTCCCCAGGTTGAGGTAATGGGACTTCATCTTCATCTGAGCTGGTCCAATCCTTTCCCTTGGGATCATGGTCTTCTTCTTCCTCTGTGGTCCAACCGTAATGCTCCCAGTCCCCGTAGACCTTAGGGTCAACAAGGAGATCAGCCACAAAGCTTTCTCCTTCCGAATCCTGGGATGACATATTGCTCCAATCTGAGGCAGAAACAACTCGAAACGAAAACAAAGGATTTTTGCGTGATACGGTGGTCAAAACCTTCAGGAGAATATATCGTGAATTTTTACCGACCAAAAGAAGTAACATGCAAGAAATCGGAGTCCAGGAGGCACACGAGATGCCCACGAGGCAGGGGGTGCGCCCAGGAAGGTAGGGCGCGCCCTCCACCCTCGTGGACGCCTCGTGTCCTTTCCGGACTGCCTCTTATTTTTCTATTTTTCTAAATATTCCAAAACAGTGAAAATTTTCCATTAGAACTGTTTTGGAGTCGGTTTACTTACCGTACCACATACCTCTTCCTTTTCGGGGTCTGAATTGTTCTAGAAAGTGTCCCTTATGTATTCCTCCGGGATTACAGTTTCAATAACATTGGTTTCAACATTTATAGGGTTACCTGAGATATAATGTTTGATTCTTTGACCGTTCACCACCTTCGGATTTGTGCCTTCGAAGTTGTTGATTTTTATGGCACTTGAACGATAGACCTCCTCGATAACGTAAGGCCCTTCCCTTTTAGAGAGAACTTTTCCTGCAAAAAAATCTTAAACAAGAGTTGTATAGCAAGACATAATCACCTACGTTAAACTCACGTTTTTGTATCCTTTTGTCATGCCATCTTTCAACCTTTTCTTTGAATAGATTGGCATTCTCATAGGCTTGGGTTCTCCATTCATCAAGAGAGCTAATGTCAAATAACCTCTTCTCACCGGCAAGTTTGAAATCAGAATTGAGTTCTTTAATATCCCAATATGCCTTATGTTCTAGCAAAAGAGGTAAGTGACATGCTTTTCCATAAACCATTTTATATGGAGACATACCCATAGGATTTTTGTATGCAGTTCTATAGGCCCATAATGCATCATCAAGTTTCTTGGACCAATTTTTTCTAGACCTATTAACTTTCTTTTGCAAAATTAATTTCAGATCTCTATTACTTAGTTCTACTTGACCACTAGACTGTGGGTGATAAGGGGATGCAATTCTATGGTTAACATCATACTTAGCAAGCATTTTACGGAAAACACCATGAATAAAGTGTGAACCACCATCAATCATTAAGTATCTAGGGACTCCAAACCTCGGAAAAATAACTTCTTTAACCATCTTAATAGAGGTGTTGTGATCAGCACTACTAGTTGGAATAGCTTCTACCCACTTAGTAACGTAATCAAAAGCAACTAAAATATGTGTGTACCCATTAGAGGAAGGAAACGGTCCCATATAATCAAAGCCCTAGACATCAAATGGTTCAATAACAAGTGAATAATTCGTAGGCATTTCTTGACGTCTACTAATATTACCAATTCTTTGACGTTCATCACAAGATAAGACAAACTTACGAGCATCCTTGAAGAGAGTAGGCCAATAAAAACCAGATTGCAATACCTTATGTGCAGTTCTATCTCCAGCATGGTGTCCTCCATAAGCTTCAGAGTGGCACTTGCGTAGGATCTGTTCCTGTTCATGGTCAGGTACACAAAGTCTAATAATACCATCTACTCCTTCTTTATAAAGGTGTGGGTCATCCCAGAAGTAATAGAAGAACTTTTTCTTTTGCTGGTATGTGAAACTAGGTGGTATAAACTTAGCAACAATGTAATTAGCATAATTAGCATACCATGGAGCAGTATGAGAAGTATTTATGACAGCTAATTGTTCATCAGGAAAGCTATCATCAATAGGTTGTGGGTCATCAAGAATATTCTCTAGCCTAGACAAGTTGTCTGCAACGGGGTTCTCAGCTCCCTTTCTATCAATAATATGCAAGTCAAATTCTTGCAACAGGAGAACCCACCTAATAAGTCTCGGTTTAGCATCTTTCTTTTCCATAAGGTATTTGATAGCAGCATGATCAGTGTGAATAGTTACTTTAGAATCAACAATATAAGGCCTAAACTTTTCACAAGCAAATACAACTGCTAAAAAATCCTTCTCAGTAGTAGCATAATTTCTCTAGGCACTGTCTAGAGTTTTACTAGCATATTGGATAACATTCAATTTCTTATCAACTCTTTGTCCTAGAACAACACCTACAGCATAATCACTAGCATCGCACATAATCTCAAAGGGTAAGTTCCAGTCAGGAGGCTGGACAATAGATGTAGATATCAATGCTTTCTTAAGTATTTTGAATGCTTCTAAACAATCTTTTTGTAAGAGATTAGTCAGAGGCCTGGAGATTTTGGAGAAGTCCATAATGAACCTCCTATAAAACCTGGCGTGACCAAGGAAACTTCATATACCTTTGATGTCCTTGGGACACGGCATCTTTTCAATAGCATCAACCTTAGCCTTGACAACTTCAATACCTCTTTCAGAAATTTTATGTCCCAAGACAATGCCTTCATTAACCATAAAGTGGCACTTCTCCCAATTCAAGACAAGATTAGTGTCTTCACATCTCTGCAAAACTCGATCAAGGTTGCTCAAGCAATCATCAAAAGAATTTCCGTAAACCGAAAAATCATCCATGAAAACCTCAACAATCTTTTCACAAAAATTAGAGAATATAGCCATCATGCATCTTTGAAAGGTAGCAGGTGCATTACATAAACCAAAAGGCATACGTCTATAAGCAAACGTACCGAAAGGACAAGTAAAAGTGGTCTTTTCTTAATGCCCTTTTGACACAGGTATTTGAGAGAAACCAGAATAACCATCTAGAAAGCAAAAATGAGTATGTTTGCATGACCTTTCTAGCATTTGATCAATAAAAGGCAAATGGTAATGATCTTTCTTAGTAGCTTTATTTAATTTGCGGAAATCAATTACCATCCTATAATATGTAACAATTCTTTGTGGGATCAATTCATCTTTATCATTAGGAACTACAGTCATACCTCCCTTCTTAGGGACACAATGGACATGACTTACCCACTGGCTATCAGCAACGGGATAGATTAAACCTGCCTCTAGAAGCTTTAGTATTTCCTTCCTTACCACTTCTTTCATCTTAGGATTCAACCATCATTGATGATCGATAACCGGTTTCGCGTCCTCTTCCAATTTTATCTTGTGTTGGCATAAAGTGGGACTAATGCCTTTAAGATCATCCAGAGTATATCCAATAGCAGCATGGTGCTTCTTCAGAGTTTTTAATAATTTTTCTTCTTCTTGCTCTGAAAGGTTAGCACTAATAATAACATGATATATCTTCTTTTCGTCGAGATAAATATACTTAAGAGTATGAGGTAATGGTTTGAGTTCAAACATGGGATCACCCTTGGGTGGAGGAGGATCCCCTAGAATTTCAACAGGCAAGTTGTTTTTCAATAAGGGTCCCTGCTTAAAGAATATTTCATCTATTTCCCTTCTCTCATTCATATACATATCATTTTCATGGTCTAGCAGATATTGTTCTAAAGGATCATTAGGAGGAACAACAATAGAAGCAAGACTAATAATTTCATCCTTATTAGGTAATTCTTTATCATGGGGTTGTCTACGAAATTTAGCAAAGTTAAAATCATGAGACATATCCCCTAAACCAACAGTAACAATATCTTTTACACAGTCTATCATAGCATTAACAGTATTCAAGAAAGGTCTACAAAATATAATGGGACAAAAATTATCTTTTGGGGAACCAAGAACAAGAAAATCAGCAGGGTATTTAACTTTCCCACACAAGACTTCAACATCTCTAACAATCCCCATTGGTGAAATAGTGTCTCTATTGGCAAGCTTAATAGTGACATCAATACCTTCTAGCTCAGCAGGTGCAATATCATGCATAATTTGTTTATATAAGGAAATGGGTATTACACTCGCACTAGCACCTACGTCACATAAACCATGATAGCAATGATCTCCTACTTTAGCAGAAATAACAGGCATGCCTACAATAGGTCTATGTTTATTCCTAGTATCGGGTTTGGCTATTCTAGCAGCTTCCTCTTGGAGGTAAATAACATGTCCATCTAAATTTTCGACCAAGAGATCCTTAACCATAGGAACACTAGGTTCAACTTTAATTTTCTCAGAAGGTGTAGGTGTTTTAGTATTACTCTTACGAACCACAGTTGAAGCTTTAGCATGATCCTTTATCCTAACAGGGAAAGGCGGTTTCTCAATATAAGCAGTAGGAACAATAGGGTCAACATTGTAAGTGATAGTCTTTTCTTCAACTTTAATAGGTTCAACTACTTTTACTTCAATGGGGGGATGGTATTTAAACCACTTCTCCTTGGGGAGGTCAACATGAGTAGCAAATGATTCATAGAAAGAAGCTACTATCTCGGAGTCAAGTCCATATTTAGTGCTAAATTCACGCAAAACATCGGCATCCATAAAAGATTTAACACAATCAAACTTAGGGGTCATACCTGACTCCTTACCTTCGTCGAGATCCCAATCTTCAGAGTTGCGTTTAATTCTTTCCAATAAAGCCCATTTGAATTCAATATTCTTCATCATAAAAGAACCAGTACAAGAAGTATCGAGCATGGAGCGATTATGGAGAGAAAGCCGAGAATAAAAATTTTGAATGATCATTTCTCTTGAGAGCTCATGATTGGGGCATGAATATAATTTTGACTTAAGCCTCCCCCAAGCTTGAGCGATACTTTCTCCTTCGCGAGGCCAAAAATTGTATATATAATTACGATCACGATGAACCTGATGCATATGATAGAACTCCTGATGAAATTCCAACTTCAATCGATTATAGTTCCATGATCCAATATCATCGCATAGCCTAAACCATGCAAATGCATCTCCCTTCAAAGATAAAGGGAAGACATTCTTCTTGATAACATCCTCGGGCATACCTGCAAGCTTAAATAATCCACAAACTTCATCCACGTAGATTAGGTGCAAATTAGGATGAAGTGTTCCATCTCCTGTAAAGGGATTATCTAGAAGTTTCTCTATCATACCCGAAGGAATTTCAAAGCAAACATTTTCAGTAGGTTTAGTAGGTTGAGAAGAAACTCTTTGCTCTTTTGGTCGGGATGAAGATACCCAGAACAAGCCCCTCAAAGGATTATGAGCCATAGTAACAAGTGACAGTAAATTTCAACACACAATATAAATATTTCCTTACCAAATTCCACTTATCAAAGGCGTTTCACTCCCAGGCAATGGCGCTAGAAAAGAGTCTTGATGACCCACAAGTGTAGGGGATCTATCATAGTCCTTTCGATAAGTAAGAGTGTCGAACCCAACGAGGAGCAGGAGGAAATGATAGGCAATTTCAACAAGGTATGTTCTGCAAGCACTCAAATTATCGGTAACAGATAGTTTTGTGATAAGGTAATTGGTAGCAAGTACCAAATAGTAAAAGTAAATAAGGTGTAGAAAGATGGCCAATCCTTTTTGTAGCAAAGGACAAGCATGGACAAGCACTTATATGAAGGAAAACGCTCTGGAGGACACATGGGAATTATCGTCAAGCTAGTTTTCATCACGGTCATATGATTCGCGTTTGTCACTTTGATAATTTGGTATGTGGGTGGACCGGTGCTTGGGTGCTGCCCTTATTTGGACAAGCATCCCACTTACGATTAACCTCTATTGCAAGCATCTACAACTACAAAAGAAGTATTAAGCTAAACCTAACCATAGCATGAAACATGTGGATCCAAATCAGCCCCTTACGAAGCAACGCATAAACTAGGGTTTAAGCTTCTGTCACTCTAGCAACCCATCATCTACTTATTACTTCCCAATGCCTTCCTCTAGGTCCAAACAATGGTGAATTTTCATGTAGTCGACGTTCACATGACACCACTAGAGGAGAGACAACATACATCTCATCAAAATATCGAACGAATACTAAATCCACATGACTACTTATAGCAAGACTTCTCCCATGTCCTCAGGAACAAACGTAACTACTCACAAGACATAATATTGTTCATGATCAGAGGGGTATTAAATATGCATAATAGATCTGAACATATGATCTTCCACCAAGTAAGCCAACTAGCATCAACTACAAGGAGTAATCAACACTACTAGCAACCTACAGGTACCAATATGACGTTTTGATACAAAGATTGGATACAAGAGTTGAAGTAGGGTTTGAGAGGAGATGATGCTGGTGAAGATGCTGATGAAGATAACCCTCCCCAAGATGGGAGAGTTGTTGGTGATGATGGCGGTGATGATTTCCCCCTCCCGGAGGGAAGTATCCCCGGCAGAATAGCTTGAGCCCTAGATTGGTTCCGCCAAGGTTCCGCCTCGAGACGGCGGCGTCTGGTCTCGATGTTGGGGACCGTAGCAGAAAATCAAAAAATTTCCTATGCATCACCAAGATCTATCTATGGAGTAATCTAGCAACGAGGGAGAGGGGAGTGCATCTACATACCCTTGTAGATCGCGATGCGGAAGCGTTGCAAGAATGCGGATGAAGGAGTCGTACTCGCTGCGATTCAGATCGCGGTTGATTCCGATCTAAGCGCCGAACAACGGCGCCTCCGCATTCAACACACGTGCAGCCCGATGACGTCTCCCACGCCTTGATCCAGCAAGGAGAGAGGGAGAGGTTGGGGAAGACTCCATCCAACAGCAGCATGACGGCGTGGTGGTGGTGGAGGAGCGCGGGACTCCAGCAGGGCTTCGCCAAGCATTGCGAGAGACAAGGAGGGAGAAAGGTAGGGCTGCGCCAAGAGGGAGACGATCTCGTTTGTCTGGCAGCCCCAAAACCCCCACTATATATAGGGGAAGGGGAGGGGCTATGACCCCATCTAGGGTTCCCTCCCTAGGGGTGGTGGCAGCCCCCAAAACCCATCTAGGGTGCGGCCAAGGGGGGGGGGAGAGAGAGGGGGCGCCCTAGGGTGGGCCTTAAGGCCCATCTGGACCTAGGATTTGCCCCCTCCCACTCTCCATGCTCCTTGGGCCTTGGTGGGGGGCGCACCAGCCCACCTGGGGCTGGTCCCCTCCCACACTTGGCCCACGCAGCCTTCTGGGGCTGGTGGCCCCACCTGGTGGACCCTCGGGACCCACCCAGTGGTCCCGGTACGTTACCGATAGCGCCCGAAACTTTTCCGGTGACCAAAACGGGACTTCCCATATATGAATATTTACCTCCGGACCATTCCGGAACTCCTCGTGATGTCCGGGATCTCATCCGGGACTCCGAACAACATTCGGTAACCGCGTACATACTTTCCCTATAACCCGAGCGTCATCGAACATTAAGTGTGTAGACCCTACGGGCTCGGGAACCATGCAGACATGACCGAGACAACTCTCCGGCCAATAACCAACAGCGGGATCTCGATACCCATGTTGGCTCCCACATGTTCCACGATTATCTCATCGGATGAACCACGATGTCAAGGATTCAATCAATCCCGTATACAATTCCCTTTGTCTATCGGCATAGTACTTGCCCGAGATTCGATCGTCGGTATACCGATACCTTGCTCAATCTCGTTACTGGCAAGGATCTTTACTCGTTCCGTAACACATCATCCCGTGATCAACTCCTTGATCACATTGTGCACATTATGATGATGTCCTACCGAGTGGGCCCAGAGATACCTCTCCGTCACACGGAGTGACAAATCCCAGTCTCGATTCGTGCCAACCCAACAGACACTTTCGGAGATACCTGTAGTGCACCTTTATAGCCACCCAGTTACATTGTGACGTTTGGTACACCCAAAGCATCCCTACGGTATCCGGGAGTTGCACAATCTCATGGTCTAAGGAAAAGATACTTGACATATAGAAAAGCTTTAGCATACGAACTACACGATCTGTGCTAGGCTTAGGATTGGGTCTTGTCCATCACATCATTCTCCTAATGATGTGATCCCGTTATCAACGACATCCAATTTCCATGGTCAGGAAACCGTAACCATCTATTGATCAATGAGCTAGTCATCTAGAGGCTCACTAGGGACATGGTGTTTGTCTATGTATCCACACATGTATCTAAGTTTCCTATCAATACAATTCTAGCATGGATAATAAACAATTATCATGAACAAGGAAATATAATAATAAGCAATTTATTATTGCCTCTAGGGCATATTTCCAACAGTCTCCCACTTGCACTAGAGTCAATAATCTAGTTCACATCGCCATGTGATTAACACTCACAGGTCACATCGCCATGTGACTAACATCCAAAGAGTTTACTAGAGTCAGTAATCTAGTTCACATCAATATGTGATTAACAATCAATGAGTTCTGGATTTGATCATGTTATGCTTGTGAGAGAGGTTGTAGCCAACGGGTCTGCAACATTCAGATCCCTATGTACTTCGCAAAACTTTATGTCATATCGTAGATGCTGCTACCACGTTCCACTTGGAGCTATTCCAAAATGTTGCTCCATTATACGTATCCGGTATCTCCACTCAGAGTTATCTGGATAGGTGTTAAGCTTGCATCAACGTAACTCTTTACGTCGAACTCTTTATCACCTCCATAACCGAGAAACATTTCCTTATTTCTCTAAGGATAATTTTGACCACTATCTAGTGATCCACTCCTGGATCACCTTTGTACCCTCTTTCCAGACATGTGGCAAGGTACACATCAGGTGCGGTATTCATCATGGCATACCATATAGATCCTATGACAAAAGCATAGGGGACGACCTTCGTCCTTCCTCTTTCATCTGCCGTTGTCAAGCTTTGAGTCTTACTCAACTTCACACCTTACAACTCAGGTAAGAACTCCTTCTTTGACTGATCTATTTTGAATTCCTTCAAAATCATGTCAAAGGTGTGTGTTCTTTTGAAAGTATCATCAGGCGTCTTGATCTATCTCTATAGATCTTGATGCCCAATATGTAAGCAGCTTTATCCAGGTCTTCCTTGAAAAAACTCCTTTCAAACAACCCTTTATGCTTTCCAGAAATTTCACATCATTTCGGATCAACAATATGTCATTCACATATACTTATCAGAAATGTTGTAGTGCTCCCACTCACTTTATTGTAAATACAAGTTTCTAACAAACTTTGTATAAACCCAAAAACTTTGATCACTCCATCAAAGCGTATATTCCGACTCCGAAATGCTTGCTCTAGTCCATGTAAGGATCACCGAAGCTAGCATACCTTTTAGCATCCTTAGGATCGACAAAACCTTTCTGATTGTATCACATACAACCTTTCCTTACGAAAACTGGTAAGGAAACTTGCTTTGTCATCCATCTGCCAGATTTCATAAATGCAGCTAATGCTAACATGATTCCGACGGACTTAAGCATCGCTACGGGTGAGAAAATCTCATCGTAGTCAACTCCTTGAACTTGTGAAAAACTCTTTGCCACAAGTCGAGCTTCATAGACGGTGACCTTTACCGTCCACGTCCATCTTCTTCTTAAAGATCCATTTATCTCAATGGCTTGCTGATCATCGAGCAAGTCCACCAAGGTCCATACTTTGTTTTGATACATGGATCCTATCTCGGATTTCTCGGCTTCTAACCATTTGTCGGAATACGGGCCCACCATCGCTTCTCCATAGTTCGTAGGTTCATTGTTGTCCAACAACATGACATCTAAGACAGGATTACTGTAGCACTAAGGAGTAGTACATATCCTTGTTGACCTACGAGGTTCGATAGCAACTTGATCCGAAGCTTCATGATCACTATCATTAGTTTCCTCTTCAACAGTCGTAGGTTCCACAGAAACATCTTTCTGTGTTGCACTACTCTCTGGTTGAAGTGAGGGTTCGAAAACCTTATCAAGTTCTATCTTCCTCCCACTCAATTCTTTCGAGAGAAACTCCTTCTCGAGAAAGGACCCATTCTTAGCGACAAACATTTTTTCCTTGGATCTGAGATAGAAGGTATACCCAACTGTTACCTATGGGTATCCTATGAATATGTATTTGTCCGCTTTGGGTTCGAGCTTTTTCCGGCTGAAGCCATAAGCATCGCAGCCCCAAACATTAAGAAAACGACAACTTTGGTTTCTTGCCAAACCATAGTTCATACAACGTTGTCTCAACAGACTTAGATGGTGCCCTATATAAAGTGAATGCAGCTGTCTCTAATGCATAACCTCAAAATAATAGCGGTAGATCAGTAAGAGACATCATAGATTGCACCATATCTCATAAGGTTCGATTACGACGTCCGGACACACCATTACGCTGTGGTGTCCCAGGTGGCTTCAACTGCGAAACGATTCCACAATGTCTTAAGTGATTGCCAAACTCATAATTCAGAAAATCTCCCCTTGATCAGATCATAGGAATATGATCTTCTTGTTATGATGATTCTTAACTTCACTCTGAAATTGCTTGAACTTTTCAAACGTTTCAGACTTTTGCTTCATTAAGTAAATATACCCATATCTACTCAAATCGTCAGTGAAGATGAGAAAATAACGATATCCACCACACGCCTTAATTCTCATTGGATCACACACATCAGCATGTATGATTTCCAACAAGTCACTTGCCCGTTTCATTGTACCTGAAAACGGGATCTTAGTCATCCTACCCATGAGGCATGGCTCGCATGTGTCAAGCGATTCAAAATCAAGTGACTCTAAACATCCATCAACATGGAGTTTCTTCATGCATTTTATGCCAAAATGACCTAAGCGGCAGTGCCACAAGAAAGTGGTACTATCATCATTAACTCTACATCTTTTGGCATTAATATTATCATCATGTGTATTATTATGATCGAGATTCAACAAACCATTGGGTGCATGACCATAAAGGTATTATTCATGTAAACAGAATAACCATTATTCTCTGACTTAAATGAATAACCGTATTGCAATGAACATGATCTAATCATATTCATGCTCAACGTAGACACCTGATAACATTTATCTAGGTTCAACACTAATCTCGAAAATAGAGGGAGCGTGCGATGGTGATCTTATCAACCTTGGAAACACTTCCAACACACATCGTCACCTCGCCCTTAGCTAGTCTCCGTTCAGTCCATAGCTTTTGCTTCAAGTCACTAATAATAGCAACTGAACCGGTATCCAATACCCATGTGCTACAAGGAGTACTAGTAAGGTACACATCAATAACACATATATCAAATATACTTTGTTGAAGTTGCCAGCTTTTCTTATCTACCATGTATTTGGGGTAGTTCCGCTACCATGTGACCGTTCACCTTACAATAGAAGCACTTAGTCTCGAGGTTTGGGTTCAACCTTGGGTTCCTTCATCAGAGCGACAACCGGTTTGCCATTCATGAAGCTTCCCTTCTATCACTTGCCCTCTTTGAAACCAGTGGTCTTGTCAAACCATCAACACTTGATGCTCCTTCTTAATTTCTACTTTTGCGGTCTTAAGCACCGCTAATAGCTCCGGGATCAGCTCCATCCTTTGCATGTCATAGTTCATCACAAAGTTCTAGTAGCTTGGTGATAGTGTCTAGAGAATTCCGTCAACCACTATTTCACCTGGAAGATTAACTCCCACTTGGTTCAAGTGATTTTAGCACCCAGACATTCTGAGCACATGCTCACTAGTTGAGCTATTCTCCTCCATCTTTTTGGCAAATAACTTGTCAGAGGTCTCATACCTCTCAATACGGGCATGAGCCTGAAATCCCAATTTCAGCTCTTAGAACATCTCATATGTTCTATGGCGTTCAAAACGTCATTGGAATCCCGATTCTAAGCCGTAAAGTATGGTGCACTAAACTATCAAGTAGTCATCAGGATGTGTCTGTCAGGTGTTCACAACATCCACAGACAACGTTGTAGGGGTTTGCACATCGAGCGGTGCATCAAAGACGTAAGCTTTCTGTGTAGCAGTGAGGACACTCCTCGGATACGGACCCAGTCCGCATCATTGCTTACAATATCTTTCAACTTAGTCTTTCTCTAGGATCGTATTAAACAGGGAGCTACAACGCAGTTATTGGTCTACAACATAATTTGCGAAGACAACTTAGACTATTGTTCATGACAATTAAGTTCATCTAATGAACTCCCACTCAGATAGACAACTCTCTAGTCATCTAAGTGATACATGATCCGAATCGACTAGGCCGTGTCCGATCATCACGTGAGACGGACTAGTCATCAACGGTGAACATCTTCATGTTGATTGTATCTTCTATACGACTCATGTTCGACCTTTCGGACTTCCGTGTTCAGAGGCCATGTCTCTACATGCTAGGCTCGTCAAGTCAACCCTAAGTGTATCGCGTGTGTAAATCTGGCTAACACCCGTTGTATGCGAACGTTAGAACCTATCACACCCGATCATCACGTGGTGCTTCGGAACAACGAACCTTAGCAACGGTGCACAGTTAGGGGGAACACAATTCTTGAAATTTTAGTGAGAGATCATCTTATTCACTACCGTCGTTCTAAGAAAATAAGATGTAAAACATGATAAACATCACATGCAATCAAATAGTGACATGATATGGCCAATATCATCTTGCTCCTTTGATCTTCATCTTCGGGGCTCCATGATCATCATCGTCACCGGCATGACACCATGATCTCCATCATCATGATCTCCATCATCGTGTCTTCATGAAGTCGTCTCGCCAAACATTACTTCTACTACTATGGCTAATGTTTAGCAATAAAGTAAAGTAATTACATGGCGTTATTCAGTGACACGCAGGTCATACAATAAATATGACAACACCTATGGCTCCTGCCGGTTGTCATTCTCATCGACATGCAAGTCGTGATTCCTATTACAAGAACATGATCAATCTCATACATCACATATATATCATTCATCACATCCTTTTGGCCATATCACATCACACGACACATGCTGCAAGAACAAGTTAGACGTCCTCTAATTGTTGTTGCAAGTTTTTACGTGGCTGCTATAGGTTTCTAGCAAGAACGTTTCTTACATACGCCAAAACCACAACGTGATATGCCAATTTATATTTACCCTTCATAAGGACCCTTTTCATCGAATCCGATCCGACTAAAGTGGGAGAGACAGACACCCGCTAGCCACCTTATGCAACTAGTGCATGTCAGTCGGTGGAACCTGTCTCACGTAAGAGTATGTGTAAGGTCGGTCCGGGCCGCTTCATCCCACGATGCCTCCGAATCAAGATAAGACTAGTAACGGCAAGTAAATTGACAAATCGACGCCCACAACTACTTTGTGTTCTACTCGTGCAAGATACTACGCATAAACCTGGCTCTGATACCACTGTTGGGGATCGTAGCAGAAAATCAAAAAATTTCCTACGCATCACCAAGATCTATCTATGGAGTAATCTAGCAACGAGGGAGAGGGGAGTGCATCTACATACCCTTGTAGATCGCGATGCGGAAGCGTTGCAAGAACGCAAATGAAGGAGTCATACTCGCTGCGATTCAGATCGCGGTTGATTCCGATCTAAGCGCCGAACAACGGCGCCTCCGCGTTCAACACACGTGCAGCCCGATGACGTCTCCCACGCCTTGATCCAGCAAGGAGAGAGGGAGAGGTTGGGGAAGACTCCATCCAACAGCAGCACAACGGCATCGTGGTGGTGGAGTAGCGCGGGACTCCAGCAGGGCTTCGCCAAGCACTGCGAGAAACGAGGAGGGAGAAAGGTAGGGCTGCGCCAACAGGGAGACGATCTCGTGTGTCTGGCAGCCCCAAAACCCCCACTATATATAGGGGAAGGGGAGGGGCTGCGCCCCCATCTAGGGTTCCCTCCCTAGGGGTGGCGGCAGCCCCCAAAACCCATCTAGGGTGCAGCCAAGGGGGGAGAGAGAGGGGGCGCCCTATGGTGGGCCTTAAGGCCCATCTGGACCTAGGGTTTCCCCTCCCACTCTCCATGCGCCTTGGGCCTTGGTGGGGGGGGGTGCACCAGCCCACCTGGGGCTGGTCCCCTCCCACACTTGGCCCACACAGCCTTCTCGGGCTGGTGGCCCCACCTGGTGGACCCTCGGGACCCTCCCGGTGGTCCGGGTACGTTACCGATAGCGTCTGAAATTTTTCCGGTGACCAAAACGGGACTTCCCATATATGAGTCTTTACCTCCGGACCATTCCGGAACTCCTCGTGACGTCCGGGATCTCATCCGGGACTCCGAACAACATTCGGTAACCGCGTACATACTTTCCCTATAACCCTAGCGTCATCGAACCTTAAGTGTGTAGACCCTACGGGCTCGGGAACCATGCAGACATGACCGAGACAACTCTCCGGCCAATAACCAACAGCGGGATCTGGATACCCATGTTGGCTCCCACATGTTCCACGATGATCTCATCAGATGAACCACGATGTCAAGGATTCAATCAATCCCGTATACAATTCCCTTTGTCTATCGGCATAGTACTTGCCTGAGATTCGATCGTCGGTATACCGATACCTTGCTCAATCTCGTTACCGGCAAGTCTCTTTACTCGTTCCGTAACACATCATCCCGTGATCAACTCCTTGATCACATTGTGCACATTATGACGATGTCCTACCGAGTGGGCCCAGCGATACCTCTCCGTCACACGGAGTGACAAATCCCAGTCTCGATTCGTGCCAACCCAACAGACACTTTCGGAGATACCTGTAGTGCACCTTTATAGCCACCCAGTTACGTTGTGACGTTTGGTACACCCAATGCATTCCTACGGTATTCGGGAGTTGCACAATCTCATGGTCTAAGGAAAAGATACTTGACATATATAAAAGCTTTAGCATACGAACTACACGATCTGTGCTAGGCTTAGGATTGGGTCTTGTCCATCACATCATTCTCCTAATGATGTGATCCCGTTATCTACGACATCCAATGTCCATGGTCAGGAATCCGTAACCATCTATTGATCAACGAGCTAGTCATCTAGAGGCTCACTAGGGACATGGTGTTTGTCTATGTATCCACACATGTATCTGAGTTTCCTATCAATACAATTCTAGCATGGATAATAAACAATTATCATGAACAAGGAAATATAATAATAACCAATTTATTATTGCCTCTAGGGCATATTTCCAACACTCGAAAGCCTCCTTCTGATATTTTTAGGTCAAAACACCTCATATAGGAGAAGATGGGCATCGAGGGGTCCCCGGTTGGCAAACGAGGCAGGGGGCGCGCCCCCACCCTCGTGGACAGGTGGTGCCCCCCTGGCAGATCTCTTTCGCCAGATACTTTTTATATTTTCTGAAACGGTGTTTCATGGAGTTTCGGAGCTTTTTGAGTTGTGCAGAATAGGTGTCCAATGTTTGCTCCTTTTCCAGCCCAGAATCCAGCTGCCGGCATTCTCCCTCTTCATGCAAACCTTGTAAAATAAGAGAGGAAAGGCATAAGTATTGTGACATAATGTGTAATAATAGCCCATAGTGCAACAAATATCAACATAAAAGCATGATGCAAAATGGACGTATCACATATCCTTTGTCCTTTTCAGGTACTTCAGGATGTACTTGACCACTGTCCAGTGATCCACTCCTGGATTACTTTGGTACCGCCCTACTAGACCTATAGCAAGGCACACATCAGGACTGTTACACATCATTGCATACATGATAAAACCTAGGGCTGAAGCATAGGGAATGACTTTCATTTTCTCTGTATCTTCTGCAGTGGTTGGGCATTGAGTCTTACTCAAGTTCACACCTTGTAACACATGCAAGAACCCTTTCTTTGACTGATCCATTTTGAACTTCTTCAAAACTTTATCAAGGTATGTGCTTTGTGAAATACCAATTAAGATTCTTGATCTATCTTTATAGATCTTGATGACTAACATATAAGCAACTTCATCGAGGTCTTTCATTGAAAAATTCTTATTCAAGTATCCTTTTATGCCATCCAGAAATTCTACATAATTTCCAATCAACAATATGTCATCCACATATAATATCAGGAATGCTATAGAGCTCTCACTCACTTTCTTGTAAATAGAGGCTTCTCCAAAAGTCTGTGTAAAACCATATGCTTTGATCACCTCATCAAATCGTATATTCCAACTCCGAGATGCTTGCACTAGTCCATAGATGGATCGCTGGAGCTTGCACACTTTGATAGCACCTTTAGGATCGACAAAACCTTCTGGTTGCATCATATACAACTCTTCTTTGAGATATCCATTAAGGAATGCAGTTTTGACATCCACTTGCCAGATTTCATAATCATGAAATGCGGCAATTGCTAACATGATTCGGACAGACTTAAGCATCGCTACGGGTGAGAAAGTCTCATCGTAGTCAACTCCTTGAACTTGTCGAAAACCTTTCGCAATAAGTCGAGCTTTGTAGACAGTAACATTACCATCGGCGTCAGTCTTCCTCTTAAAGATCCATTTATTTTCAATGGCTTGTCGATCATCCGGCAAGTCAACCAAAGTCCACACTTTGTTCTCATACATGGATCCCATCTCAGATTTCATGGCCTCAAGCCATTTTGCGTAATCTGGGCTCATCATTGCTTCATCATAGTTTGTAGGTTCATCATATTCTAGTAACATGACTTCCAGAACAGGGTTACCGTACCACTCTGGTGCGGAATGTACTTTGGTTGACCTACAAGGTTTAGTAGTAACTTGATCTGAAGTTTCATGATCATCATCATTAGCTTCCTCACTGATTGGTGTAGCAATAACTAGAACTAGTTTCTGTGATGAAGTACTTTCCAATTCAGGAGAAGGTACAATTACCTCATCAAGTTCTACTTTCATCCCACTCACTTCTTTCGAGAGAAACTCCTTCTCTAGACAGGAACCATTCTTAGCAACGAATATCTTGCCTTTGGATCTGTGATAGAAGGTGTACCCATTAGTCTCATTTGGGTATCCTATGAAGACACATTTCTTCGATTTGGGTTCGAGCTTATCAGGTTGAGGCTTTCTCATATAAGCATCGCAGCCCTAAACTTTAAGAAACGACAACTTGGGTTTCTTGCCAAACCACAATTCATAAGGCACCGTCTCAACGGATTTAGATGGTGCCCTATTTAACGTGAATGCAGCTGTCTCTAAAGCATAACCCCAAAATGATAGTGGTAAATCGGTAAGAGACATCATAGATCGCACCGTATCTAATAAAGTACGGTTACGACGTTCAGACACGCCATTACGATGTGGTGTTCCAGGTGGCGTGAGTTGTGAAGCTATTCCACATTGTTTCAAATGAAGACCAAACTCGTAACTCAAATATCCGCCTCCACGATCAGATCGTAGACACTTTATTTTCTTTTTACGATGATTCTCTACTTCACTTTGAAATTCTTTGAACTTTTCAAATGTTTCAGACTTGTGTTTCATCAAGTAGATATACCCATATCTGCTCAAATCATCTGTGAAGGTCAGAAAATAATGATAGCCGCCATGAGCCTCAACACTCATTGGTCCACATACATCAGTATGTATGATTTCCAATAAGTTAGTGGCTTGCTCCATTGTTTCGGGGAGCGGAGTTTTAGTCATCTTGCCCATGAGGCATGGTTCGCAAGCACCAAGTGATTCATAGTCAAGTGATTTCAAAAGTCCATCAGCATGGAGTTTCTTCATGCGCTTTACACCAATATGACATAAACGGCAGTGCCACAGATAAGTTGCACTATCATTATCAACTTTGCATCTTTTGGCTTCAATATTATGAATATGTGTATCACTACGATCGACATCCAACAAAGATAGACCATTCATCAAGGGTGCATCACCATAAAAGATATTACTCATATAAACAGAACAACCAATATTCTCTGATCTAAATGAATAAACGTCTCGCAATAAACAAGATCCAGATATAATGTTCATGCTCAACGCTGGCACCAAATAACAATTATTTAGGTCTAAAATTAACCCCAAAGGTAGATTTAGAGGTAGCGTGCCGACGACGATCACATCGACTTTGGAACCATTTCCCACGCGCATCGTCACCTTGTCCTTAGCTAATCTTCGTTTAATCCGTAGCCCGTGTTTCGAGTTACAAATATTACCAACCGAACCAGTATCAAATACCCAGGTGGTACTACGAGCATTAGTAAGGTACACATCAATAACATGTATATCAAATATACCTTTGTTCACTTTTCCATCCTTGTTATCCATCAAATACTTGGGGCAGTTCCGCTTCTAGTGTCCAGTCCCTTTGCAGTAGAAGCACTCAGTTTCAGGCTTGGTTCTAGACTTGGGTTTCTTCGTGGGAGTAGCAATTGGCTTGCTATTCTTCTTGAAGTTCCCCTTCTTTACCTTGCCCTTTTTCTTGAAACTAGTGGTCTTGTTAACCATCAACACTTGATGCTCCTTTTTGATTTCCACCTCCACAACTTTGAGCATAGCGGAGAGCTCGGGGATTGTCTTCTACATCCCTTGCATATTATAGTTCATCACGAAGCCTTTATAGCTTGGTGGCAGTGATTGAATAACTCTATCAATAACACTATCTTGATCAACTTTGCATCCAAGTTGAGTCATGTGATTGTAGTACCCAGACATTCCGAGTAAGTGTTCACTGATGGAACTGTTCTCCTCCATCTTGCAGCTATAGAACTTATTGAAGACTTCATATCTCTCAATTCGGGCATTTGCTTGAAATATTAACTTCAACTCTTGGAACATCTCATATGCTCCATGACGTTCAAAACGTCTTTGAAATCCCGATTCTAAGCCGTAAAGCATGGCACAATGAACTATCGAGTAGTAATCAGAACGAGCTTGCCAGCCGTTCATAACATTAGGAGTTGCTCCTGCAGCAGGCCTGTCACCTAGCGGTGCTTGAAGGACATAATTCTTCTGTGCAGCAATGAGGATAATCCTCAAGTTACGGACCCAGTCCATGTAGTTGCTACCATCATCTTTCAACTTAGCTTTCTCTACAAACGCATTAAAATTCAAGGGAACGGTAGCACGGGCCATTGATCTACAACAACATAGATATGCAAAAACTAGCAGGACTAAGTTCATGATAAATTAAAGTTCAATTAATCATATTATTAAAGAACTCCCACTTAGATAGACATCCCTCTAGTCATCTAAATGATCACGTGATCCAAATCAACTAAACCATGTCCGATCATCAAGTGAGATGGAGTAGTTTTCAATGGTGAACATCTTATGTTGATCATATCTACTATCTGATTCACGCTCGACCTTTCGGTCTCCAGTGTTCCGAGTCCATGTCTGCACATGCTAGGCTCGTCAAGTATAACCAGGGTATTATGCACGTGCAAACTGTCTTACACCCGTTGTATTTGAACGTAGAGCTTATCACACCCGATCATGACGTGGTGTCTCGACACGATGAACTTTCACAACGGTGCATACTCAGGGAGAACACTTGTACCTTGAAATTTTGTAAGGGATCATCTTATAATGCTACCGTCGTACTAAGCAAAATAAGAAGCATAATAAGATAAACATCACATGCAATCAAAATATGTGACATGATATGGCCATCATCATCTTGTGCTTTTGATATCCATCTCCAAAGCATCATCATGATCTCCATCGTCACCGGCTTGACACCATGATCTTCATCGTAGCATCGTGGTCGTCTCTCCAACTATTGGTACTACTACTATCGCTAACTCATAGTGATAAAGTAAAGGAATTACATGGCTTTCACAATTCATACAATAAAGAGACAACCATAAGGCTCCTGTCGGTTGCCGATAATTTACAAAACATGATCATCTCATACAATATCGTATAATTCATCACATCTTGACCGTATCATATCACAACATGCCATGCAAAAACAAGTTAGACGTCCTCTACTTTGTTGTTGTAAGTTTTACGTGAATGCTACGGGCTTAGTAAGAACCGTTCTTACCTACGCAATAAAATAAACAACAATTTTTTGTCAACTGTGTTGTTTTAACCTTCACAAGGACCGGGCGTAGTCACATCGATTCAACTAAAGTTGGAGAAACTGACACCCGCCAGCCAACTATGTGCAAAGCACATCGGTACAACAAGTCTCATGAGCGCGGTCATGTAATGTCGTTCCGGGCCGCTTCATCCAATAATACCGCCGAATAAAAGTATGACATGAAGGTAAGCAGTATGACTATTATAGCCCACAACTCATTGTGTTCTACTCATGCATATCATCTACGCATAGACCTGGCTCATGATGCCACTGTTGGGGAACGTAGTACTTAAAAAAATCCTACGATCACGCAAGATCTATCTAGGAGAAGCATAGCAACAAGCGGGGAGAGTGTGTCCACGTACCCTCATAGACCGAAAGCGGAAGTGTTTAGTAACGCGGTTGATGTAGCCGAACATCTTCGCAATCCAACCGATCAAGTACCGAACGCATGGCACCTCCGCGATCTACACACGTTCAGCTCGGTGACGTCCCTCGTACTCTTGATATAATTGTGGCCGAGGGAGAGTTTCATCAGCATGACGGTGTGGTGACGGTGTTGATGAAATTACAAACACAGGGCTTCGCCTAAGCACTGCGACAATATGACCGAGGTGTGTAACTATGGAGGGGGGCACCGCACACGGCTAAAACAATTGTAACCTTGTGTATCTTTGGGTGCCCCTGCCCCCCATATATAAAGGAGCAAGGGGAGAGACCGGCCGGCCCCTATAGGGCGTGACCCATGTAGGATTCCTACTAGGAATAGGAATCCTATTCCTAGTAGGTTTCCAACAAGGGAAGAGAGGGGGAAGGAAGGAGAGGGAGAGAGGGAGAGGGAAAGAGAGGGGGCGCCGCCCCCTCCTAGTCCAATTCGGACTCCTCATGAGGGGGCGCGCGGCCAGCCCTAGAGGCCCCTCCTCTCTCTCTCTCACAAGGCCCATGTTGGCTCATTAGCTCCCCCGGGGGTTCCGATAACCCCCCAGCACTCTGATATTTATCCGGTGACCCCCGGAACTCATCCGGTGTCTGAATAACATCGTCAAATATATCATTCTTTATGTCTCGACCATTCTGAGACTCATCGTCATGTCTGTGATTTCATCCCGGACTCCGAACAACCTTCGGTACATCAAAACACATAAACTCATAATGCCGATCGTCATTGTGTTGGGGAACGTAGCAGAATTCAAAAAAATCTACGCTTTCACCAAGATCCAACTAAGGAGACATCTAGCAACAAGCAAATAAGAGTGCATCTACATACCGTTATGGAGATTGTGAGCGGAAGCTTTCGAAGAAGCGTGGATGAAGTAGTCGTACTCTTCGCGTTCTTCGTCACCGATGATCTAGCGCCGAACGGATGGCACCTCCGCGTTCAACACACGTCCGGTACAGCAACGTCACCTCCTTCTTGATCTAGCAAGGGGGGAGGAGAGGTCGTCGGAGATCCAGCAGCACAACGGCGTGGTGGTGGATGCAGTGGAGAATCCTGCAGGGCTTCGCCGAGCGCCCAGCGTTAAGGAAACGGAGGTGTGACGGGAGGGGGAGAGGCGCCATGGCAAGGGTGCGGCTGCCCTCTCCCCCCCCACATATATATAGGGGGCTGGGGGGGTGCGCCGGCCCTGCAGATGGTATCTGCAGGGTGGGGCGGCGGCCAGGGGGGATCCTTGCCCTCCAAGGCAAGGTGGCGCCCCCTCCCCCCTAGGGTTTCAACCCTAGGCGCATGGGGAGGAGGGCCCATGTGGTGCGCCAGCCCATTAGGGCTGGCCACTTCCCCCTTGCGTCCTAGGGGCCCCACCGGGATGGGTGGCCCCACCCGGTGGATCCCCGGGGCCCCTCCAGTGGTCCCGGGACACTCCCGGTGACCCCCGGAGATCACCCGATGGCCAAAACTGGACTTCCTATATATCATTCTTTACCTCCGGACCATTCCGGAACTCCTCGTGACGTCCGGGATCTCATCCGGGACTCCGAACAACTTTCGGGTTTCCACGTGCATGTATCTCTACGACCCTAGCGTTACCGAACCTTAAGTGTGTAGACCCTACGGGTTCGGGAGACACGTAGACATGACCGAGACCACTCTCCTGTCAATAACCAACAGCGGGATCTGGATACCCATGTTGGTTCCCACGTGTTCCTCGATGATCTTCATCGGATGAACCACCGTGTCAAGGATTCACTCAATCCCGTATGTCATTCCCTTTGTCCATCGGTACGGTACTTGCCCGAGATTCGATCGTCGGTATTCCCGATACCTTGTTCAATCTCGTCATGGCAAGTCTCTTTACTCGATCCGTAATCCATCATCCCGTGACTAACTCTTTAGTCACTTTGAGCTCATTATGATGATGTTTTACCGAGTGGGCCCAGAGGTACCTCTCCGTCATATGGAGTGACAATATCCCAGTCTCGGTTCGTACCAACTAAACAGACACTTTCGGTGATACCCGATGCGTACCTTTATAGCCACCCAGTTACGTTGTGACGTTTGGCACACCCAAAGTATTCCTACGGTATCCGGGAGTTGTACAACCTCATGGTCTAAGGAATAAATACTTGACACCGAAAAGCTTATGCATTACGAACTATACGATCTCGTGCTATGCTCAGGATTGGGTCTTGTCCATCACATCATTCTCCCAATGATGTGATCCCGTTATCACTGACATCCTATGTCCATGGTCAGGAAACCGTGATCATCTGTTGATCAACGAGCTGGTAACTAGAGGCCTACCAGGGACTCATTGTGGTCTATATATTCACACATGTATCGCTGTTTCCATACAATACAATTCAAGCATGAATAACAGATGATTATCATGAACAAGGAAATATAATAATAATACTTTTATTATTGCCTCTAGGGCATATTTCCAACACATTGAACGTTAAGTGTGCGGACCCTACGGGTTCGAGAACTATGTAGACATGACCGAGACACATCTTCGGTCAATAACCAATAGCGGAACCTGGATCCTCATATTAGCTCCTACATATTCTTCGAAGATCTTTATCAGTCAAACCACATAACAACATAGGTTGTTCCCTTTGTCATCGGTATGTTACTTGCCCAAGATTCGATCATCGGTATCATCATACCTAGTTCAATCTCGTTACCGGCAAGTCTCTTTACTCGTTCCGTAATACATCATCTCGTGACTAACTCATTAGTCATTCGCTTGCAAGGCTTATTATGATGAGTATTACCAAGAGGGCCCAGAGATACCTCTCCGACACTCGGAGTGACAAATCATAATCTTGATCTATGCCAACACCACAACACTTTCGGAAACACCTGTAGAGCATCTTTATAATAACCCAGTTACATTGTGACGTTTGATAGCACACAAGGTGTTCCTCCGGTATTAGGGAGTTGCATAATCTCATAGTTAGAGGAACATGTATAAGTCATGAAGAAATCAATAGCAGTAAAACTAAACGATCATAGTCTAACTCGTGGGTCTTGTCCATCACATCATTCTCCTAATGTTGTGATCCCGTTGATTAAATGACAACACATGTCTATGGTTAGGAAACATAACCATCTTTGATTAACGAGTGATACGTCCAAAACGTATCTATAATATTTTCTTGCTCCATGCCTCTTTTGTGTGATATTGCTATGATATTTATGCACATCCATACACTTTTGATCATATTTGGACTAACCTATTAACTCAGTGCACCCCAGTGCCAGTTTCTGTTTTCTGCTGTTTTTGTATTTCAGGTTTTCCCATTACTTAAATTTCCAGAAAAATTCCGGGAAAAATATATAAAAAATCAGCGCTCCAGAAGCTTCCATGCGGCAGAAGTAGGGCCAGAGGGGGGCCAGAGGGGCTCCAGGCGCCCTGGGGGGGCGGCCCCACCCCTGGCCGCCTAGGCAGACCGCCTGGGCCCCCCTCTCCGCCTCTGGTGACCCCCTTTGGCGTATATTTACCACACGTCGCGAAAACCCTGATTCCGGAACCCTTTTCTCCAGAAGCTATTCCGATCTCCGCCGCCATCGCCACCAAGTTTCGGGGGACCAGAATTCCTGTGCCGGCATCCTGCCGGGACGGGGAAGTGCCCCCGGATTCATCTCCATCGATGTTGCTTCCTCCCTCCATGATGCGGGAGTAGTTCCTCCTCGGGGCTGACGTTTTCTACCAGTAGCTATGTGGTCAATTCTCTCTCCCATGATGTGATCCTCGTTGTGATCATAGGCTATGTTAATCTAGGGTGATCCCATGATATTTCCCCTTCCTCTATGTATTGGATTGATGTACTCACTTGTCTTTATCTAGTATAATCTCCGAGACCAAGGTGACAGCGGTCTATTGGACATGGATTAGAAGAATATTTTCATGAGTGATTTCCTCTTTTGTGTGTTGATTGAAGATTGAGAGTCTCTTGGTGCTTGTCTTTGACTATCCTTGAGATATGTTGTGGTGATTGTGGTACTCTCTTTGGATGACCGCGGTGACATTGGGAAATCCATAGATTGAGAATTACGAACTTTGAGGTGTGCTTTTGTAGCCCTACATAATTCTCGTCCTCTCTTGACCACAAAGAAATGACCTCCGAGTGCGTCTCCATTGCATGTTTTATGGGAAATATCATGTGATAGACTATGTTAATGTTGTTGGGAGTTGCCACTAGTGAAAGTATGAAGCCTAGGCCTTGTTTCCACCATTGCAATACCATTTGTGCTCACGTTTACCACTTGTTTGCTTGCTGCACTTTTTATTTCAGATTTACAAATACATCTTTTGCCATCCATATCACTTGCTATTTAACATCTCTTCGCCGAACTAGTACACCTATACATCTGACAAGTGTATTAGATGTGTTGGGGACACAAGACACTTCTTGTATCTTGATTGCAGGGTTGCTTGAAAGGGGTACGTTCAACCTCCACTTCCCTGAGTTCGATAAACCTTGGGTTACTCACTTAAGGGAAATTTGCTGCTGTCCTACAAACCTCTGCTCTTGGAGGCCCAACACTGTCTACAGGAATAGAAGCGTGTAGTAGACATCAAGCTATTTCTGGCGCCGTTGCCGGGGAAGTGAGGTAAGTGAAGGTACCTTCTCTAGATCTTGCAATTAAAATCTTTTCGTTTCTTGTTTTTAGTTTCACTAGTTATGTTTATGGAAAACCGCACTCTTAGTTCGCTGCTTGGGGAAGGCCGCTTTACCACACCCGTGGTAGAGAAGTCTCCTCCACCTACTGAATGTATCTCATTCTGAATACCACTTAGGATAATTGAAATAATTAGGAATGATTGTTATGATGGGACATTCAATCCTAGTATTCATTTGTTGAAACTTACAGAACTTTGTGAGTTGTTTAAGATTTCAGGTTTGACAAGAGATGAAGTCATGAGGAAATTATTTGCCTTGTCACTGAAAGGAAAAGCATTGGATGGTATAGGCTACTAGATGACTCTCACCTGCTGGATTGGGAAGAGATCCAGTCTCTCTTTTACTCCAAGTTTTATCCTCTTCATGGAGTCCATGAGAATAGGAATTATGTTTATAATTTTTATCCTCATGACGGAGAGAGCATAGCTCAAGCTTGGGGGAGACTGAAAACGTTAATGCTAAAATGTCCTAACCATGGGCTCCCCAAAGATATGATTATTACTAATTTCTATGCGAGGCTCTCTCGACAGGATAAAGATTTGCTCGATGCTTCCTCTATGGGTTCTTTCACAAACGAAAAGATTGATGCTAAATGGGAACACCTTGAAAGAATTCAACGCAACACTGAAGATTGGGAGATCGACAAAGGTAAAGAGCCAGGTATAATTTATGAGTATGATTGCATTAAGTCCTTTGTTGAAACTACAAGTTTTAATAAGTTTAGTGCTAAGTTTGGGCTTGATTCTCAACTCCTTGTTGATTTCCTCAAATCTTTTGCTTCACATCTTAATATGCCTAAGGAGGATTGGATCAAGCATCATGAACCTTTTAAAGAGATTTGCAAAGAAAATAAAATTGTTCATGATGATTGCAACATTGTCACACCCTGATTTTCATGTCACATTGCTTAAGCTAATTTCCATGATAAAAATGTGGATTTGCAAAAACTTTTGAGTGTTTTTGACTTTGCTTGATTTGACTTTTGTCTGCTGTTTGCTAGTGCTCTAAAAATCAAATAAATCCTCCAACTCTTATACTTCATCTCCTTGACCCAAAACCTTTTCCCAATGATCATGCCATGTGTATAGACCAGTATAGAATTTTCTTATAAAAATATTTAGGCCAAATGGTATTTTCTAAAATTAGTTTTCCAAAAACCCCTGAATTGAGGTTTGCATTGCAAGTACCTTATTTAGGGTGTGAAAAATCTTTCCAAAAGTATATTTGAATCCTATTAGGTATAGGACTCCCAGAAACCACAAAAGTATAATTTTAAAAGTTATTTTTATATTTTATTTAAAAGCTTTTTATTAAGGCCAGAAATGGTCTTTAATAGGAAAAAATTATTTAATCATTTCAAAAATATTTGCCAAAATTCAGGGAGACTCATAGGACATATATTGTCCATATATAAGAGTTTCAACACATGGTCATGTTCAAAATATTGGACAAACCCTTCCAAAACCCTTTCTGGATATTTCAAGCTTTTGAAATATTTACAAAGGAAATATTCTCCAAAAATTCCAGGGAAATTCTATCATGTCATATATGACATATTTGATGATCTTGCAAAGCCTCATGCCTTGAAGATCAAGGAAACATCCTCTAACCCCCTCAAAACCATTCTGTCCATATTTGAAGTTTGAGCAACTCTACATTGCCAAACTTGTCCAAATGCTCTCAAATTTGGTGCACATGCTAGAATGGCCTAATAAGGCATCTAGACAAAATAGCACAAGATTTGGAATAGAGAAACTTGATCTAATCACCCCAAAACCACTTCTGTTCAAATTCAAATTTGAACAACTTTACATTGTCAACTTTTTATCTGGAGCCTCAAACTTTGTGGGCATGTTCATAACCCCAAATGATGATGCTACCCCAAGTGGTGCATCAAGGGGAAGTGAATTGCTTGACTCAAACATGGTGAAACCATTTCTGTTGATTTCTAGGGTTCACCAAAGTTACATTGGCCACTTTGCCCAAATGAGTTCAAATTTGTTGTAGGGGCCTAATTATATGTGACCTTTGATCCTGTTAAGTCCCATGCCAAGTGGAGGTAATTTGCCTCCCCAAAACCTGATCAAACACCTTCTGGTCATTTACCAAAACCAGTGTTTGGACCCCTTTCTCTAATTCCCTTTACCCCAAATTTCTACCACTCCTTCCCTTGATCATCCTCTACCCCCCAGTAATTCTCTATGGCCTCAGCTCAATTATTGGAGGGGGTAAAACCCCAAATTCCACTGCTGGACAACAGTTTTCACCTTCTTCTTTCACCTCTCTCCTCACTCCAGTGGCTCCCAGAGCATCCAAGACCACCCCTCAATAGTTTACTACTCCCTCTACCTGCTAGACACAGTTGGGCACGCCCTGGGCGCCAGGCCACGCCATTGGCAGCCAAAAGCCCGCTCTGGAGCGTGCTACAGTGCTCTGGAGCACTGCAGCCGCCCTCCAATCACCAGCCCCGACCACCTAGGGCCTCCCCCTCGTGTCCCCCGAGGCTGCCTCGGCGTCCGGGACACGCCGAGCAGTCGGCCCCCTCCTCTCTCCTCCTCCCTCGCCCCTGCTCGCACGCGCACCGGCCGACCCTGTGCACCAGTGAACGACCTCGCACGCGCGGCCTCTCTGGCGCCTCCCCGCTCCTCCTCTCTCTTCCTCTAGGCGTGGACCAGCCCCACGAACGCCCTAGACATGCCCACTGCTTCTCCCGTGGCCTGCAACGACAGCAACAACCTCGCCGACGCACGTCGTCTCGGTGGACCAGCGCCCCTCCCTACTTAAAAGGCACCCCGAGCCCCCCTTGCACCTCCTTTCACTCTATCCCTCTCACGTGCGTCTCCCAAGCCATTCCATCGCTCTTCTCGTGCCCTGTGGTGCCCGCTCCACCATCGACCAACGGGGCCGCCGCCATGGTCAGATGCAGGAGGTGCTCCAGCCCCTCCCCTGCCGCCCCAAGGGACTTCCCCGACGCGCCGCTCCCCGAGGAACCCTCCGGTGGCCTCGGCCTGGCCAGAGGTGGCCCCTGCCGCCGGGAACGGGCACCGGCCGGCGCGCAGCCGCGGCAACCAGCCCCTCCGTCGCGGGCGCGGGAGGTAGGGGATGACCCTGCGGGAGGGGCCTGCAGGTCAGCGACCCCGGGGGCCAGGCCCACCTGTTTAAGTGGAGGCGGCTTCAGCGCAGCCCGCCTCCCCCGCGCGAAAGCGCCTCACCGAAAGACGCTTCCGGCGTGGCCCCCCCTGCACGCGAGCGGCCGAGCCGCTGGGCCGGCCCGCGAGCTATCCGTCGCCCCGCACACTGTATAAGGTTGAACCCTTATTCTTTTCTTTTCTTTATTCTGCCAACTTCAAAAATGCCTAGATAATTCTAATGAACTCCAAATTGCATGATTCAAATTTCCTATGGCTCCATAAATCATGCTCTATCACATGGTGCAACATGCACATTATTCCAGAAACTTTCCCTACACAAATATTTATCAAATGCCTTTATTTCACTTCTGTGATGAACTTTAGAAAATCACAGAGAGCTCAATCTTGATCCAAATGCAGTGATTCAAATTCCTAGATGCTTGTCACATCCAAACTTAGTTTCGGAACATTTTTAATAATAGTTTCTGTACCCCACCAAATATTGAGCCATTTCTTCATATTTATCAGCTTTGCAAAATCCTAGGAAATTCATTTCAAATCCAAATACAGTGAAACCAACTCCTAAATGCTTCTAAAATCATGACTTGATGATGGGTACCTTTGCTCATCATTCAAGGAAATATTTCTGTATACTTCTTCCAAATCCATAAACCCTTTGGTTCCATCACATTGAAATGTTCCCAACTACCTATTGATCCAACACCTATGAAACCACCTTGGTCATTTCTAATATGACTAGAGGTATCCTAGAAAAGTCCAACTCCTATTTTTAGAGCACTTTTATTGTTGCTTTGATTGTGTTGCTTATTATGATTGTCTCCATCGTTAGTTGACGAAATAAACGAAGTACTCGGAGATGGACCAGAAGATTTGAAGACTCAGAAGAATAAGGCAAGCAGCCCTTTGACCATGTTCAAGAAACCTTTTTATGCATGTCTCATAGCACCTTTATATTCAATGCATCGGAATCATGTTGAGGTGGAAACCACTTTGGTTGCTACCCCTGTTACTTTACTGTTGAAACTTGCATCAAACATGACCCTACCTTCCTGTGAGGGTTATGTGGGTGGGAGTAGATAGATGTATGCTTTAGTAGTTGGCTACACAAAATGGGTCGGGGTTATGCATTGAGTGAAACAAGTGTGGTCTGACATACTTGCAAATGACCCAGTGGGTGCCACTAATGCCCCTGGGAGTTGATGAGGAGCTAGGGCACTACTTGGTGAAGAAGTAGTGTGCCGAGGCTTGACGAAAGTGTTGTTTACAGAGATGGATTAGATTTAAGTGTGACTACCGTCCCAACCAAACATGCGCAACCACTCTACCCTTATATGGGAAAGGGCATTATTGATTACCTAGGTCGATACTAGCATGGTGCCCGCATTACTAGTGACGGGGGTGACATGAGGTCACTCTCGGGACGGGGTCATGCTTGGATAGGCGGCCATGACTGTTTTCACAGGGCACCGGACACACCGTTGGTACCCCGTGCTTGTGATATGTGATGAATACGGAGCGAGTCTCCACAAACCTTGAGATGTGAAATGTTTGGCACGGGGCTGCTACCAATCGAGTGGACTCTATGTTAGTGTCGTCTAGGGAAAGATAGTGATCGGGTGCTTACCCCGGGTACCTGAGGTACCGCAGGTCGTGGATGACACGGAAGTTCCCCGGATCTTGTGGGTAAAGTGTGCAACCTCTGCAGAGTGTCAAACTATTCGAATAGCCGTGTCCGCGGTCAAGGACAGTTGGGTGGTGCTACTTAGACTATGTCCATAAGTTTCTGGGAAACAACACGATTCAGAGATATTGTTGATGTGATTGTGAGAAAGTCTCAATGAGCTTGAACATGAGTTGATTACAACTCTTTCTCGATATTGATGTATGTGACCTCCTGATACTTGTTACACACACATGCATATCCATGTTACATGTTCATCATACTTGCATATGAAAAACTAGCTTTCCGCAAAACTGCCAACCTAGCAGTAGAGCCTTGCATAATTATTCTGTTATCACACTTGGGTTGCTTGCGAGTACATTCAATGTACTCATTGGCTTGCCACTGGTTATTTTATTGGCCAGGCTTGAGAGAACAGGTTATGATGAAGATTTCTTGGTGACGAGCATGCGAGCTAGGATGCTTCCCAGTCAGAATGCCTGTAGGGTTAAGGCAGATGGCATGGGTCCCAGTTGTCTTTGAAGATTTTCCACTGCGAAGATATAATCAAGGCTTGACCATTATGGTCCTATTTGTGTAATACGGTATGTATGGATGTAAGACTCTTGTTATTCAACTTCTGTGTGTTCAGTGAGCATTGATCTCTGGGATCACTGTACACGTGCATTCGGTGATCACGACTTATGAGTCGGGGTCCCCACAAACATGCATGATCCAATTCCTAAAAATGAAGTTTTATATAAGCATGTTAATTTTTGTGGAGTGGATAGACCTTGTGAAAGGCCTATGATTGAAGAAGAGAAGTATTGTAAGCAACATAAGCATGAAAGAACAATCACTTGGGTCAAAGATTTAAATGAAATTGCTAGAGAATTGTGTGACCTTTATCCTTTTACTTGTGAACTTTGTTGTATAGAGGGTCACTTTAATTTTCAATGCATGCACTTTCAAAACATAACTGTTAACCAGTTGTGTGATAACATGATCACCTCTGATCTTTATGATGAGCTTATGTTATTTTTGATGTGTGAAGAGTTATCAGAAAAGACTTCTTGGCTAGATGTTAATGCCATAGGAATAAAAAACACTTTGCAAAATTGCCATCTCTATTGTGTTGTTAATTGCCATGAAAATGATTACATAAGTAAGATTAGAAAGGAGGGAACTTTACCAAAGTATAAAAATGTCTCTTATATTTCTGCTAATAAAAAGGAGAGTTTCTCCCAAGTTTCGCCTATTGTTTCTAATGATAAACCAGGATATGTGGAGAAGCTTCATCTCCAACCACTCCCTCCTAAGGTGAAGAAGAAGAAAAAGAGGAGGAAGAGGAGCAAGAAGGAAGAAGAATGGGTATCAACCTGGCCTGAGCATATTCCTCCCATCAACTTTTATCCTAACGGTTGTAAGTTTAAAGAAGAAGGTGAAGTTTATTGCCTTAATTATCATCTTGATGATACGTCCGTAGGTACTATTGAAGATGATTTTGATTATGATTTGCATGTTACTTATTGTGATTGGGAAAATGATGATAATGCTACTTATGATCTTGAAAATCTTTTTGGTACCAACTCTGAAAGTGATGATATGGAAAGCTCTAAGCTTTGGGATGATAGGATTGCAAATCCTTTACCCACTAGTGATGTGATAATTGATAATTCTTTTGCTAGTAAGAATAAAGACAACATGTTTACAGATATAGTTGCTAACAATGATAATGCTCTTCTCTACTATGATGATGTTATAACTCCAATCCATAGTGATTATAAAGGTACCTATGACATAAGGAGAAATTATCCTTATGAAACTTGTCATAATCATGGAGGGAATTACTCCTTTGTTGAACACCATCTTCCTAATACACAATTAATCTATAGTGTTCAAGTTGTTTATGATAGTCCTACTCCCACTATTACCAATGAGAAAGATTATGCTTATGTGGAGAGTAAGAGTACCTTTTTGCATGTGGATAATGGTAACAATGCTTTATGTGATGCTTATATTGTTGAGTTTATTCGTGATCCCACTGAAAATTATTATGAGAAGGGAACATATGCTTATATAAATTTCAATAATATCAAGTTCCCTCTCTTTATGTGAAGGTTTTGAAGCTGCACTTGTTTTGTCTTCCTATGCTTATTGCTTTGTGCTTCAATGAATTATTCTATTGCAATATTCCTATGCATAGAAAGCATGTTAGGCTTAAATGTGTTTGGTATTTGCTTCTTGATGCTCTCTTTTGTTCTTCAACTCTTATTCCTACGAGAGCATCATTAAAGTCTTAAGCCTATCTTTATGGCTATAAAAAGAGCTCTAGGGAGACAACCCTTGTTATCTTTGCTTTCAGTTTGTTCTTTCAGTTTTTAGTGGTCTTGATGTTTGTTACTACTGTAGCAACATCATTGTATCTTTATTTTTCAGCTTTGTGCCAAGTTTAGCCTCCGATTGCAAGAAAGTTCAAAAGTTGTGACGTGCAGTCCAGAAAACAGATTATGTCCTTGGACAGAAAAATTCGTATAAAATCACCAGATCATCTTTTTTATCTGAATTTTTTTGACAGCGTGCTCTATACAATTGGCTTTCGGGCGTCTGTTCTGAGTTTTTTTATTTGAGTTGCAGAAGTGCCCCGAAAATATTATTTACTACCTGCTGGTCTGTTTTTCACAGATTCTGTCATGTTTTGCCTTTTCTTCGTTTTGCAAATCTTGAGCTTGTTTTTTCTTTGCAAAAACCTTTTGGCAATCTTGAGAAACAGTAGACCTTCAAGATTATCCTTATTTCCAGCAAGGAAAAATTATTTTATTATGGTTACTAATCTCGCTAATCAGATTATGATGAGTTATGTATGAAGGGGGTTTTCAAGTGTGAGAGGGAAGATGATAAAAAGATTCAGGAGGGTCAAACGCTCAAGCTTGGGGATGCCCCCGTGCACCCCAAAGAAATATTCAAGAAGACTCGAGCGTCTAAGCTTGAGGATGCCCCCATGCATCCCCTTCTCCATCAACAATTATCAGTTCGTCTTTCGTTCCACTATATTTTAATCACTTCATGCGTTATGTGCTATGCTTGGAGCGTCTTGCTTTTAGTTTCCTTTTTAGTTTTGTTTAGCTTTACTTGCTGTTCATAACGAGTTAGAACCCAGCTTTCTTTGTGTGGGAGAGGAACACGCTCCACTTCAACCTAGAACAGAACATAGGATTTTCATGTTTATCTTTGCTGTGTATGTTCTTTGTCTTTCAATAGCTACTGTCATGTTTAGCTCTTAGTTTTAATGCTTTTCTTTTTAAAGAGCTTTTGTTTAGTTGGTTGCTTCTGGAACTCTCTTGAGTTATCATGCTTATCTTGCTAAGAGAGTTGGCTTCTGTTGCACTGGTTGATATGTCTATGATAAAAATGCTATGTGCATAATGGTGCTTAGTAGTTCATGTTTTCTTATGGTTAGTCTCAAATAGCTGGGGGTTCTTAATGTGTTATTGAAGTACCAGCATGATTTGTTTGCCTATGATGTGGTATGGTTTAGTGATATCTTCCTCCAAGAATTTATTTTGATTGACTTGGCATATGCTCACGCATATTTAAGACTGTAAAGAAAGTCTGTCAAGCGGACTGACTGCTTGTGCATCCAAAATCCGTCATTGACTGACTGCTTGTGCATCCAAAATCCGTCATTGACTGACTGCTTGTGCATCCAAAATCCGTCATTGACTGACTGCTTGTGCATCCAAAATCCGTCATTGCTCTCTTAGTTGGTCGCTCCCAGTCTTTTGCTAGCCTTCGCCTATACTAAGCGGACTGACTGCTTGTGCATCCAAAATCCTTGAAACCAGTTATGCCATATGAGTCCACCATACCTTCCTATACATGGTATTTACTTGCCATTCCTAACGAAGACTTTCGTGTACCATCTCAAAATTATTCAAAAGCATTTCTCTTTTGTGCCTCTGTTTTAGCTCATGAGGAAGTAGTAGTTAATTCATGATCTTTTTAAGTTGGACAAGTTTCACCCCGGGAATGCATGTCTAATCTGCAAACCCCTAATACGAGAAGGAACTGGCATGAGTGCGCCCGGCTCATAAAAAAATACAACAAACAAACCCTCCTTCACGCTTTGTTCATGAGAAATCAGAAAACTTTTGGTAGTGATAAACAAAGGAGATTAAGGGGATGTGATCGTCCCCGTGCGGGAGCCGTTCCTCGAAACTTGTCCAGCTCGAGAAGTAATTGACGAAATATGCATAACCAAAAAAAAAATTTACCTCTGTTTTTAAAAAACCAAGAGCTCTGGTACATGTTTAGTCTTTGCTTCCAACCACGGGTTTCAACCTTGCCATCAAAATCCACGGTTCGAGAGTCTCCACCTTCTTTCTTCAAAGCACCAACTATTGAGAGCATGATTGTCATTCTGAGTGTAATGTGCATTGTCCCAAAGTACCATTGTCTTCTGCATGATTATGATATCGCTTATTCTGAAATCATTGTATCTAGTCGTCACTTAAACTTCGAAGGTGCTCCTGCATTTATGTTTTGCTTCACTAAAGGGGGCAAGCGAGGTATCACTTTGTCATGTTTGCACACCATGTTCACTACAAATCTATTGGGTGTTTCAGTATCATATTATAAACTTTCTGTTCTTTGTGATATTCTCATGAGGTAACTTAATTACTAAAGATTCATTATCTCAATAAGCATTTGTCATGTGATTGTGAAAGACTCTTTGGTAGCATCTCACCATAGAAATTATGCTTGTTATCATTTACCTACTCGAGGACGAGCAGGAATTAAGCTTGGGGATGTTGATACGTCCAAAACGTATCTATAATTTCTGCTTGCTCCATGCCTCTTTTATGTGATATTGCTATGATATTTATGCACTTCCATACACTTTTGATCATATTTGGACTAACCTATTAACTCAGTGCACCCCAGTGCCAGTTTCTGTTTTCTGCTGTTTTTGTATTTCAGGTTTTCACATTACTTAAATTGCCTGAAAAATTTCGGGAAAAATATATAAAAAATCAGCGCTCCAGAAGCCTCCATGCGGCAGAAGTAGGGCCAGAGGGGCTCCAGGCGCCCTGGGGGGGCGGCCCCACCCCTGGCCGCCTGGGCCCCCCTCTCCGCCTCTGGTGACCCCCTTTGGCATATATTTACCACGGGTCGCGAAAACCCTGATTCCGGAACCCTTTTCTCCAGAAGCTATTCCGATCTCCGCCGCCATCGCCACCAAGTTTCGGGGGGACCAGAATTCCTGTGCCGGCATCCTGCCAGGACGGGGAAGTCCCCCCGGATTCATCTCCATCGACGTTGCTTCCTCCCTCCATGATGCGGGAGTAGTTCCTCCTCGGGGCTGAGGTTTTCTACCAGTAGCTATGTGGTCAATTCTCTCTCCCATGATGTGATCCTCGTTGTGATCATAGGCTATGTTAATCTAGGGTGATCCCATGATATTTCCCCTTCCTCTATGTATTGAATTGATGTACTCACTTGTCTTTATCTCGTATAATCTCCGAGACCAAGGTGACAGCGGTCTATTGGACATGGATTAGAAGAATATTTTCATGAGTGATTTCCTCTTTTGTGTGTTGATTGAAGATTGAGAGTCTCTTGGTGTTTGTCTTTGACTATCCTTGAGATATGTTGTGGTGATTGTGGTACTCTCTTTGGATGGCCGCGGTGACATTGGGAAATCCATAGATTGAGAATTACGAACTTTGAGGTGTGCTTTTGTAGCCCTACATAATTCTCGTCCTCTCTTGACCACAAAGGAATGACCTGCGAGTGCGTCTCCATTGCATGTTTTATGGGAAATATCATGTGATAGACTATGTTAATGTTGTTGGGAGTTGCCACTAGTGAAAGTATGAAGCCTAGGCCTTGTTTCCACCATTGCAATACCATTTGTGCTCACATTTACCACTTGTTTGCTTGCTGCACTTTTTATTTCAGATTTACAAATACATCTTTTGCCATTCATATCACTTGCCATTTAACATCTCTTCGCCGAACTAGTGCACCTATACATCTGACAAGTGTATTAGGTGTGTTGGGGACACAAGAGACTTCTTATATCTTGATTGCAGGGTTGCTTGAAAGGGGTACGTTCAACCTCCACTTCCCTGAGATCGATAAACCTTGGGTTACTCACTTAAGGGAAATTTGCTGCTGTCCTACAAACCTCTGCTCTTGGAGGCCCAACACTGTCTACAGGAATAGAAGCGTGTAGTAGACATCAACGAGCTAGTCTAGTAGAGGCATACTAGGGACACTCTGTTTTGTCTATATATTCACACATGTATCGCCATTCAAAAAAAAATTCACACATGTATCAAGTTTCCAGTTAATACAATTCTAGCATGAATAAAAGACATTTATCATGATATATAAGGAATATAAATAACAACTTTATTATTGCCTCTAGGGCATATTTCCTTCAATAACTGAACTATTGCTTTTGGGAGTAGATGCAATAGTATTGCCAAAACATTATTAGAAGGCATTGCTAACTATTGTACGAACACATGTATATGTTTTTTATGCCAATGTGTAAAATTGTTTGATTCGTCATACCATGTTCATAGATATTGAGCACGGGTTTGAAAATTTCTTCACACTTTGTACTTTTACGCATGATCAATATAGATGAGACAGCTTCATTAGTTGCAAAGGAACTACATACTATGCAATGTAGTTACACAGTGCCATTTGATACACGCAATTGAATCAGACTATTTTAGAAGAAAGTGAAACCAGAATGTAATAACACATAACCGAGACTACAGATTATAATATGCATGCATACATTATTTATCAACATTACCAGTACTAATATAAAGTGTTATGTTTAAGAGAGATAGAGCGCACCAAAATCAGGTTGTCCACTAAATGAGAAACTGGAGTTAACCATGGTTGAATGACTTACAGTTGCAAATATTATAATACAAATCAATATATGGAACAGCCTTTCATACGGACATGTAATTAGTGCACAACGACGATGTTAGTCACACATGTTATATACAAAATTGATGTTGTACACACCCTTGCCTCTAAAAAAATAACATCAAAATATTCACTACCATACTTAAGTAATACTTGGGCGGAACATCAACAACATAGAAAATTTGAAAGTAAATCGCTTTCATATTGGAACAACACACTTTCCACGCATTGTGTGCTCGCAAAGGGGAATAGATCTGGAGCTGGAAAATTGCCCACGGATGATCCACATTAATTTCAATACTTTTTTTTGTGAGGAGAGATTACCTTGAGAACAAGGAAGTGGATCGAACTTCCATTTGAAAACTCGTAATACGCAAGCAGATTTGCAATCCATGCATCCAATTAGACAGATAAATCTGAATCGCAATCTTGTAGAGCCGCCGCATACTTCGATTTTAGGTCACAAGACATGAAAACAAGTGGGCGTATCTGCATATCGATGAGGCATGGATCCCACATGGGCCCTGCATGGTATTGCTACTATTTCGGACATGTACAAATGTACACATCGTTTTAGGTTGTGTACTGCCCACCGAAATACGCACAGTTCCCTTTGTGGACCGGGGCGATACTGCACGCTTCTTCGATCAAGATCGTGTGATGTGAGCGTTCCCGGCAGAAACCTTGACCGCTAGAAAAACCAGTCTCCTTATTTATTTTTCCTAGAGCAGCGCTGCCAACAATGACAGTAGCATGTACTACTCGCCCTTTATTCATCTAGATATTCTTTGCGTACATTTAATATTTATAAATCACCTGAAAATGGCGCAAGAGTTGGTCGATTTTATAAAATAAGAAGGCAATGTGGCACGAAGCTCCCTCGGCCAAGTTCGAAACGTGGGCACGCCATATGACCTCGCCTGATACAAGAGGGGTGAGGGTAGGAGAAAGACGGAAACGAATGGGAGAGATTATCGATTAAACTATTTTCGTGTTTTTAGGCATTTGATAATTAGTTTTCCCGTTTACGTGTGGTTGAACACACAATAGTTTCTTATTTTCAGCATTCAGTCCAAGTCACAACTCGTAAGTACAGTACTGCTATTTTCTTATATTTTAATAAGAGCCGACGTACACGTTGAGTTCCATAGATCTTCAAAGCGGCACATGGATGGACGAAGGGAGTCCCTAGGCTAAAGGCTCCTTAAGATAGCAACTCGTATGTTTAGTTTCCTATGTTGGGCAGTGCCTGGTGCTCCCACCAGGGGTAGCCTATCTTGACAAAGAGATGTGGCAGGAGGGGGGAGGGATGGCTCCTTGCCTCTACCATAGCGCTGTCAGTTTATCAGGGGCAATGATGTAGTCAGTTAGGGTGGAGTCTATGAACATTGTGGTTTCACCTAAAATGAAATCGGAGAGAGAGAGATAGAGAGAGCTCTCTTTTAAAAAAAACACGTTGAGTTCCATAAGAAAATACTAGCAAAAAGACCTGTGCGTTGCAATGGGAGAAAAAAAATCTTCTCATATCTCTAGCTGGATCAGTTGGACAAACTGTGCGTGGCCGGACAAACTATGTGTGGCCGGTTGGT
Organism: Secale cereale; assembly: GCA_902687465.1. Classification (NCBI taxonomy): domain Eukaryota; kingdom Viridiplantae; phylum Streptophyta; class Magnoliopsida; order Poales; family Poaceae; genus Secale; species Secale cereale. The sequence continues at coordinate 66,144,453 of LR738715.1, forward strand.
AGGTCATAAGATCGAACCCTCCCATCGGCAATTTTATTTTTGTCAGTTCTTCGAACTTGGGCCATAGTGCGCTGCCGGATGGGCTTTCTCCGTTAGACCAAAACGGGTGACAAATAACGAAACCAAATAGTTAATTGAAGCGGGATCAAACAAAGCGGGATGAAACCACGAATATCACCTCCCTTTAATAGTAGATATAGAAGAAGCCCTGTCAGATAGCTACTCGTAAGTCCCTGTCCTTATTTTCTTATTTGATACATACGCGTTGAGTTCATGTATGTATTAGAAATTAGATTATGGAACAAATTGAAATAAGCTAGTACGAAATCCTTCCAATATAAAGAAATGGGAAGTTGCCAAATTGGGGACAACAAGGCACATGCGTTCTAATTACTCGGTCTCGGCGGCGGCGATGCAGAACAATTACCAAAACATGCAGGTCAAGGCTGCACTTTCGCCGGACGCGCTTCTCCTTTGTCTTCTTCTAGCTAAACAATCACCACGTCTACGTACATGCATGTGTGGAGTATGTAGAGTAGTAGTATTAGAGAAGCTTTTGCTGTAGCTAGGATAGGCTTAGTATTTTACCGGTGCCAACATGGACTTGACCTATGATACACGTCAGCTGTTGGCATTGACAAGTGGTCGTTGGTCATGGACGCGGAAGCGGACTCCTTACTGAAAATGGTCAAATTTAATTTGAAAAGAGATTGAGAATGGTTAAATTAAACGTGGCACGAGTCCAGGCATATGAAACGCTGACCGTTTTCGCTCTGTTTACTGATTCCAGTCTTAGCTCTGTTTATTGATTCCAAATCTTGCCATGTGTTCTACGTTCTGAAATCACATTGTTTCAAACAGCATCCTTTAGGAGTCTACCAAGGAACTCAAGCCCAGATTAAACGGGAGGCATTTGCATCAAAATGGCATGCATGGAAGCCAGCATAAATTGTAATAGCTGGCCTCCACGAACCACAATTTATCTTTCATAAATTTGTTCTGCTTCGATTATGTTTCATAAATTGTGGTTTGTGGAGGCCAGCTATTATCATATGCATGGAAGCCAGCAGAAACTGTAATAGCTGGCCTCAACGAATCACGAACCACGAAATCGTGGAGGCCATTCGTGGAGGCCAACCATAAATTATGTAACAACTGCATTCGCAAAGAGGGGAATTAGCTTATCATGGACATTAGGTTGTGTACAACACCCTAGTATTATCATATTATAGCATTTCAAGCACTTAGGAAGAACAACAACCAAACTGTCCTGCTGATCAGGCAACCTTCAATTATCATCTGAAATGGAATAGCTAGATTAATTAGGAAATAAAAAATAGTTTATTAACAATAGTTAATACAACATGTTAATAATTGCTAGCTATAATAGTTTATTAACAAACTATTTTCTTATTTCGTACTACTATTTCGGATAAGAAGGCTTCTTAATAAACTATTGAGTTTTTCAGAAATAGTAGCTTATTTTCTTATGATAATACAACGTGTAAATAAACTATTGTTAATACCAAATAATCAGAATAGCAACCTTCCTATTAACAATATAATAGTTAATAGAACGCGTTAATATTTTTTTATTTCATTGCTATCTCACGAGGCTTCTGCTCTGCAACATGAACTTAGCGTGTTAATAAACTACTAAACCAAACACTGCAAGTGCGCCGGCTCTTACCATACAAGGCTCTTGGGTCGTCCGTCGTTGAGAAGGTCTGTACGTGGAAGTTGGTACCAGTAGCCTCAGAAAACAATCAATAGCAGAAGTGATTTTTTTGTTTCACTTTCCAGCCTATGCGCATTTCGATGGATTCTCAACGATACAAGCGACGAAAACACATCACCTACTACAAGAAAATAAAATTGACTCGGACAATTACTCCATAAATCAATATTCTCTCTATCCGGGTCATCGATGTTGCAGGTGGATTGGCCCTTAAGATCAAGAAGTCTTTTGCCTTGGAGTCTGGAGGGTGTTGGTATACTTATTTCATACCATCAAAAGGCTAGTATAAAAAATGCTCTTATATTATGGGCCGGAGGGAGTAGAAAGGGAAGTGTGCAAGGAGATGTTAGTTCTTCAGGATTATTTTTCTTAGCAGCCGAGCTGTTCGTCGTATGAAATGTAGCAGCAGATATAGTCACACATGATTGATTGGTTCAAAAAGCAAAAGCCACATATAATAAGGACTAAAATATTGAGAGGCCACTATAAACCATTCTTCAGAAAAGGAAAGATCTTTTGTGGAAAATTCTCCAGACATTTTGACATGTGCAAGTACTATGTACAAATTGCTTAGATAAGCTAATTAGAACTTTAACGAAATTGCCGAGTCAATAAGGTGTGTACGCTACTAGCCCAGTCATACTCCTGCGGCAAACTGAAATTTTGTTGTTGTACCTATACTTACTTGGGCCGGTTTGTGAATTATAATCGATAAGTATTGCTGCTTCATTCTTTACACTGGTACAATATGTCAACAACAAGACACACATCAAACCTCAAGGTCAATGTTGAGAGTGATTTTTCAACCATGCATGGGATATATCGCGTATGCATCCCCGTTTGTTATTACTTTGAGATTCGTGGTAGTACGTTATTTGTCAGTTTGCAAAATTTGTCTCGTTGCAAAGTGTTACATAATGTTTCGTTGAGTTTTTGTGTTGTTTCAAAGTGTACCATAATGTATAATTGTGTGCCAAAAAAAATAAAAATGGACTTGTTTCCTATCGAATTTGCTGGTAGACAAAGGTATACAACAAAAATTTATGATACACTTTGAAACAAGAAAAAAAACTCTAACGTAATACCCTGAAGCAACACAAAATTTTCTGAAAAACATGGTGTGAATCTCAAAACAATATTGATTTGTGGATCCATACACCATTACTTTATAGAATATCGTTCCATTGTGACCAGGAGTCTTTTGTACTTCACTTTAAAAATCTGTGTTTTCTTCTTCTTAACAATTGATGAATGATTTTTAGAGGCTTTCTTACATCTAATATAACCTTTACTACAAAAAGGTTACCAGCAAAATCACCGAAACCCTGCTCCTATGCATAAACTCGCCGACCTTTCCTGCAAGAAGCTTCATCCAAGGGCCAAACCCATCCGACATATCATGGAATTGTATCCATATTTTGAAGTTGTTGAGGTTAATCATTGACGATTTGGTGAATCCTTCATATGGAGCTAGCAAAACTGGTTGCCCTCGGAAAGTCCACCCTCACTTTAAAAATCTGT
>LR738715.1:66170552-66298189 GCA_902687465.1 Secale cereale
TACGTTTGCCATTAATATATCCATCTGTCATGTTTGAATAATAATTGGCATGTTGTAAATATTTGTAGAAACTATGGACGACAACACCCGAGACCTAGCACAAGAAGCGATGTTGATGGACATAATCGCAGACGGACAAAATGCCGTCTTGTCGTTTCTCAACGACACCGATGAGCAGGTGGAAAGAGAGCTGCAGCTGGAAGATCTAGGCTATGATATTGATGGCTCCGGTGACCCAATGCACATGGAAGAAGTAGACCGTGAGGACGGCTCCGGTGACCCAATGCCGGTGCAAGAAGGAGACCGTGATGCTGGCTCCGGTGACCGAACCGAGTCCGGCCAGGAGGTATATATGTTAGTTAAGCCTGTGCTGACTAGTTAATTGATGCATTCATTAACTCTCGTCTTTGTTCCTTTTTCTAGCCCTCCGGATCGAGCAAATCTTCGGTAGAGAGACGAGGCGCGAAAAAAAAGTTGAGGCCGGATGAAAAGTTTGAGATCTCAGAAATCTCGCGCTCCGGCAAGCCGATTGAACCCATCCGGACAAATAATGCATTTGTTAATCAGTGCGGGGTTCTGGTTAGGGACAAGATCCCGATCAGCATCCATCAATGGTTAAAGCCGGCTGCAAAAGACGCTCAGGTGTCTTATGTCACTGATATGCAGAAAGAAGATCTTCAGAATGAGCTGAAGTCAAATTTCATCCTACCGCGAGAGGATGATCCGGCGAATCCAATTAAAGAGGACTTAATCAAGTCTGCTGCTCTTTCGAAGATGGCAGACCAATTCAGGGCATGGAAGAAAAAACTGAATAAGTTTGTCAAAGATAAACAGACTCCAGAATTCGTGGGCATATATGAGAAGATCAAAGATGACTGGCCCGCATTTGTGGCCTATAAGACATCGGAAAAGAGTCAGAAGATGTCGGCGACAAACCGGATAAATGCTGCGAAGAAGAAGCATCACCATCGCACGGGGTCAGGTGGCTACCTCAGAGCCCGGCCTAAGTGGGCCAAGGCTGAGAATGATCTTCTTGAGAAAGGGATCGAACCAGAGACAATGCAATGGCCTGACCGTTGCCGGACTTGGTTCTTCGGGGCTGGCGGAACCTTGGACCCTGTATCAGGGAGGTGCATTTGGACGGACAAGCAATTGGAAACACCACTCAGGAAGATGCGGCAGTATATCAAAGCAGCGCATGAAGGGACGTTCTTCCCCGATAGAGAGAACGATGAGCTGACAATGGCCCTCGGGAATCCTGAGCATCCTGGACGGACACGAGGCACGCGAGGCTCCCTTCCGTGGCGTGCTGGGTTTCCGGACGCAGGAGTCTACAAAAGCCACGAGAGGAGGAAGAAAATGGAGCAGACCGAACTGCAGGCGCTGCGGGCCGGAATACAAGCGATAGAGGAACGGGAAGCAAATCGGGACAAAAGAATTGCCGAAGCTTCCCCCGAAGCTACCCCGCCATCTCAGCGGAGAAGCAGCGTGGCTTCCACCGAGCTGCTTCAGCCGGAGCCTGTCTTGACGGATACTGCCAGGTATCCCGTGGATGCTATCACAGAGGCACAAAATTGCCACCTTATGGCGCAGTGGATGAATCTGAAGGTCAAGGCGGCTGCTGGCTCTGTTTATCCTACTGGACCCGGCGACACTTTTCACTGCCCGCCGATTCTAGAAGGATATGCTAGGGTGATGGTGGATGAAATTACGGAGGGATTTGAGGAGCTCTAGCTTGACCACCCTACCGGTGAAGGGGAGACTCGGCTGGGTTCTTCACTGAAGACTCCATGCCTATGGCGGAAGGAGCTCATCAACATTCTCAACTGGACGCCTCCGCCGCCTCCTCCTCCTCCTCCGGCGAGTCAGGGCACTCCGCCTCCTCCACCGCCTCCTCCTCCGGCGAGTGACGGTCAGGGCACTCCGGCTCCTTCTCCGGTGCGTGGCGGCACTCCACCTCCTTCGCTAGCTGCGCCGGCGCGCCTGAGCAGCCAGCCTCCTCCTTCTCCGCCTGCGCCGGCGCGCCCGAGCAGCCAGCTTGCTCCTCCTTCTCCGCCTAGTCAGCAAGGGCGGAAGAGACCTGCCGCTGCTCTGGCTGCTCCTGCTCCGGCGCATAAGCAAGGAAAGAAGACAGCCGCTTCGTCTGGCCCGGCGACGTCTAGCAGTACAGCCAGAGGCGGGAGGCGATGCAGATTCGGTCCTTCTCTCACGCCTCTAGAGAAGTTACCATATGAGAGGTCCGACGAGGAAAACACGAAGATCGCTCAAGGCGAAGTGAAGGACTGGCTTGAAGGGTTGAAAGCACAGAGACATCCACCTCCGGAGGAGAAGATAGATGCGGTGAAAGCAAAGCGCACTCTTGCTGCCCTGAAGCAACCAGCGAAAAGTAAGCCGCAGGACAACTATGACCGCATGATTCAAAAGTCATTTCAAGCAGCGAAGAGGTCGGGAAGTACTAAAAGTGATCAAAGGTTAGCAGAAGGACGAGCTGGGAAACAAATTGCCCAGCTCGGCGAACAAGCGGACCAATCGTGCCCCCCGCTCAAGGTGTCTAGTGACATGGTCTCTAATGATCCGAGGATGGTGCCCGGTTATGGCAATCTTGGAGATTACGTGTCCGACGATGTACAATATGATTTCTTGGAGGTGCAGATACAAAGATACGAGTACAAAAAGCCTCTCGTCAAAAAAGGAAGATCTCTATCAACGAATATGCGAAGATTGCATGATTGGTACTTGAAAATCTCCAGAGAGTCTGGGGGGAGGGATAGCTTGTATTTCAGAGTTAAACCGGAGCATGACCTCGTTGGAATTGAACTGTTTCCTGTTCCATTTGAGGAGTTCTATCAGTTTTTCAATCAATTGGCCCTCGATAAAACAACGGTCACCTGCTACTGTCTGTAAGTAGTACTACTTCTGTCATTAAGTCTCTCTATATAGCTGATCTCTTTCATTGCATGTATATATTTATAATTATCCTCACTATATTATGCAGATTGAAGATCGTCGAATTGAAGAAAAGACAAGTAGGTGATATTGGGTTCATTAACACATACCTCATAGAAGCAACCGAGGTTAAATTGCGTCCCTTAGATACCGAGACCAACTTGCTACGATCGTTGGTGGTAAATGAAAACAAAGATATAATACTCTTTCCTTACAATTTCAAGTGAGTGTTACTGTCTTGTGCATATTTGGTTTCCCTTATATATCAGTCAAGGTTATAGTAATGTAATTGATGAGTTCATGCATGCGTGCGCAGCTTCCACTATATTCTCTTAGAGATTAAGCTTGAGAAGGGAGTAGTAACTGTTTTGGACTCTAAACGTAAAGATCCTGAGGAGTATGCGGACATGACTCAAATGCTCGACAGGTAAGTTAAATCGATCAATATTATCCACCATGCATATCAGCAACTTTGTTCATTTTTGATATCAAGTAATTGTTTTCTTTGTCTGGCAGGGTTTGGAGAAAATTCACCAAAAAAGCTCCGGGACTGCCGAAGAAGCTACAATTTAGATACCCCAAAGTAAGTACTATATAGTAGCATGTTCCGCGCGCGCATCTCCTATATATATCTTGATTCAACTGCTAGTTTCATCAATACCATTTGGCATTCTTGCTTATCAGTTTGATTGACCTCTATTTCTTGTAAAGTGGTTGTGGCAGGAACCCGAGAATGATTACTGTGGATACTACATTTGCGAGTCCATCCGCCACACGACCTGTGAGCGGGGCTACTCCGAAGCACAATTTTAAGTGCGTAAGCAATTAATAATATTCACAATTTTATAGCATCATTTCATGTATTGCCCCCCTACTTCAAATTAGATGTTTCGGATGCGGGATGAACTCCTAACACCAGATCGTCTGCGAGCAATTCAAGAGGAATTGGCGGCATTCTTCCTTGAACACGTGATCGCGCCAGACAGAGAATACTATGTGGACCATGCGTCCATCCTATAGGAGATTATATTTGTAAGAGATAATTATTGTATATATGTACCCGGTAGTGTCGGATAGATATACGAGAACTTGTTGTTCGACCAATCTCTCGGAGAAGGAGAGGTGGTTGATATTACTTCTCTCTGTATGCATATATATATATATATATATATAGATTATACAATCTTCTGTTTCCTTCGTTTGCTTTACTAGCTAGCTAGCTAGCTAGCGTGTCTAGTCCTCTCTATACGTATGTGTAGTACGTAGCGTCGACCAAGCACGGACATAAGAGAGGACACTTCTCTCTATTAATTAGCTAGCTAACACAATATGAAACACCTAAATTAACCCCCCAAAACCTCCAACCCCCCTCCCCTTTCAAAAAAAAAACAAAAACCACAGCCACAGAAATGCTGACGCATGGATGCCTTTTGGTCCCGGTTGGTGCCACCAATCGGGACCAAAGCCCCTCCTGCCTGGGCTCGGCGCACAGGCCACATGGACACCCATCTGCCCCTGTTCTGGATTGAACCGGGACTAAAGGGTCAGGGCATTAGTACCGACACTTTTGTCCCGGTTCAGGAACCAGGGCTAAAGGCCCAAACGAACCGGGTCTGATGACCCTTTATCTACTAGTGGATGACACCATTTTGGCTAGCAAGCTCATTCCAAAGCAATTTGCAGCAGAGATTATCATTTTGGGCTGTTGGAACATTTGGATTCAAAGAAATGGAAAAGTCTTCCGTGCTCAGCAACCAACTTTATAGGCATGGAGATGTTGGAAATATTAGCACTTTCCCGACTAATCTAATCCAGCAGAAAACAGTAAGCATGGCAAATACGGTATGTATCTCATACCGATACCTAAGCATGTGAGCACGTACAGTACATAGAACCGAAACATCTATGAACAGCATATGTATGGCTAGCACATGAACGAGCAAATAGGGGAGGAACGAGGCATACCCTCCGGTTGGCCAGGCCAACGCGGCGGTGGCAGCGACAGCCTCGGCATCGGCCGAGGCCTTCTTCTTGGCGGCGGCGGCGTCAGCCATGGGGTCGATGCAGGGGAAGTAGTGGAAGCAGAGGCAGACGAAGACGGGGACGGCTTGGGAGCAGTCGCGTCGAGACGCTCCCCAAAAACCTTATTGCCGTTCTCCCGGGCAGGATCTCGAACGATAGGGTTTCGGAGGCACCTGCTCTCCCGACCAACCGTGCACGCGGTCGTCGGGATGGGATCGCCGGAAGCAGCACAAGGAGAGGAACAGTAGATGACGGCTAGGGTTGTACGAGAGGTGAGTGAACTGAGTTAGGGTTCACTCAACTAGCCAGTGCCTTCTTATATCGGCCATCAGGTAGATGGGCCTGGGCCAGGCCCATGACCGAGTCCGCGAACAGCCCACGGTCCAACCTCTCGGACAGTGGCGATTCCGTAAGCGACTCGTCAATCGGCTCATTCCCGCAACCCGCGGCGCACGCGCGCGCGCATCGTGGCGAGGCGAGGCGAGGCGAGGCGTGGCGAGGCGAGGCGGGCGGCGGAGGAGGAGGAGCGCGCGTGTACAGCTCCTATTCCCAAGCTCCCAATAGCAAGTGGTAGAGCAGCCCTTATAAAGAGGTCTCACTCTTTTTAGTGTAGCAGTATGGGACTAAACTTCCCACACTTCCCACCACATGCCGTACACATGCATGGGCCTTAGAGATTACTTAGGGATTATTGTCTTATATGGGCCTAAGCCCATCCATAATCCATCAATCCCCCACCAGTTCTCGAGGCACATAAGTTTGTCAACTGTTCCAAGCAATGTTTGATATACCAGAATTTTCAGTGGAGACTGTTAAGTTGAACTTCCACCTATAGCAATAGGATGAGACTTCTTCACAACTGAACAATGGACTATGCCTTGAATTGTCAGTTTGGCGTGTAGAAGTTTCGCCTATTGTCAGCTGATACGTGGCTGCCGAAGGCTAGACCCCACGGGTGGAGCTTATTAGTCATACTCCCTACCTTCTCATGAGCTTCCTAGAGATCACCCAATCTCATAGACTATGACCAGCAGTCGGGCTCACATAGGTGTGTTCCTCCAAAGAATGCTCTGTAGTTTAGCATCTTGCTTACATAAGCTTTGGAACACATTAAGACAAAAGTCAGCCTGCCTTACAGAATTGAGAGTATTATTGCATCTCCAACGGAGTGGGTTAATTAAGGATACTCTCCTCAGTTGACCGCTGGATTGTTTTCCCAGGTCCTAATTCACGGGTCTCCGATCACATAGGTTGGGTTACCCCCATGGCAACTTACGTGGGTCTCATACCCATCTCCCTCGATGCATTTTCTATCACAATACGAGGCAATTCTTTGATTAAGCACTAGTGATTCTTGGGCACTTCTTTGTCCCTATGAATAAACAAACTCTTGGGCAAGAAATCAAGAAATTCTAAAGTGTCAAAAGGGTCTCTTGCAAAAGTAAGAAAATTTTGGTGAACACATATGGATTTGAGATCCGCAAGTCTGGAAGTTTCACCCTTGTCCTTGGGGACATACATGAACTTAGAAAATTTAGTGGGGGTATTTGGAGTAGTTTTTATGGGGGAAAGAGCAGAACCCACATTAGTGATAACATCTTCAAGCTTATTGATTCTAGTGGAATACTGATCTAGCTTTTCTTTAACTATGGGCTCTTTTTCCTTAAGATTTTTCAGAACAACTCCTACCTTTGATCCATATTAGGTAATTTCATTATGAATTTTTCTATCCAAGTTCTCTACCAATTCTACCGTAGCAACTTTGTTTTCAATGATTTCTAACCTTTGCATAACATGCTCCAAAGTTAAAACGGTCCCATTAACTATAAGAGGTGGTGAGCCAAATAATTCAGTCATAGCTTTATAAGAATCAACGGTGTGGCTACCCAAGAAATTCCCTCCGGTAATGGTGTCTAAGATAAATCTATTCGATGGAGTTATGCCAACATAAAAATTGCGAAGAAGCACGGAAGTGGAAAGCTTCCTAATAGATCTATTTTGCACATTGAAAATTCTATACCAGGCATCATTTAAGTTTTCTTCCTCCCTTTGTTTAAAGTTGAGGACCTCACTCTCGGTAGTGGTGGTAATGATAGGTGTGCTAGACATGATGACAAGCAAGCAAGCAACACACAAGCAAACAAGAAGCAAGTGAACGATAAACACACGGCAGAAGAAGGGCAAATAAAACGGCAAGGGTGAAGTGGGGGAGAGGAAAATGGGAGGCAAATAAATGTAATGCGAAGGATAAGGGTTTGTGATAGGTACTTGGTATAGGACTTTTGCATAAGCCTCCCGGCAACGGCGCCAGAAATTCTTCTTGCTACCTCTTGAGCTTGGGTTGTATTCACTCGAAGAGGAAATGGAGATGCAACACAGTAGCATAAGTATTTCCCTCAGTTTTTGAGAACCAAGGTATCAATCCAGTAGGAGACCACGCGCCAGTCCCTCGCACATGCACAAACAAACGCGCTAAGGGGTTGTCAATCCCTTTACGGTCACTTACGAAAGTGAGATCCGATAGAGATGATAGTTGATATTTTTGGTATTTTTGGTTTAAAAAAGTGCAAATAAAAGCGGTAAAAGTAAAGTAGATGTAGATTGATATGTTGAGAATAGACCTGGGGGCCATAGTTTTCTCTAGTGGCTTCTCTCTTGGTAGCGATATTCTACGACGGGTAAACAAATTACTGTCGAGCAATTTATAGAAAAGCGAATAATTATGAGACTATCTAGGCATGATCATTGTATATAGGCATCACGTCCGAGACAAGTAGACCGACTCCTGCCTGCATCTACTACTATTACTCCACACATCGACCGCTATCCAGCATGCATCTAGTGTATTGAGTTCATACGAACAGAGTAACGCTTTAAGCAAGATGACATGATGTAGAGGGATAAACTCAAGCAATATGATGTAAACCCCATCTTTTTATCCTCGATGGCAACAATACAATACGTGCCTTGCTGCCCCTACTATCACTGGGAAAGGACACCGCAAGATTGAACCCAAAGCCAAGCACTTCTCCCATTGCAAGAACTATAGATCTAGTAGGCCAAACCAAACCAATAATTCGAAGAGACTTGCAAGGATATTGTGAGCACACATAAATAGTTCAGAGAAGAACTAAATATCTTTCATAGATAACCTTGATCATAAACTCACAATTCATCAGATCTCGACAAACACACCGCAAAAAGAGATTACATCGAATAGATCTCCTCGAAGACCGATGAGAACTTTGTATTGAGATCCAGAGAGAGAGAGAAAAAGCCATCTAGATACTAGCTATGGACCCGAAGGTCTGAGGTAAACTACTCACAACTCATGGTGAGGGCGATGATGATGATGATGAAGGCCTCCGTGATGGATCCCCCTCCGGTGGAGCTCCGGAACAGGCTCCAAGATGGGATCTCCACGGGAACAGAAGCTACAGTGGTGGAATTAGGGTTTTCTCTCTGCGTATGGAGTTTCTGGGATACGTGGACTTATATAGGAAGAAGGATGGCACCGGGGGCCACACGAGGAGGTCTCGAGGCGCGCCCCCACCCTCGAGGGCCACCTCTCTGTCCCCTGACTTGGTCCTCAAGCTTCGTGTGCGTGATTTTCTCCAAAAATATCTCTCGTGAAGGTTTCATTCCGTTTGGACTCCGTTTGATATTCCTTTTCTGCAAAACCCTGAAATAGGCAAAAAACAACAATCTGGACTGGGCCTTTGGGTTAGTATGTTAGTCCCAAAAATGATATAAAAGTGAATGATAAAGCCCATTAAACATCCAAGACTTCATAAATAATAGCATGGAATAATCAAAAATTATAGATACGTTGGAGACGTATCAAAATCCTCTTCTTCCTTTTGGGTATAATCCTTGGCCACAAGTCTAGCCTTGTACTTCTCAACAGTACCATAGGGCCTAAGCTTCCTCTTGAACACCCACTTACATCCCAATGGTTGGCAACCATAAGGACGATCAGTGATCTCCCATGTCCTGTTAGCCATGATGGAATCTATCTCGCTGCGGACCGCATCCTTCTAGTAGTCAGCATTCGGAGATGCATAAGCTTCTGAAATGGAACTAGGAGTGTCATCATCCACGAGGTACACGAGGAAATCATCACCAAAAGACTTTGCAGTCCTTTGTCTCTTGCTTCTCACAGGAGCTTCCTCGTCATCCTCTGATGAACTTTCATCCTCTTTTGTGTTCATAATATTCCATCGGAATGGCAGGTTCAGGAGTCTGACGACCCACAAGTGTAGGGGATCTATCGTAGTCCTTTCGATAAGTAAGAGTGTCGAACCCAACGAGGAGCAGAAGGAAATGATAGGTAGTTTTCAGTAAGGTATTTTCTGCAAGCACTGAAATTATAGGTAACATATAGTTTTGTGATAAGGTAATTAGTAGCAAGTGACAAAAGGTAAAAGTAAATATGGTGCAGCAAGGTGGCCCAATCCTTTTTGTAGCAAAGGACAAGCCTGGACAAACTCTTATATAAATGAAAGCGCTCCCGAGGACACATGGGAATTATCGTCAAGCTAGTTTTCATCACGATCATCTGATTCGCGTTCGGTACTTTGATAATTTGGTATGTGGGTGGACCGGTGCTTGGGTGCTTCCCTTACTTGGAAAAGCCTCCCACTTATGATTAACCTCTAATGCAAGCATCCGAAAATACAAAAGAAGTATTAAGGTAAACCTAACCATAGCCTGAAACATATGGATCCAAATCAGCCCCTTAAGAAGCAGGGTTTAAGCTTCTGTCACTCTAGCAACCCATCATCTACTTATTACTTCACAATGCCTTCCTCTAGGACCAAGTAATGGTGAAGTGTCATGTAGTCGACGCTCACATGACACCACTAGAGGAGAGACAACATACATCTCATCAAAATATCGAACGAATACCGAATTCACATGACTACTGATACGTCCAAAACGTATCTATACACTTCCATACACTTTTGATCATATTTGGACTAACCTATTAACTCAGTGCACCCCAGTGCCAGTTTCTGTTTTCTGCTGTTTTTGTATTTCAGGTTTTCCCATTACGAGAACTGCCAGAAAAATCCCGGAAAAAATATATAAAAAATCAGCGTTCCAGAAGCTTCCTAGCAGCCAAAGTACAGCCGGAGGGGGGCCACCAGGGCCCCAGGCGCCCTGGTGGCGCGGCCCCCCTCCTGGCCGCGCCAGGGGGGGGGGGCGCCTGGGCCCCCCAGGCGTCCGCTGATGCCCCCCTTTGGCATATATTTATATCGTGTCCCGAAACCCTCGAGATGGGAACCCTTTTTCGCGATCTCATCTCTGTTCCGCCGCCGCCGCGCTTCCAAGATCGGGAGCGCCAGGAGAACTCTTCCCGGCACCCTGTCGGAGGGGAGGATCACCACCGGGAGCCTCTCCACCACCATGGATGCCTCCCGGATGAGTTGTGAGTAGTCTCCCTTGGACCATGGGTCCATGACCAGTAGCTATGTGACGTTCTCCTCCCGTTCTTGTGCTTCACTAATTAGTCCTCGTGAGCTAGCCTACATGATCGAGGCACATATGTAATCCTTATGCTGTTGCTATGATGAGTTTGCTGGGATCCGATGGATTGTGAGATTATGTTCAGATTGTGTTTGAGTAATATATTTGATCTACCTCTTTTATATTTATGTTCGTAAGTAATTCTTGCATATTCTCCGTTGTTATTTATTGCTTTGGCCAAGTAGTAGGTAGTGACTCCAAGAGGGAACGTTATGCTTGATTGTGGGTTCATGCCCCTCGATGACTAGCTTGAGTGACAGAAACATGAGTCTAGGGGATGTGCTGTTGCCACAAGGGGGAAAACAACGGTGCTTGTGCCCGCGGGTGCAAGGATTGTTTACTTTACGCAAAGTTCTTTTAATGCAGTTGTCTGTTGCTTTGAGTTTACACTATGGGTGAGACTCGCAACTTAATACCAGCGAGATGTTCTGGATATATATCTCAAGGTGGATGATTAGTAGTAGATGCAGATGGATTTCGGTCTGCTTGCCTTGGCGTACCGCCCATGCTTTGAACCTCTACCTTTCTTGTAACATAGTTAGCATTGGTTTGCGCACATAATTCTGTCAATTACCCAGCTGTAATTCGTTTACCTCACATAGCTGTTTTATCGTCTTTTGGGAGAGAGACATCACTAGTGAACATCATGGGACCCCGATCCATATTACCATCATTGATCACATCCGTTATTTACTTTACGCTTTTACTTACTATTGCAGCAAAACCTATTACTATTATCACTTGCGTTTGATCTTTTGTAAACTACAAGGCCGGAGAGATTGACAACCTCTCTGTACTCGTTGGGAGCAAAGTTATTTGTATCTGTGTGCAGGTCCACGTTGATTGCTAATATCTGGCACCGTTAGCAGTTGACACCTTATTGTTGAAACTAGGAGTCTCAGGGAAATCGATCCTTGGTATCTTGGCCAAGGGAAAACTTCCGCTACACTGCATCTCAAACCTTCCACTTGGGGTAACCAACGAGGGGCGAGAAGCCATCAACTACTAATAGCAAGACTTCTCCCATGTGCTTGGGAACAAAAGTAACTACTCACAAGACATAATATTGTTCATGATCAGAGGGGTATTAATATGCATAATGGATCTGAACATATGATCTTCCACTAAATAAACCAACTAGCATCAACTACAAGGAGTAATCAACACTACTAGCAACCCACAGGTACCAATCTGAGGTTGGAGTACAAAGATTGGATAGAAGAGATGAACTAGGGTTTGAGAGGAGATGGTGCTGGTGAAGATGTTGTTGAAGATAGCCCTCCCCAAGATGGGAGAGTCGTTGGTGATGACGGCGGTGACGATTTCCCCCTCCCGGAGGGAAGTATCCCCGGCAGAACAGCTCTGCCGGAGCCCTAGATTGGTTTCCGCCTTGGTTCCGCCTCGAGATGGCGGCGTCTGCTCTCGAAAGCCCCCTTCTGATTTTTTCCAAGCCAAAACACCTCATATATGAGAAGATGGGCATCGGGGGCCTACCGGCTGGCCCACGAGGCAGGGGGGCGCGCCCCCCACCCTCGTGGACAGCCGGTGACCCCCCTCGTGGATTTCTTTCGCCAGATATTTTTTATATTTTCCGAAATGAAGTTCTGTTGAATTTCGGGGCTTTTGGAGTTGTGCAGAATAGGTTTCCAGAGTTTGCTCCTTTTCCAGCCCAGAATTCCAGCTGCCGGCATTCTCCCTCTTCATTAAACCTTGTAAAATAAGAGAGAAAAGGCATAAGTATTGTGATAAAACATGTAAGAACAACCCATAATGCAATAAATATCAACATATAAGCATGATGCAAAATGGACGTATCAACTCCCCCAAGCTTAGACCTCGCTTGTCCTCAAGCGAAAGCCGATATCGAAAAATATGTCCACATGTTTAGAGATAGAAGTGTCAATAAAAACAAAATACGGACATGAGAGCATCATGATCATTCTCATAACAACAACTTATATAAATATAGGCATATGATTCTTATGCTAAAGTAACAATTCATCCACAATATCAAGTATGAATCATAAACTTCATTGGAAACTAACAAACTTTGATCTCGGTCATTGAAGCAATTGCAATTTATCGTAACATCGGAAAGAGTCAATATAAGAGCTTTTCAGCAAGCCTACATACTCAACTATCATATAGTCTTTCAAAATTGCTCACACTCACGCAATACTTATGTTTATGGAGTTTTAATCGGACACAGAGAAAGATAGGGGCTTATGGTGTTGCCTCCCAACCTTTTACCTCAAGGGTAATGTCGACAGTAATAGATCATGAAAACTTACATCCAAGTGGGTATATATGTCAGGATCTTTCCAACACAATGTGCTTGCCAAAGGATAAAATGTAAAAAGGAAAGGTGGATTTCACCTTAACACTATTAAGACAGGAATAATAGATAGGCCCTTCGTAGAGGGAAGCAGAGGTTGTCATGTGTTTTTATGGTTGGATGCACAAAGTCTTAGCATAGAAGAACTTCACTTTATATTGCCACTTGTGATAAGGACCTTTATTATGCCGTCCGTCGCTTTTATTACTTCCATATCACAAGATCATATAAAGCTAATTTCTCCCACACCGATAGATCATACATATTCTAGCGAGTTTGCAACATGATAACTTAATTGGAAGGATCTTTCTCAATCCATAGGTAGGTATGGTGGACTCTCATGGCAAAACTGGGTTTAAGGATATATGGAAGCACAAGTAGTATCTGTACTTAGTGCGAGGAGTTTTGGCTAGCATGAGGGGGAAAGGCAGGCTCAACATGTTGGATGATCCATGACAATATACTTTATTTCGGATATAAGAAGACATATCCCATTATGTTGTCTTCCTTGTCCAACATCAACTCTTTAGCATGTCATACTTTAATGAGTGCTCACAATCATAAAAGATGTCCAAGATAGTATATTTGTATGTGAAGCCTCTCTTCTTTTATTACTTCCTATTAATTGCAACGATGACCAAAACTATGTTTGTCAACTCCCAACAACTTTATTTATCATACTTTTGTATGTGAAGTCATTACTCCCCATAAGATCGATATGATCTCTTTGATACTCTTTATGTTTTCTTTCTTTTTATCATGAACCAAGTGAGGAAATCAAGCCCTTGACTCAACACTAATCTTTATCATATAGCTCATGGACTCTATAACAAAGGATAAAGCTCACAAAGCAAAATCTCACAACTTGATCATGCTAACTTTATTCTACTAGATCAAGATACTACCAAAAGGATCGAACTAAGTAAAACAGTAAAGATACGAGTGATGGTGATATGATATCGGGGTCACTCCCCCAAGCTTGGAAGTTGCCAAGGGGAGTGCCCATACCCATATGATCATGTCTCCTTCTTCAGGGGTGGTGATGATGGAGTTGTTGATGATGTATGTTTGTTGTCCACCTTCGAAGGCATGGGTTCACCATCGTAGAAGGATGATCGAGTCTCCGGGATAGTGAAATCGGCAGCCAAACTCATCTTCTTGAATCTATATTCATACTCACAGTTTTGGTTTTGCAGGTCATAGATCTGGGCTTGGAGGTGTTCAATCTTCTCTTAAAGATTGGAGATAGCTTCCCCAAAGATCCTTGAGTCCAGCTTGAAGTTGTTGGTGAGCTCCGAGATCATCATGTGGTTGGCGTTGAGTCCTCGTTCCACCATACCTTGGCACTTGAAAACTTGCTGATCCAATGCTTCGAGTCTTGTCTCCACGCTTCCGGTCCTCCTTGGCCCCTCAACATCACGGATGTGCAGCACCCCCTCATGCAACTCCATGGTTTTAGGGTGGTGCAGCACCTCCGCAAGGTAGGGATTGATTACCTTCTCGAAGAACTTGTCATTGGGGGTGTTGGAGGTCGCCATGATGATCTAGATCTGTCGAAAACAGCAGCTCGAAACGAAAACAGAGGCTTTTTGCGTGATACGGAGGTCAAAACCTTCGGGGGTATATATAATGAATTTTTACCGACCAAAAGGAGCAACCCACAAGAAAATGGAGTCCGGGGACACACGGGGTGCCCACGAGGCAGGGAGCGCGCCTGGGAAGGGGGGCGCGCCCTCCACCCTCGTGGACGTCTCGTGTCTCTTCCGGACTGCGGCTTATTTTTCTATTTTTCTAAATATTCCAAAACGGGGAAAAAATTCCTTTAAAACTGTTTTTGAGTAGGTTTACTTATGGTATCACATACCTCTTCACTTTCGGAAGCTGAATCGTTCTGGAAAGTGTCCCTTATGTATTCCTCCGGGGTTATGGTTTCAATTACATTGGTTTCAACATTTATAGGATTATTTGAGATATAATGTTTAATTCTTTGACCATTCACCACCTTAGGATTTGTGCCTTCGAAGTTGTTGATTTTTATGGCACCGGAACGATAGACCTCCTTGATAACGTAAGGTCCTTCCCACTTGGAGAGAAGTTTTCCTGCAAAAAATCTTAAACGAGAGTTGTATAGTTATAACCCACAAGTGTAGGGGATCACAACAATTTTCGAGGGTAAAGTATTCAACCCAAATTTATTGATTCGACACAAGGGGAGCCAAAGAATACTCTTAAGTATTAGCAGCTGAGTTGTCAATTCAACAACACCTGGAAACTTAGTATCTGCAACAAGATAGTTTAGTAGCAAATTAATATGATAGTGGCGGTAGCAGCAATAAAAGTAACGATAATGTTTTTGTAGTTTTTGTAATAATAGCAACGGGAAAGTAAATAAGCGACAAGCAATATAGGTAAAGCTCGTAGGCATTGGATTGGTGATGGGAAATTACGTCGGATAAAATTCATCATGTAGAAGTTATAACCTAGGGTGACACAGAACTAGCTCTAGTTCATCAATGCAATGTAGGCATGTATTCGGAATATAGTCATACGTGCTTATGGAAAAGAACTTGCATGACATCTTTTGTCCTACCCTCCCGTGGTAGCGGGGTCCTATTGGAAACTAAGGGATATTAAGGCCTCCTTTTAATAGAGTACTAGACCAAAGCATTAACACATAGTGAATACATGGACACCTCAAACTATGGTCATCACCGGGAGTGGTTCCGATTATTGTCACTTTGGGGTTGCCGGATCATAACACATAGTAGGTGACTATAGACTTGCAAGATAGGATCAAGAACACACTTATATTCATGAAAACATAATAGGTTCAGATCTGAAATCATGGCACTCGAGCCCTAGTGACAAGCTTTAAGCACAACAAAGTCATAGCAACATCAATCTCAGAACATAGTGGATACTAGGGATCAAACCCTAACAAAACTAACTCGATTACATGATAGATCCCATCCAACCCATCACCGTCCAGCAAGCCTACGATGGAATTACTCACGCACGGCGGTGAGCATCATGGAATTGGTGATGGAGGAAGGTTGATGATGACGATGGCGACGATCTCCACTCTCTGGAGCCCCGAACGGACTCCAGATTAGCCCTGCCAAGAGAGATTAGGGCTTGGCAGCGGCTCTGTCTCGTGAAATGCAATAATTCCGTCTCTCCTATTTTTTTCTCCCCGAAACGGAAGATATAGGATCTGGGGGTACGTTGGTGGAGCACCAGGGGGCCCACGAGGCAGGGGGCGAGCCCTGGGCAGGGGGGCGCGCCCCCACCCTCGTGGACTGGCCCAAGGCCCCCTGGTGTGGATCTTCTTGCAGGTATTTTTTATATTTTCTGAAATAATTCTCCGTTGATTTTCAGGCGATTCCGAGAACTTTTTATTCTGCACAAAAACAACACTGTCGGGGAAACTGATCGCCCACGAACACCTATGGGACCGGAGCCCCTTTTCGGTACGGCAAGGGAGCGGAGGGAGCACAAAGAGCGGATCGAGGCGTGCACGCGAGCAGTTTACCCAGGTTCGGGCCGCACGGATGCGTAAAACCCTACTCCTGCCTAGGTTTGTTATTGAGTTCTTGGCTCGGGAGCAAGAAGATCTACAGTGCTCAGAGCTAGCTACACCGAGCGTGGGAGTGATCGAGAGTTCGGAACCCCCTCTACGTTGTGCATGGGCCTCCTTTTATAGGTCAAAGGGGTCACCGACAGGTGGCAATGTAGATGAGGGTAAAAGTGTAAAAGTGGTGGTAGTTGCAACAGTGTATGCACAGTGTTTTGTACCTAACCCTGACGGTGGGGGACAAAGGCATTGAATGCCCGTCGCCGTCGCCCCAAATAGTGTAAAAAGCGTCCGTCCGGGCGTCTCCGTTCTCCACGACGGAGGTCTCGTCATCGTGGCCTGCCACCGTGTCCCCCAGGCTGCACAGCCTTCCGCCACGTGCCCCTGGAAGGGCCCCAGGGCGACGCATGGCCGGATGAGCTGGAGCGCGGGCACACAGTGGAAGCTTGCCGCGGTTGCTGCCTTGCCGGGCCCGGAAGCTTGTCGCTCCACGGACCTTGCCGGGGCGCGCGATGCGCCACGGCAAGTCTTCTGAAATGCTGTTCTTCGGTCTTCCTGGCAAGCTCCTCTTGCCAGGGTCTTGCGCTAGAGGGGTGGTCTTGAGCCTGGAGCGGCCTTCCCGGCAGGCTCCTCTTGCCGGGGTCTTGTTTCTTAACTTGAATACTTTGTTCTTGAATGGCTCAAAAGGAACTAGGGTGGGCCTTGGCGAGCGCGTGGCAAGCCCTGCCACGGGACGCTGCTACTGCCCGTGCACAAGTCGGGATACTAAGGTACCCCTACTTTAGTACACCGACAGGAGCCCCCGGGCCTGGGCCACACACGGTGCCGAGCGCTGTTGGGCCAGGCCCAAAACAGTGCACGGGCACACGCAGCCCACGGCGCGCCGTATCCCACTCCGTATCCGCCGCATCCCTCCCTAACGGCACGCGTCGATTGCGGCGTCGTGGGAGAGATCGTGGCCTGTTTCTTTAATGGGAAAATGCGGAACGTCCCCCGCTCCCCCTTAAAAGCAGTGGAAACAGGGGCAGTTTCCCCCATTGCTTCATTGCGTCTTCAACCTCCATAAACCCCCGCCGCTCTTCTCCTCCTCAAAGGTCGAAAGAGAGCCGAGATCCACCCTTCTTCCGCCGACGCCAGCCTCCCCAGCGCCGCCGACCCCACTCGCCGTCCCCGCCATGGCCCCGAAGAGCGACAAGGCGAAAAACGCGAAGTCCGAGCGGGCGGCGAAGCTACCAGCAATGCGGAAGAGGATGGTGGTCTTCCCGCCGAGGCTCGGCGCGAGGGAGTTGAAGGACAAGTACTACTTGTTCTGGTCGAGGGAGACGAAGGCTCACCCGCGCACCAGAGTTCTCCCCGTCGAAGCCTGCGACATGTTCCCGGGAGGTTACCCTTAGTTTGCTCTGTTCGTCCATTGCGGTCTCTGCCCTCCGTACTCTGAGTTCTTCTGTGACGTTATGAACACGTATGGATTCCATCTTCTTGATTTCACCCCGAACGCAGTCTTAACCTTGGCCGTTTTCGCACATCTGTGCGAAAACTTTGTCGGAGTCGCCCCCAACGTAGCTCTCTTCCGCCATTTCTTCACACCTCTAGTAGAGTCTGGATCTCCTCTGTCTGGTGGCATCTCTTGGATATTTAGGCTCAACAAGAAAGAGGCGTACTTGATTGGAGAGCTCCGCGGCAAGTGGGAGGAGTGGAGGGCCGATTGGTGCTGGGTTATGGAAGATGAACCTCAGCAATTTACCTCCCAGCGCCGAGCTGCAATAGTGCGCGGCAAGGATTGGAGTGACCTGGCCCCGGAGGACGAGAAGCTGAAGGTTGCCCTCACTAGGATCCTCCGCCTCCGGCAAGCCAATCTTACTATAGGTGAGGTCGGGGCAGATTTCCTTCGCCGGCGCATCCCTCCCTTGCAAGAGAGGAAGCGGTCTGCTTGGGAGTTCGGCAACGCGGCAGACTGTATGAGGCTACGCCCCGGCCTCAACTACAACTTCACTGTCCTGGAGCTCAAGGGGATGATCCAGGAGCTATTCAAGCATGACCCCAAGCACCTGGAGTGGTTTGCCCCGTCGCGGGGAGTAGTTCCATTATGTAACAACTCTTCTCTTAGTGCCATCCGCGCGGCAATGCCGCTGTGCGACTCCCACAGGGTTGATCCCACTTGGCTGGCGCCTTCTGACGAGACTGCACAAACTTTCTTCGACAACTTGGTTGAGCTGTCGATCAATCTTGATGAGAAGAAGGGTCTCACCCGCGACACCACCGAACGGGATTTGGCGTATATCGCCACCAGGATGGAGGAGGAAGCCGCAGCTGAGGCCGCGGGCGAGTTCGGGTACTCCTTGGACGAGGCGGACGCAGCGGACGCGGTGAGCCGGGCCGAGGAGGAAGAGATCCTCAAATTGCTGAGGCCTGCCGGGCAGCCTGCCGGGACGAGCGAGGCTGCCGGGCAGGGCGCAGAGTCAAGTGAGCCCGCCGAGGAGGACGCCGAATCGGGCGACGACTCGGGCGACCCTTCAGAAGACTCAGGCGGGTCTTTGGGCCTCGACGACGCCTCCTCATCCTCGGAGAATTCTCCGCCACCGCCAAGTCATCCGCCTCAGCCAAAGTACCGCCTCCGCAAGGCCACTGACACGGCGAGGCAGCCGGCGCCCCAACAGAAGCCGCAGCGTCGCTCGACGCGTGCCACCACGACGAGCAAGGCCGTCAAGGGGGGGCCCCGCGCCTCAGCGGCAGGCGGAGGGGGATCTTCCCGAACTGGTTCTGGCGTTCCTTCCGCCCCTCGGTCTTCGGCGACGACCGGAGCGGGGTCTTCTCAGCCCACGACTCCGGAGCCCGCCAAGCACCCGAGGGAGCCTACCCCTCCAACTCCTCGCGCCGGGACGCGCGAGGCGGACTTCGACTTCTCCGTCCTTAGTTCCGACGAGGAGGAGGAAGAGTAAACACTTGCAACTCTTAATTCTTTTCATTTTTGTTGCTCTTGTCCTGAATTCTCTTTGCCTGACTCTGATCTTGTTTATCTTCTAGGACCCTGGCCCAGAGAGCGGTGAAGAGGGCCAAGATTCCGGTGGTCGATCTTGAGGACGAGCCCGTCGCCGTGGCAGGAGATACGCCCGCGACAGGCTTGCCGGACCAGCCTGCTGCTCCGCAGAGCAGCCCCCAGCGCAGCCCCCAGCGTAAGTCTTTTGTTCACTTCTCTGCTTATTGGACGCGCTTGAGCTTCTTATCCTTGCTAATGTCTTGTTTGCTTGTTGACTTGTGCAGAAGTGGAGCCGCAGCCTCAGGAGCGTCAAGAGACTGCTCCCGACGAGCCGCTCGTCCCACCCTCCCCGCCAAGGAGGAGCTCCCCGGCGAGGGAGAGTGCTCCGCCAAGGGCGGGTACTCCGCCAAGGGCGAGTACCCCGCCAAGGGCGAGCACCCCGACAAGGGTGGGCACCCCGCCAAGGGAAGGCGCCAGCGGCACTCCGCCGGCGGGGGCCACTACTACGCCGCCAAGGAAAAACTCCCCGGCAAGGATCCCCGTAGAGGAAGAGGCCCGCGCAGGTAACCCTTGTACTTTCCTTCTCTTGAATTCTTCTTTTTGGATATTTGCTTGACGATTCTTCTTTACTTCTTCTTCTGTCAGATCCGCCCGCCCCGGAGCCGATGGAGACAGAGGCCATCGCCGAGGAGGACGCGCGCGGTGACGCCACCACCGCTGAAAGGATGGCCGGCGCCGACGAGCCAGCCGCCGATTAGACCGCCGCGGCCGCTGACGCGGCAACTGGGGAAGGGACCGGCGACCGCACTGATGGCCCTGAGGCCGCAGGAGCGCCGGACGCTGCGCCGGCCGTCGACCCTCCCGCTGCCGCGACCGGGTCGGGTGTCTATCTGGAGGCCGCCAACGGGGTCTTCATCCAAGTCCTGTGGGCATCTTCGTCAAGGGCGCCCGTGGAGGGGGAGAGCTTCGATGGAGAAGTCCTTGCCTCCGCCGGGCTGAGGCTTGTCGACGCGCCCGGCAGCAGCAGCGAGCCCGAGGAGGAGCAGCTCCTGCACCGGCTTCTGGCCTTGTATCGTGCCAGGCAGGCCAAGCTGGAGTCCCGAGAGGCTCTGGCTGCCAAGGCTGGCGTCGACTTGGAGAAGCGCGCCGAGGAGCTCCGCGCCGCCAACCAGGCGGCCCTCCGGTCCTTGGCGGAGGAGAGGGAGGAGCTTGCCGAGGCGCACCAAGCGTTCATCCTCGAGAAGGCCGAGGTTGAGGAGCAGCAACGACTAGCCGCCGAGGATCTGTCTCGGCGGGAGGGAGAGCTCACGCAGCGGAAGGTCGACCTCGATAGCCACGAGGACGACCTTACCGCGCGCGAGCAGTCCATTGGCGGGGCTCTGCAGGAGGCGAGGGACGCCACTGCTGCCGCAGAGACCGCCAAGAGGGACTTGGAGGCGAGGGTGGCGCAGTTGGAGACGAGCTTGAAGACGAGCGAGGAGAGGATTGCTACGCTCACGTTGGCGAGGGAGAAAGATGCCCACACCCACTCGGAGCTGCAAGTCTGTCTCTCCGACAAGGGCCAGGAACTCACCACCGCCAAGGATTCCATCGCGGACTTGGAGCTGAAACTATCCACCCTCACTGAGTCACTTGACGGCGCCCGGAACCGCGAGACAAAGCTGAAGGAGGACCTCCGGGCTGAGAGGGCACTGTTAGAGAGCGCCACCCTCACGCAGAACAACTTCAGGCAGACGGTGGAGTAGTGGACCAAGGAGCTCGTCGCCTCCACCGCCAACATCGACAAGGAGATGGTGGCGCTGGGGACGGAGCACCTCGTGTACTCCACCGACGAGAACCTCCCCCACAGCGCCAAGCTGAGCTTGTTCTTCAGAGGAGTGGCGCCGGCCCTCGCGCAGCTACGGGAAAGGCTCCCCACACAGCTGGCGAACGAGGCGCGCAGGCTTTGCACGGGTACCGTGGAGCGAGTGCTGACAAAGATCGTCTATCGCAACCCCGAGATCAATCTTGACAATGTCCTCCGAACCTTGCCGCCCGACGCTGACCAGGAAGTGCTGAAGGCTCGAGTTGCCCACATCGTGGCCAAGGTGGGGAAGATCAGGAGGATTGACGGCGACCGTGTAGACTAGGTTGTTTTCTTTCTGCTTCCCTTGTCGCTGCCAATTAAGTCATGGGCAGTAGTTTGTTAGAACAGCGACAAGTCATCTTGTAACATAACTTTATTTTGGGTAGTTAATACAGAGTCATTTCCTTGTTCAACTCCTTTACTTTGTATGCTTTCACCCTTCGCTTTTGGGGAACTTGCCGGCAAAGGGACCCTTGCCGCGAGCGCCGAGTGCGGAACTTCAGCAGCCTGCTGGCAATACCCCTGCCGGCAAGAAACCTTACAGCAGCTAGTCGCAGCACACTTAGATTGTTGAGCGAACTCGAAAACGAAGTAAGGGTGCGACACTTGTCGCAGCTCACTTAGGCCGTTGAGCGTGCTCGAAACAAAGTAAGGGCGCGGCTAGCCATGGGTAGGTTCCTTCGCGCACAGGTTTTCCATACAAAGTGTGGTCGTTCAAGGAAGATAGCTAAGATTTTTAAAAATTTTGAATGCTCAAACTTTGGCAACTTAGCTTTCGTGGGTTGTTTGCTTCCCAGCAAAGCTTTCCTTTCTTGAACAGCACTTGGTCCATACCACAGTCTTCTTCCCCCCCGGCAAACTTGTGCACGAGGAACACTTCTTCTGCTTGAGAGAAAAAGGAAAAAGGGAGGAAACACAGATATGGAGCCTAGCGGCTTGTTATTGCTTACCGGGGGTGTGTGCTGCACAAAGTGTCAGATAACACGTGCAAGAAAACGGAAAGGTATGAAATGACAAGTCGTGCAAGGCACAAAAGTTTTACTGATGCACGGGATCTGCGCCCGGCTTTGTACAAAGGTTTACATGCAATAGCGGCAAGACTTGTACAAAAGGTGGTTGCCAGAGCGGATCACAGCAACCGCGCCTCATGGGTGAAACTTGCGAAGATGCTCAATGTTCCAGGAGTTGCTCACCGGTAAGCCTTCTTCGGTCTCAAGGCGAACAGCGCCGGGCCTTGTGACTTGTCTCACCCGATAAGGGCCCTCCCACTTCGGCATCAACTTGTTGGAATTCTTGGCGGACTGAACGTGCCGAAGAACAAGGTCGCCTTCCTCGAGACTTCTGGCTCTAACTTTGCGGCTATGGTAGCGGCGCAAAGCTTGCTGGTATCGAGCAGCTCGTACAGCAGCCTGAGGACGGTTCTCCTCGAGGAGCAGTGCATCATCTTGCCGCAGCTGCTCTTGCTCGAGCTCATCGTAAGCGAGCACTCGAGGAGACCCATATACGAGTTCCGTGGGGAGAACTGCCTCTGCTCCATAGACAAGAGCAAAGGGTGTCTGCCCGGTGGCTCGATTTGGTGTCGTCCTGATTGACCAAAGAGCCGCCGGCAACTCCTCAATCCAGTTTCTTCCGCACCTGTGCAGCCTGTCGAAAGTTCTTGTCTTGAGCCCGCGCAGCACTTCAGCGTTTGCCCTCTCCGCTTGACCAATGCTCCTTGGGTGAGCAACAGAAGCGAAGCAGACCTTGGCGCCAAGGTCTTGGACGTACTGCATGAAGGTGCGACTTGTGAACTGTGTGCTGTTGTCGGTGATGATCCTGTTAGGGATTCCGAAACGGCAAACAATTGACCTGAAGAACTTGACTGCTGACTGTGCGGTCACCTTTCTCACTGGTTCCACTTCCGGCCACTTTGTGAACTTGTCGATAGCGACGTACAAGTACTCAAAGCCCCCGACTGTGCGGGGAAAGGGGCCGAGGATGTCGAGCCCCCAGACCGAAAAGGGCCAGGACAAAGGGATCATCTGGAGAGCTTGAGCTGGCTGATGTATTTGCTTGGCATGGAACTGGCACGCTTCACACTTGGTTACTTGTGCAGTTGCATCTTGGAGGGCTTCTGGCCAAAAGAAACCTTGCCGGAACGCCTTCCCGGCAAGTGCTCTTGCGCCAATGTGGTGGCCACATATGCCTCCATGTATCTCCGCCAACATCTTCTGTCCATCTTCCCGGGAAATGCACTTCAATCTGACACCATTGAGTCTTCTTCTGTATAGTTCATTGCCGATGAACTGGTACATACTTGACTGCCTGGTTATTCTCTCTATCTCTTCTGGCTCTTCGGGAAGTTCTCCAGTTTGAAGAAAACGGACAATTTGCTGTGCCCAGGTTGGAGCTTGAGGCTCAACAACAAGGACTAAAGGCATCAGTGCTGCTGCGGGAACGTCAGCTTCTACGGCAAGAACCTGCGGCTCTGCCGGAGCTGAACGTTCCCCGGCAAGCTCGCCGGGGCAAGACTTGCCGGGAACACCTGCTTCAACTGTACGAACCCTAGGGTCCGCAGGAGCAGACTGTTCCTCAGCAACTTGGTCGTTGATCTTGGGGGCCTTGGCGGCGGCTTCAGGACGATCCGCCGGCAAGTAGTCGCCGGAGACCAACTTTCTCTACTTGCTTTGCCCAATTGATGGTGTAACGGATGGCTGAGTTAGCTTGAGCATGAAGGTTCCTGGTTCCACAGGTAGCTTCGAAGCAGCACACTTTGACAGGCCGTCTGCGATGTCATTTTGAGCCCTCGGAACGTGCTCCATCTGTAGACCTTCGAAGTGTTCTTCAAGCTTTCTCACTTCATCGACGTAAGCTTCCATCAATGGGCTCTGGTAGCTCTTGTTCACTTGTCGGACAACCAACTGCGAATCTCCCCGCACAATCAGCTTCTTGATCCCAAGTTCTGCTGCAGTTCTGAGGCCGGCAAGCAAACCTTCATACTCTGCAGTATTGTTTGTTGCTTGCTCCTTGGGAAAGTGCATTTGGAAAACGTACTTGAGGTGCTCTCCGGTGGGTGCGACAAGTAGCACACCAGCACCAGCGCCTTGCAGCGAGAAGGCACCATCGAAGTACATTATCCATTCTTTGCTTGCTTCTTTGGCGGGGATGCTTGTCTCTGGAACTTCTTCGTCTGGTGTTGGTGTCCATTATGCTATGAACTCTGCCAATGCTCTGCTCTGAATAGTTGAAGTACTTTCAAACTTGAGACCAAAGCTTGACAGCTCCAGTGCCCACTCGACAATCCTGCCTGTTGCTTCCGGATTTTGCAATATCCTCTTCAGCGGAAAGCGAGTGACCACTGTTATCGCATGTGCTTGGAAGTAGTGGCGCAGCTTCCTCGAGGTCATGAGGAGGCCGAAAAGCAGCTTCTGCACTCCAGAGTACCTTGAGCTAGCCCCCTGCAAGAGGGAGCTGACAAAATAAACTGGGCGCTGCACCATCTTCTTTCGCATTTCTCCTTGCATCTGCGCAGACTCATCCTTGTTGGGGCCAGAGCTTGTCGGAGAAGCCCCCTGCTTGTCGCTGGATGTGCTTGCCGGGGCTGTGGGCTCCTCATCTGCCTCCCTTTCCGCTACCAACGCAGCACTAACCACTTGATTGGTCGCTGCTAAGTACAGCAGCAACTTCTCTTGTGGCCTAGGTGCGACAAGTATTGGAGTGGAGGACAGGTACCCTTTCAAGTCTTGCAGCGCTGCCTCCGCTTCCGGAGTCCATTTCATTGGACCTTCCTTCTTCAAAATTTTGAAAAACGGCAGGGCGCGTTCTGCAGACTTAGAAATGAACCTGCTGAGGGCAGCCACACAACCAGCAAGTCTCCGTACATCCTTGACGCGCTTCGGGGCTTCGATCTGTTCGATGGCTTTGATCTTGTCGGGATTAGCTTCAATCCCCCTCTGGGACACAAAGAACCCGAGAAGCTTGCCGGAGGGGACTCCGAAGACGCACTTCTCAGGGTTGAGCTTGAGTTGTATCTTGCGCAGGTTTGCAAAGGTTTCTTCTAGGTCTTGAATCAGGGTATCTTTTTCCTTGCTCTTGACCACTATATCATCCATGTAAGCTTCTACATTCCTGTGTGTCTGTGGCTCAAAAGTAGTGTGGACTACCCTTGCAAACGTCGAACCCGCATTCTTCAATCCAAAGGGCATGCATATGAAGCAATAAGTGCCACATGGAGTAATGAACGCGGTCTTCTCTTCATCTTCCTCAGCCATGAATATCTGGTGGTACCCGGAGTATGCATCAAGAAATGAAAGCAACTCACATCCAGCCGTGGAGTCAACGATCTGGTCGATGCGCGGCAAGGGAAACGGATCTTTGGGACAAGCTTTATTCACATCAGTGAAGTCTATACAAAGCCTCCACTTCCCATTAGCTTTGCGCACGACAACAGGGTTGGCCATCCACGTTGGATGAAGAACACCTCTAACAAGGCCTGCTGCTTCCAACTTCTTGATTTCCTCGGCGATGAACTCTTGGCGCTCCACTGCTTGCTTCCTGACCTTCTGCTTGACGGGCCGCGCATGAGGACAAACGGCAAGCTTGTGCTCAATCACTTTCCTAGGAACACTGGGGATATCAGACGGTTGCCATGCAAACACGTCGACATTCGCCCGCAGGAAAGCAACGAGCGCGCTTTCCTATTTGGGATCGAGCGTGGTACTGATGGTGAAAGTACCACCAGAGCCGTCCTCCTTGGCGGACACCTTCTTGGTTGCAGGTGGAGCTGCCATTCCTTTCTTGCACTTGCCGGTGGAGCTCGATGGTGCGTCCTCGACGGCAGCGCAGCACTCCAAAGAGGTGCGTTTGCCGGAGTGGGCTCCAGAGCTCTTGCCGGACTTGGTCTTGTTCTTCCCCCCGGGAGCTTCAGCGGCAAGTGTTTTGCTGTCTGTGGCGGCTGCTGCGTCCCGGTAGATCTTGTCGGCGCAAATAAGCGCGTCCTTCTTGTCGCCGGGGACAGAGATGACGCTTATCAGCCCTGGCATCTTGAGCATGTTGTAGGCGTAGTGAGAGGCTGCCATGAACTTGGCGAGCGCTTGACGGCCAAGTATACATTGTATGGCAATGGGATATCGGCAACGTCAAATGTGATCCTCTCAGTCCTGAAGTTTAGCTCTCCGCCAAAGGTTACTGGCAATGTGATCTTCCCCTTCGGCTTGCTCCTTCCCGGGTTGATCCCTTGGAACGTGTCGGTCTCTTCGAGCTCGCTGTCGGGGATCTGCAGCTTCCGGATCACAGCGGAGGAGATCAGGTTCAGGCCGGCCCCACCGTTAACCAGCATCTTGGTGACCTTGAGGTTGCGGATGGTTGGGGAAACCAACATCGGCAAGCACCCGACCGCGGTTGTGCGGTCAGGGTCATCCTCAATGTCGAAGATGATGGGCGTGCTGGACCACTTCAAAAGTTTGCGTGACTCGACGGGTGGCTCTGCTGCATTGACTTCCCGCACCCATTGCTTGAGTTGGCTGTGGGAAGTATGCAGAGAGGCCCCTCCATAGACGCACAGAACTTTTGTGGCCTTCTGGAACTCCTGCTCGCTGTTGTCTCCGTCATCCATGTCCTAGTCGTCGTCTTCGTCTTCGTCCTTGTCGCGGCCACGGGGAGGTCTATCCCCTTGCCGCTGCTTTTCCTTGCCGCGGCGTCCTCCCCGGCCATTGAATGGCCGCTTCTTGCCGGACTCTCCTCCACCTCCTTGGGCCTTCTCCTTGTCGCGTCGCTCGTACTCAGCCTTCTGCTGCTCGACGAGGTATTCGACCCTTTTGCAGTTCTGGAGATCGTGGCCCTTGGTACGGTGGATCTTGCAGTACTGCTTGTCGGAGCCGTCCTGCTTGTCGGCGGCTGCTACTGGGGCAGCCTCCTTGCCGGAGCCACCAGCCTGAGCTTTCTTGGCGCCAGCCTCCTTGCCGGACTGCTCCACAGCCAGTGCTTCTTTGTTCTTCTTCTTCTTATTGTTCCGCCGCCGGTTTTTCCTTGCCGGGGCGGCATCCTCACTGTCCGTCCCCCCTGCTCCAACATCCTCTCCGGGGAGTCTCCTCCCCTCTTCAGCGCGTGCGCACTTGTCAGCTAGAGCATAAAGCTCGCTGACGTCTCGTATCTTGCACATCGCCATCTCCTCCCTCATCCGACGGTTACGCACGTTCTGATGGAACGCGCTAATAACCGCGGCAGGGTGGATGTCCGGGATGTTGTGCTGGACGCGGCTGAATCTCTGGATGTATTTCCGCAGGGACTCTCCCTCCTTCTAGGCTAGAATGTGAAGGTTGCTCTCCTGGCCGTGGGGCTTGTGGCCGCCCGTGAAGGCGCCGACAAACTGGTGACACAGGTCTGCCCAAGAAGAGATGGAGTTCTCCGGCAAGTACATGAGCCAAGATCTGACATTGGGCTTGAGCACAAGTGGGAAGTAGTTTGCTAATATCTTCTCATCCCGTCCCCCGGCAGCCTGCACCGCAATGGTGTAGATGCTAAGGAACTCTGAGGGATGGGTCTTGCCGTCGTACTTCTCGGGTACGTCGGGCTTGAAGTTTTTCATGCTGGGCCACTGGACTTGCCGCAGCTCACGGGTGAACGCAGGGCAGCCTGCCGCGTACGGCAAGTCGCCTGGTTCACCGGGCGCGTGCATGTCGATAGCGGTCCCAGTGCGCTGGTCGGACTATCGTCGCGCTTCTCTTCGACGCTCGATGCGAGTCCGAGCGTCTTCTTGCCGCCTGTCCTCGAGGACTTGGCGTTGGTCGCGGCGAGCTTGCGGATCCGACGATGCCGTGGAGTCGTCGTCGATGTTGATTCGGCGAGTCGGGGATTTCTGCTTCCGCGGTGGGGAGTGCACGGTAGTTGCACCCCCGGCGGTCTTGTCTCCATCAGCCTTCGCCTGGCTGACTTGCCGCGGCCGTGATGTTGCCGGCTGCTGTGGCGTGTCATTGTTGGCGAAGGCGATGAGGCTTTGGATGGTGGCCCTCCAGTCTTCGGCCTTGTCTGCCGCTGGAGGGAAGTCGAGGAGCAGCTGAGCTCTAGCGAGAGATTCTGCTGGAGTGGAGGGGAGCGGTGGCGAGCGGTGCGAGGAGCGAGATATGCTCGGACTTCTAACAGCGTTAGAAGGAGAAGGGTCTCGCCCCGGCGACCGCGCCTTGCGCGTGCCAGCACGTTGGCCTACGTCCCACGACCCGCCAACTTGGCCTTGTCCTAGCAAGCGGATGGTACCCTGCGTACCACGCCGCTGCCGTTCCGGCACCTCCTGAGAGGGGCGCGGCGCATGCACGGACACCGAGGTCTTAGAGTGAGCTCGGTCGTCCGTCTTGTCCTTGGACTTGGCGGCGCCGTGAGTTTCCTCGCCGGCGTCCGTCCTTCCGCCAGCGTCTACCCCACCAACCGTTGGTTCTGGTGGTGGTGGGATCGACGCGGACGGGCCTCCGACCTCCGAAGCCTTCTTCTTCGGTGGCATGATGATGTAGTCGATGAGGTTGATGAAGTTGACAAAGCTGCTGAAGATTACGCCCGCGTGAACGCCGGATCAGGTTCGCACAACCTCGACACCCCCTACCTGGCGCGCCAAAGATGTCGGGGAAACTGATCGCCCACGAACACCTATGGGACCGGAGCCCCTTTTCGGTACGGCAAGGGAGCGGAGGGAGCACAAAGAGCAGATCGAGGCGCGCACGTGAGCAGTTTACCCAGGTTCGGGCCGCACGGATGCGTAAAACCCTACTCCTGCCTTGATTTGTTATTGAGTTCTTGGCTCGGGAGCAAGAAGATCTACAGTGCTCAGAGCTAGCTACACCGAGCGTGGGAGTGATCGAGAGTTCGGAACCCCCTCTACGTTGTGCATGGGCCTCCTTTTATAGGTCAAAGGGGTCACCGACAGGTGGCAACGTAGATGAGGGTAAAAGCGTAAAAGTGGTGGTAGTTGCAACAGTGTATGCACAGTGTTTTGTACCTAACCCTAACGGTGGGGGACAAAGGCATTGAATGCCCGTCGCCGTCGCCCCAAATAGTGTAAAAAGCGTCCGTCCGGGCGTCTTCGTTCGCCCCGACGGAGGTCTCGTCATCGTGGCCTGCCACCGTGTCCCCCAGGCTGCACAGCCTTCCGCCACGTGCCCTTGGAAGGGCCCCAGGGCGACGCGTGGCCGGATGAGCTGGAGCGCGAGCACACAGTGGAAGCTTGCCGCGGCAAGCGTCTTGCCGCGGTTGCTGCCTTGCCGGGCCCGGAAGCTTGTCGCTCCCCGGACCTTGCCGGGGCGCGCGATGCGCCACGGCAAGTCTTCTGAAATGCTGTTCTTCGGTCTTCCTGGCAAGCTCCTCTTCCCAGGGTCTTGCGCTAGAGGGGTGGTCTTGAGCCTGGAGCGGCCTTCCCGGCAAGCTCCTCTTGCCGGGGTCTTGTTTCTTAACCTGAATACTTTGTTCTTGAATGGCTCAAAAGGAACTAGGGTTGGCCTTGGTGAGCGCGTGGCAAGCCCTGCCACGGGACGCTGCTACTGCCCGTGCACAAGTCGGGATACTAAGGTACCCCTACTTTAGTACACCGACAAACACCATGGCAGTTCTGCTGAAAACAGCGTCAGTCCGGGTTAGTTCCATTCAAATCATGCAAATTAGAGTCCAAAACAAGGGCAAAAGGGTTTGGAAAAGTAGATACGTTGGAGACGTATCAACTCCCCCAAGCTTAAACCTTTTCTTGTCCTCAAGCAATTAAGTTGATAAACTGAAAGTGATAAAGAAAAACTTTGACAAACTCTGTTTGCTCTTGTTGTTGTAAATATGTAAGCTAGTAGTCAGGTTTTCAACAAGATCATGGACTAATTATATTCACAATAACTTTCAGGTCTCAAGACTACTCACATCAATGGCATAATCAACTAGCGAGCAATAATAATAAACCTCGGATGACAACACTTTCTCAAAACAATCATGATATGATATAACAAGATGGTATCTCACTAGCCCTTTCTGAGACCGCAAAACATAAATGCAGAGCACCTTTATGGATCAAGGACTGACTAGACATTGTAATTCATGGTAAAAGATATCCAGTAATGATCATACTCAATGCAAATTAATAGTAATACATGCAATGATAGAGGTGCTCTCCTACTAGTGCTCTTTGATAAGAGGATGATGACTCTGCATATAAGTAAATAGATAGGCCCTTCGCATAGGAAAGCAGGGATTTGTAGAGGTGCCAGAGCTCAATTTTTAAATAGAGATGAATAACATTTTGAACGGTATACTTTCATTGTCAACATAGCAACCAAGAATCTCGATATCTCCCATGCTACGTACATTATATGCAGTTCCCAAACAGAATGGTGAAGTTTATACTCCCCCAACCACCAACAAGCACACTCCATGGCTAGCCCGAAACAATGGGTACCGTCCAAACCAGCAACAGCCCTGGGGGAGTTTTGTTTAGTTATTATGATTTTGAACATGGGACTAGGAATCCCGATTACCAGCCATTTTCTCATGAATGATGAGTGGAGTCCACTCATCGTGAGAATAACCCACCTAGCATGGAAGATATAGACAGCCCTAGTTGATACATGAGCTGTTCGAGCATACAAAACCGAATTTCATTTGATGGTTTGGAGTTTGGCACATACAAATTTACTTGGAACGGCAGGTAAATACCGCATATAGGAAGGTATGGTGGACTCATGTGGAATAACTTTGGGGTTTAAGGAAGTGGATGCACAAGCAGTATTCCCGCTTAGTACAGGTGAAGGCTAGAAATATACTGGGAAGCGACCAGCTAGAGAGCAACAACGATCATGAACATGCATTAAAATTAATAAACAATGAATGCAAGCATGAGTAGGATATAAATCACCATGAACATAAATATTGTGGAGGCTATGTTGATTTGTTTCAACTACATGCGTGAACATGTTCCAAGTCAGATCACTTAAATCGTTCAAAGGAGGATACCACCCATCATACCACATCACAACCATTTTAATATGATGTTGGCACTCAAGATAGACCATTATAAACTCTCAGCTAATTAAGCATGGCATAAGCAGCTATGATCTCTAATTTTCATTGCAAGCATGTTTCATTCATAACATGCTGAATCAGGAACGACGGGCAATCATATTTACAAAAACGAAAGAGGTCGAGTTCATACCAGCTTTTCTCATCTCAATTAGTTCATCATATATCATCCTTATTGCCTTTCACTCGCACGACCGAACGGTGTGGATAATAATAATAGCGCACGTGCATTGGACTAAGCTGGAATCTGCAAACATTTAATACAAGAGAGAAGACAAGGTAATATGGCTCAAGGTTAAATCAACAACAAAGCAAATGAGAGCCACTAAGCATTTTCAATCATGGTCTTCTGCTCTTAACCCCTAAAGAAAAGGAAAGAAAAGAAACTATTTACACGGGAAAGCTCCCAACAAGCAAAGAAGAACGAGAAATCTTTTTGGGTTTTCATTTTTTTAACTACTACTACAAGCAAAGAAAGTAAACTAGCTAGAAGCTACAGCTAATATTTTTTTTGTTTTTCTGGGTTTTTCTAGCACACAAGAAAAAGACTAAGAAAAAGAAATTGAAACTAAGCATGGATGGTACAGTGGAAGAGTGTGAGCACCGACAACTAGAATAAATGTGAACATGAATGTAAGTCGGTGAGAAACACGTACTCCCCCAAGCTTAGGCTTTTGGTCTAAGTTGGTCTATGGCCAGTATTGGCCTGACAGATATCCAAAGTTGTAGTTGGGGTCGTACCGAGACACAGCAGATGCTGCATGCTGAGCTGCAGCTCGAAGGCGGGCTACCTCCGTCATGTTATAATAAGCATTTTCTTCCTCCATAGTTATAGTGTATCTCCCTTTTTCCTGAAAGTTAAACAAAGTAGGGGCAGGAAGAACAATAGGGATGGCATGCTGCCTGTTAAAGATTAGTCGATATTTTAGGGTTTGATTATCCCACTCTATAAACCGGTGACTAGTCATAGCATGGTAGTCTAAATAAGCAGGAGGTAAAGGTTCATCATTCATGTGCACAGACTCGCCAAGATAGCGGGCTATGCGGGTAGCATAGATCCCACCAAATAAATCTCCATGCAAACCATTATGGTGTAGCCTACGTGCAACAATAGCTCCCAAGTTATATTGCCTATCACCTAGTACAGCACTCCTGAGAACACTAAGATCAGGGACACAAATGTGACAAGTCTCATCTTTACCCTTTATGCATCTACCGATAAAGAGAGCAAAGTAATGAATAGCTGGAAAATGTATGCTCCCCGTGGTAGCTTGTGTGACGTCCCTGGATTTCCCCACTGTAATACTAGTTAGGAATTCTCTAAATTCAGATTTGCGAGGATCACTCATACTGCCCCACTGTGGGAGCTTGCACGCAACATTAAAATCCTCTAAATCTATGGTATAAGATTTATCATAAAGGTCAAACAGGACAGTGTGAGAATTACGTGAACATGAAAATTCAAACCTTCTCACAAAGCTGTCAGTTAAACCACGGTATTGAGGACACTCATCTTGTATGAAGTCCTCAAGGTCAGCATTGCGCACTGATACGTCTCCAACGTATCTATAATTTTTGATTATTCCATGCTATTATTTATGAAGTCTTGGATGTTTATTGGGCTTTATCATTCACTTTTATATCATTTTTGGGACTAACCTACTAACCCAAAGGCCTAGTCCAAATTGTTGTTTTTTGCCTATTTGAAGGTTTTGCAGAAAAGGAATATCAAACGGAGTCAAAACGGAATGAAACCTTCGCGAGAGATATTTTTGGAGAAAATCACGCTCGGGAAACTTCAGGACCAAGTCCGGGGACGGAGAGCCTGCCCTCGAGGGTGGGGGGGGGGGGCGCGCCCCCCTTCCCAGGGAGCGCCCCCCTGCCTCGAGGCTAGCCTGTGTGGCCCCCGGTGCCCTCCTTCTTCCTATATATACCTACGTACCCCATAAACTCCATACGCAGAGAGAAAACCCTAATTCCACCGCCGTAACTTATGTTCCCGTGTAGATCCCATCTTGGAGCCTGTTCCGGGAGGGGGATCCATCACGGAAGCCTTCATCATCATCATCATCGCCCTCACCATGAGTTGTGAGTAGTTTACCATAGACCTTCGGGTCCATAGCTAGTATCTAGATGGCTTCTTCTCTCTCTCTGGATCTCAATACAAAGTTCTCCTCGGTCTTCGAGGAGATCTATTCGATGTAATCTCTTTTTGCGGTGTGTTTGTCGAGATCCGATGAATTGTGAGTTTATGATCAAGGTTATCTATGAAAGATATTTGTTTCTTCTCTGAACTTTTTATGTGTGCTCATAATATCCTTGCAAGTCTCTTCGAATTATTGGTTTGGTTTGGCCTACTAGATCTATAGTTCTTGCAATGGGAGAAGTGCTTGGCTTTGGGTTCAATCTTGCGGTGTCCTTTCCCAATGACAGTAGGGGCAGCAAGGCACGTATTGTATTGTTGCCATCGAGGATAAAAAGATGGGGTTTTCATCATATTGCTTGAGTTTATCCCTCTACATCATGTCATCTTTCTTAAGGCGTTACTCTGTTCGTATGAACTCAATACACTAGATGCATGCTGGAAGCGGTCGATGTGTGGAGTAATAGTAGTAGATGCAGAATCATTACGGTCTACTTGTCTCAGACGTGACGCCTATATACAATGATCATGCCTAGATAGTCTCATAACTATTCGCTTTTCTATCAATTGCTCGACAGTAATTTGTTTACCCGCCGTACAATATCGCTCTCATGAGAGAAGCCACTAGAGAAAACTATGGCCCCGGGGTCTATTCTCAACATATCAATATACATCTACTTTACTTTTCTTGCTTTTATTTGCTGTTTTATTAAACCAATAATACTAAAAATATAATTATCATCTCTATTAGATCTCACTCTCGTAAGTGACAGTAAAGGGATTGACAACCCCTTATCGTGTTGGCTGCGAAGTTCTTATTTGTTTGTGCAGGTGCGAGGGACTAGCACGTAGTCTCCTACTGGATTGATACCTTGGTTGTCAAAAACCGAGGGAAATACTTACGCTACTGTGCTGCATCTCCCTTTCCTCTTCGAGGGAATACAACGCAAGCTCAAGAGGTAGCAAGAAGAATTTCTGGCACCGTTGTCAGGGAGGCTTACGCAAAAGTCTTATACCAAGTACCTATCACAAACCCTCCTCCTTCGGATTACATTTATTTGCCTCTCGTTTTCCTCTCCCCCACTTCACCCTTGCCGTTTTATTTCCCCTTCTTCCTCCGTGTGTTTTTCGTTCGCTTGCTTCTTGTTCGCTTGTGTGTGTTGGATTGCTTGGTTGTCACTATGGCTCAGAACAATACCAAATTGTGTGACTTCTCCAATACCAACAACAATGACTTTATTAGCACTCCCATTGCTCCTATTACCGATGCTAAATCTTGTGAGATCGATGCTGCTTTGTTGAATCTTGTCATGAAAGATCAATTCTCCAGCCTTCCTAGTGAAGATTCCGCTGCCCATCTAAACAACTTTGTTGATTTGTGTGATATGCAAAAGAAAAGCGATACAGATAACGATATTGTTAAATTGAAGTTATTTCCGTTTTCACTTAGAGATTGTGCTAAAACTTGGTTCTCCTCTTTGCCTACAAATAGTATTGATTCATGGAATAAGTGCAAAGATGCTTTTATCTCTATGTATTTCCCTCCTGCTATGATCATCTCTCTTAGAAACGATATTATGAATTTTAAGCAACTAGATCATGATCATGTTGCACAAGCTTGGGAGATAATGAAATTAATGATACGTAATTGCCCTACGCATGGTTTGAATCTATGGATGATTATTCAAAACTTTTATGCTGGCTTGAATTTTGCTTCAAGAAATCTTTTAGATTCGGCCGCCGGAGGCATTTTCATGGAAACCACCTTAGGAGAAGCTACCAAACTCCTAGATAATATTATGGTTAATTATTCTCAATGGCACACCGAAAGATCTATGACGGGGGAAACTGTCCGCCACGAACACCTATGGGACCGGAGCCCCTTGCTTGTGCGGTAAGAGGGCGGAGGGAGCACGAAGAGCATATCGTGGAGATCACGCGGGCAGTTTACCCAGGTTCGGGCCGCGATGGACGCGTAAAACCCTACTCCTGCTTAGCTTGTATTGAGTTGGAGAGCTCGGGAGCTTGAAGAACTAGCCACACCGAGCGTATGAGCGAACTAGGTTCCGAACCCCCTTTACGTTGTGCATGGGCCTCCTTTTATAGTGCAAGGGGTCACCGACAGGTGTCAACGTAGGAGAAAGGGTAAAAATGTAAAAGAGGTGGTAGTTGTAACAGTGCGGGAATAGTGGAGCTACAGTGTGTGAACAGTGGTCGCTACCTACTTTGACAGTGGGGGACAAGAGCATTTAATGCCCGTCGCCGTCGACCCCAAAAGCGCCCGCCCTTGCGTCTCCGTTTGCCACGGCGATGGCTTCATCACCGTGGAGTGCCACCGTGTCCCCCAGGCTGCACAGCCATCCGCCATGCGTCCCTGGAGTGGCCCCAGGGCGACGCGTGGTTCGATGAGCTGGAGCGCGGACACACAGCGCAACCCTCCCCGGCAAGTACCTTGCCGGGGTCTTGACCTTGCCGGGCCCGGGAGCTTGTCGGGCTCTGAAGCTTGTCGCTCCCCGGGCCTTGCCGGGGCGCATATAGTGCCGAGGCATGTCTTCTGTAATGTAATCTTCTGGTCTTCCTGGCAAGCTCCTCTTGCCAGGGTCTTGTGCTAGTGAGGTAATCTTGAGCCTGGGACGGCCTTCCCGGCAAGCTCCACTTGCCGGGGTCTCGATCTTCTGTCTTGTATACTTTGTTTTTGAATGGTTTTATATGAAGCAGGAAGGTCTCCGGCAAGCACGTGGTAGGCCCTGCCGCGGGAAGCTGCTACTGCCCGTGCACAAGTTGGGGTACTGAGGTACCCCTACCTTAGTACACCGACAGGAGCCCCCGGGCCTGGGCCACACACGGTGCCGAGCGCTGTTGGGCCAGGCCCAAAACAGTGCACGGGCACGCGCGGCCCACGGCGTGCCGATTCCACTTCCGCATCTGCCGCGTCCCCCCGTAACGGCACGCGTCGATTGCGGCGTCGTGGGATGGGACGTGGCCACGTTCTTTTAATGGAAGGAGCGAAACGCCCCCCACTTCCCCATAAAAGTAGAGGAAGCAGGAGCGGTTCCCCTCCTACGCTTTCATTGCTTCTTCTTCCATCTCCAGAGATCCCCTTTGCGCTCCGCCTCCACACCTCCTCCGCCGTCTTCCGCATCTGCGGCACCGCCGGACTCTTCGTCCCCCTTCCCTCGCCGCCTCCGCCATGGCCCCGAAGACCGAGAAGGCGAAGGCGGAGAAGACCAAGAAGGAGAAATCGGAGCAAGCGGCGAGGCTCACCTTGTTGCGGAAGCGGAACGTCGTCTTCTCGCCGAGGCTTAGCGCGCGGGAGCTCTGGAACAAGTATTACTTGTTCTGGGCCAAGGAGACCAAGGCGCACCCTCGGACCAGAGCCTACCCCGCCGCCGCCAAGGACAACTACCCCGGCGGGTACTTCTTCTTCGCAGCTTTCTTCCATTGCGGCCTTTGTCCCCCTTTTTCCGATTTCTTCTGCGATATCATGCACACCTACGGCCTCCACCTTCTTAACTTCACCCCCAACGCCATCCTCACGATGGCGGTTTTGGCACATATGTGCGAAAACTATATTGGGATATATCCGAACGTAGCGTTGTTTAGGCACTTCTTTACCCCTAGAGCAGAGGCCGACGCTCCCCTCTCCGGAGGGATATCTTGGGTGTTTCGCTTGAACAAGAAGGAGTCCTACTTGCCGGGGGAGCTCCGCGGCAAGTGGGAGGAGTGGCGTGCGGACTGGTGTTGGATAGTTGAGGACGAGCCGCAGCCCTTCACTGCGCCGCGCACAACACCTATCGTGCGCGGCAGGGACTGGACCGAGCTGGATTCGGACGACATCAAGCTCAACGTCGCCCTCGTCCGGATTCTTCGTCTTCGAGTAGCAAAGTTGTCTGTCGGAGAAGTAGGCACAGATTTCCTCCGCCGCCGCATTGCCCCTCTACAGGACAGGAAGAGGCCGGCATGGGAGTACGGCAACGCGGCGGATATAATGAGGCTGCGCCCCGGGCTAAACTTCAACTTCACGGCGCTCGAGCTGAAGGGGATGGTCCGGGAACTCTTTAAGCACGACCCGGCACACCCAGAGTGGTTCAGAGCTCCCCGGGGAGTGGTGCCTCTCTGCAACAGCACGGCCCGGGATCCTCTTCGCTCCATGATGCCCGCGTGTGATTCGCACGGCGTGGACCGCACATGGATTCCGCCCAAGTCATCAGACATCATCAGCTTCTTCGACAACCTTGTGGAGGTGGCGAAGAACAAGGATGAAATCAAGGGGCTCACACGGGACACCACAGACCAAGAGATTGCCTATATAGCTTCTCGGGTTGAAGAGGCCACTGCAGCCGCAGCGGCAGGAGAATTTGGCTTTACACCTGATGAGGCAGAGGCTGCGGATGCGTCCTGCCAAGCAGAGGAGGCGGAGATCCGCAGGCTGCTGCAGCTTCCTCCCGACGCGTTCGCCGGGGTCCCCTCTTTGAGGCACTCCGGGATCCCCGGAATCGTGACCGAGGCCGCGACAAGAGGCGGCGCTGCCGGAGGGAGCAGAGGCGCCGGAGGGGGCGGAGGCGCCGGAAAGAGCACGGCCGCGGGGCAAGTTGCTGGGTCCAGCAAGCCTGCCGGGGAGGAGGAGGAGGAGGAGGACGTCGGGGCCGCCGAGGACTCCGACGGGTCCCTGGGGCTCTACGCCGACGAAGTCTCCTCGTCATCGGAGACCTCCCCGCCCCGGGCGAGTCCCAAGCGGTCTCCGCTGAAACGTCTCCGCAAGGCGACGACGGGGACGAGGGCGCAGGCGCCCCGACAACAACCAACTCGCCGGGCAGCGCGAGCTTCCCAGGGGAGTCAAGCTGCGACGGGGGCGCCCGGCGCACCAACCACGGCGGGGGCGACCCGCACACAGGACACGGCGGAGGCGACCCGCACACAGGCCACGGCGGAGGCGCCCCGCACGTCAGCGCCAAGCGGAGGAGGGTCTTCGCAGGGCGGAGCGGCTGCTCCGCCTGCTCCCCAGGCCTCGGCGTCCACAGGGGCCGGGTCCTCGCAGCCCCCAGCCCCGGGGACCGCCAAGCGCCCGAGGGAGTCTTCGCCTCCTGCCCCTCGCGCGGACGCGCCTCAGGTGGCTTTCGACTTCTCCGCCCTGAGCGACGACGACGACGAGGAGGAACAGGAGTAAGAACTCGAGGCTTCGTATCTTCTTAAACTTCGTCTTGATTATTGTTGATTCTGATCTTGCTTCTTGTTTTGACTTCAGGACCCTGGCTGAGCGAGTGGTGAAGAAGGCCAAGGTTCCCGTTGTCGAGGTCGCGGACGACTCGCCCGTCGCGGCGACTGGAGACGCGCCAGAGACGAGCCTGCCGGACTCGAGCGCTGCTCCGAGGAGCAGCCCCCAGCGCAGCCCCCAGCGTAAGTTTGGTTTCAATCTTTCCGCTCGCCGGGCGCGCTTTGAGGAATTTGCTTATATTGACACCTTGCTGTTCTTGTTGTTGTCTTGATTGTCTTGTGCAGAGGTGGAGCCGCAGCCACAGGAGCACTCGGAGGCCGCTCCCGAGGAGCCGCAGGCCCAGCCGTCCCCGCCAAGGACAAACTCTCCGGCAAGGGAGAGTGCTCCGCCAAGGGAGGGTACTCCGCCAAGGGCGAGTACCCTGCCAAGGGCGAGCAGCCCGACGAGGGCGGCCACCCCGCCAAGGCAGAGCTCCCCGGCGAGGGAGCCCGCCGTCGACGAAGTCCGCCAAGGTAAGCCTTGTAATTTTGTCTTCTTGGATCCGTCTCTTTTTGGATATTTGCTTGAACTTCTTCTTCTTTTTCTTCCTCTTCTAGATCCTCCTCCCCCAGAACAGATGGAGACGGAAACCATCGTCGTGGAGGAGGACGCACAGGGCGACGGCGGCAACGCCCCTGTCGCTGAGGACACGGCGGGAGCCGCCGAGCCAGCTGCGGAGGAGACTGCTCCGACCGCAGACGCAGCGGCCGGGGAGGGGGACGGCGACCGCACTGCCGGCCCGGAGGCGGCAGGAGCATCGAGTGCTGCACCGGCCGCCGACCCCTCCGCCGGAAAGGAGCAGTCGGGTTACTACCTTGAGGCTCCCAATGGCATCTTCATCCAGGTGCCGTGGGGTTCTTCATCGCGAGCTCCCGCGGAGGGCGAGGCCTTTGACGGAGAGGTCCTCGCCTCCGCGGGACTGAAGATCGTCGAGGCGCCCGGCGGAAGCGACGGGCCCGAGGAGGAGAAGCTGCTTCATCAGCTCCTGGCCCTTTACCGGGCCAGGCAGGCG
The DNA here is from genome assembly GCA_902687465.1 of Secale cereale. Taxonomy (NCBI): domain Eukaryota; kingdom Viridiplantae; phylum Streptophyta; class Magnoliopsida; order Poales; family Poaceae; genus Secale; species Secale cereale. The sequence continues at coordinate 66,210,208 of LR738715.1, forward strand.
AAGCTAGCGTCTCGGGAGGCCCTTGCCGCCAAGGCCGCCGTCGAGATGGAGAAGCGCGCGGCGGAGCTCCGCGCCGCCAACCAGGCTGCCCTCCGCGACGTGGCGGAGGAGCGCGAGAGGCTCGCCGGGGAGTACCAGGAGTGGCTCCTGGAGAAGGCCGAGGCCGAGGAGCAGCAGCGACTCGCCGGGGAAGAGCTGTCCCGGCGAGAAGGAGAGCTCACCCAACGGAAGGTCAACCTCGACTCCCACGAGGAAGACCTTGCCGCTCGGGAGCAGGCCCTTGGCGGAGAGCTGAAGGAGGCTAAAGCCGCCGCGGCTGTCGCGGAGACCGCCAAGGAGGAGCTCGCGGCCAAGGTTGCGCAGCTGGAGGAGTCACTGAAGGCGAGCGTGGAGAGGGTCACCGCGCTCAACACAGAGCGCGAGAAGGACGCCCACACCAACTCCGAACTCCAGGTGCGCCTCTCCAAGCAGGGCGACGAGCTGAAGGCCGCCAAGGACTCCATTGAGGATCTGGAGCTGAAGGTTTCCACGTTGATGGACTCGCTCGACGCCGTCCGGGACCGGGAAACCAAGCTGAAGGAAGAGCTCCGCAGGGAGCGAGGCTTGGTGGAGAGTGCCAATACTGCGGCTGAGAACTTCCGCCGGACTGTCGAGGTGTGGACCGACGACTTGGTGTCCTCTGCATCCAACATTGATCAGGAGCTGCTGGCGCTGAAGGTCGAGCATCTCATCTACTCTCCGGATCCAAACCTCCCCCACAGCGCCAAGCTCAGCCTCTTCTTCAGGGGGATCGCGCCGGCTCTTGCAGATCTTCGGAAGAAGCTCCCCGCGCAACTGGCCGAGGAGTCGCGCCAGCTCTGCGCGGGAACCTTGGAGCGCGTCCTGACGAAGATTGTATACCGCAACCCCGGTATAAACCTCACTAACGTTCTCCGCAGCTTGCCGGCCGACGCGAACACGGAGGCACTGAAGGCGCAGGTCGCCCACATCATTGCCAAAGTGAACAAGATCTCCAGGATTGAGGGCGACCGCGTAGATTAGGCCTCCTTTTCCTTTATCTCTTTTGTTGCTGCATAGGGTGTTATGAACTCATTAATCATTGCGACAAGTTATCCTTTGTAAGATATTTATCTCATTTTGATCAATCAGTGCAATGTTATCTTCCTTGTCTTGGTCGTTTACTTTGTATGTTTTTCACCCTACGCTTCCAGGGAGCTTGCCGGCAAGGGGCCCTTGCCGCGAGCGCTGAGTGCTGGACTCTGAGCAGCCTGCTGGCCAAGGTCCTTCCGGCAAGCAACCTCGCCGCAGCTAGTCGCAACGCACTCAGCTTGTTGAGTGAACTCGAAAACGAAACAAGGGCGCGACACTTGTCGCAGCTCACTTAAGTCGCTGAGCGTACTCGAAAACAAGATAAGGGTGCAGCTAGCCACGGGTAGGTTCCTCCGCGCATAGGTTTTCCATACAAAGTGTGATTTTTCAAGGAAGACAACTAAAAATTAAAAATTTGAACTGCTCAAATTCTAATAACTTAGCTTTCATATCTCGCTTCTCGGTAAGACTTCTCTTTCTTGAACAGCACTTGGTTCCTCTTCCATCTCCTTCCCCCCCGGCAAACTTGTGTGCGAGGAACGTTCCTTCTGCTTAAGAGGCAAGGAAAAAGAAGAGGGAAACAAGTATATGGCCTTTCGGCGTGCTAATGCTTACCGGATGTGTATGTTGCACAAGATGCCAAATAATTCATGCAAATAGCAAAGAAAAGCATGTAAAAGGCAAATAGCGCAAAACACAAAAGCTTTACTGATGCACGGGATCTGCGCCCGGCTTTGTACAAAGGGTTACATGCAACAGCGGCAAAGCTTGTACAAAAGGTGGTTGCCGGAGCGGATCACGGCAACCGTGCCTTATGGGTGAAACTTGCGAAGATGCTCTATGTTCCAGGAGTTGCTCACCGGTAAGCCTTCTTCGGTCTCAAGGCGGACAGCGCCGGGCCTTGTGACTTGTCTCACCCGATAAGGGCCTTCCCACTTCGGCGTCAACTTGTTGGAATTCTTGGCGGACTGAACACGCCGAAGAACAAGGTTGCCTTCCTCGAGACTCCTGGCTTTGACCTTGCGGCTATGGTAGCGACGCAAGGCCTGCTGGTATCGAGCAGCTCGTACAGCAGCCTGGAGACGTTCCTCCTCGAGGAGCAATGCATCATCTTGTCGCAGTTGCTCTTGCTCGAGCTCATCATAAGCGAGCACCCGAGGAGATCTGTATACGAGTTCCGTGGGGAGAACTGCTTCTGCTCCATAGACTAGAGCAAAGGGTGTCTGTCCGGTGGCTCGACTTGGTGTCATTCTGATTGACCAAAGAGCCGCGGGTAGCTCCTCTATCCAGTTTCTTCCGCACCTGCGCAGCCTGTCAAAGGTCCTTGTCTTGAGTCCGCGCAGCACTTCAGCATTTGCCCTCTCCGCTTGACCGTTGCTCCTCGGGTGAGCAACAGAAGCGAAACAGACCTTGGCGCCAAGGTCTTGGACGTACTGCATGAAGGTGCGACTAGTAAACTGTGTACCGTTGTCGGTGATGATCCTGTTAGGGATTCCGAAACGGCAAACAATCGACCTGAAGAACCTGACTGCTGACTGTGCTATCACCTTTCTCACTGGTTCCACTTCTGGCCACTTTGTGAACTTGTCGATTGCAACGTACAAGTACTCAAAGCCCCCGACAGCTCGGGGGAAGGGGCCGAGGATATCGAGCCCCTAGACCGAGAAGGGCCAGGACAAAGGAATCGTCTGGAGAGCTTGAGCTGGCTGATGAATTTGTTTTGCATGGAACTGGCACGCTTCACACTTGGTTACTAGTGCAGTTGCATCTTGGAGGGCTTCTTGCCAGAAGAACCCTTGCCGGAAAGCTTTCCCGGCAAGCGCCCTTGCGCCGATGTGGTGGCCGCATATGCCTCCGTGTATTTCTGCCAACAGCTTCTGTCCATCTTCCCTGGAGATGCACTTCAACCTGACACCATTGAGCCTTCTTCTGTACAGCTCGTTATCTACGAACTGGTACATACTTGACTGCCTGGTTATCTTCTCTATTTCTTCTGGGTCGTCGGGAAGTTCTCCAGTTTGCAGAAAACGGACGATCTGCTACGCCCATGCTGGAGCTCGTGGCTCAACGGCAAGGACTAAAGGCATGAGGGCCGCTGCGGGGACCTCAGCTTCTACGGCAAGAACCTCTGGTTCCGCCGGAGCTGATGGTCCCCCGGCAAGCTCGCCGGGGCAAGGCTTGTCGGGAACACTTGCTTCAACTGCACAGATCCTCGGATCTGCAGGAGCAGACTGTTCCTCAGCGTTCTGATCGTTGATCTTGGGGACCTTGGCGGCGGTTTCAGGAAGATCCGCCGGCAAGTAGTCGCCGGAGACCAACTTTCTCTTCTTGGACTGCCCAATTGACGGTGTAACGGATGGTTGAGTTAGCTTGAGCAAGAAGGTCCCTGGTTCCACAGGTAACTTCATCGAAGCACACTTTGAAAGGCCGTCTGCAATGTCATTCTGAGCTCTTGGGACGTGCTCCATTTGTAGACCTTCAAAGTGCTCTTCAAGCTTCCTCACTTCATCTACATAAGCTTCCATCAAAGGGCTCTGGTAACTCTTGTTAACTTGTCGGACCACCAACTGAGAATCTCCCCGCACAATCAGCTTTCTGATCCCAAGTTCGGCCGCAATCCTGAGGCCGGCAAGCAAGCCTTCATACTCAGCAGTGTTGTTTGTCGCTTGCTCCCTGGGAAAGTGCATCTGGATAACATACTTGAGGTGCTCTCCGGTGGGCGCGATGAGTACCACGCCGGCACCGGCGCCTTGCAGCGAGAAGGCACCATCAAAGTACATTACCCATTCACTTGTTGCTTCTTGTACGGGTGCACTTGTTTCTGGAATTTCCTCGTCGGGCGTTGGGGTCCACTCAGCTATGAATTCTGCCAAAGCTTGGCTCTGTATGGTTGAGGTACTTTCAAACGTGAGTCCAAAGCTTGACAGCTCTAGTGCCCACTCAACGATCCTGCCTGTTGCTTCTGGATTGTGCAATATCCTCTTCAGCGGAAAGCGAGTGACCACCGTTATCTCATGTGCCTGGAAGTAATGGCGCAGCTTTCTCGAGGCCATGAGGAGGCCGAAAAGCAACTTCTGCACCCCGGAGTATCTTGATCTAGCCCCTTGCAAAAGAGAGCTTACAAAATACACCGGGCGCTGCACCATCTTCTTCCGCACTTCTTCCTGTTCCTGCGCAGAGTTGTCCTTGTCGGGGCCAGAGCTTGTCGGAGCAGCCCCCTGCTTGTCGCTGGATTCGCTTGCCGGTGGTGTAGACTCCTCGTCAGCCTCCCTCTCCGCTACTAACGCAGCACTAACCACCTGGTTGGTTGCCGCTAGGTATAGCAGCAACTTTTCCTGTGGTCTAGGTGCGACAAGTATTGGAGTGCAGGATAGGTACCGTTTCAAGTCCCGCAGCGCTGCCTCCGCTTCCGGAGTCCACTTCATGGGACCTGCCCTCTTCAAGATTTTGAAGAAAGGTAGGGCGCGTTCTGCAGACTTCGAAATGAACCTACTGTGGGCAGCCACACAACCTGCAAGCCTTCTAACATCCTTGACGCGCTTCGGGGCCTCGATCTGCTCAATGGCTTTAATCTTGTCGGGGTTAGCTTCAATCCCCCTCTGTGACACAAAGAACCTGAGAAGCTTGCCGGAAGGGACTCCAAAGACACACTTCTCGGGGTTCAACTTGAGCTGTATCTTGCGCAGGTTCTGAAATGTCTCTTCCAAATCTTGGACCAGAGTATCCTTGCTCTTGCTCTTCACCACGATGTCATCCATGTAAGCCTCTACATTTCTGTGGATCTGTGGCTCGAAACCAGTGTGCACTACCCTTGCAAATGTTGATCCTGCATTCTTCAGTCCAAATGGCATGCGTATGAAGCAATAAGTGCCACATGGAGTAATAACTGCAGTCTTCTCTTCATCTTCTTTGGCCATAAAGATCTGGTGGTAGCCTGAATATGCATCAAGAAAAGAGAGTAGCTCACATCCGGCAGTGGAGTCAACGATCTGATCAATGCGCGGCAAGGGAAATGGTTCCTTGGGACATGCTTTATTCACATCGGTGAAGTCTATACACAGTCTCCACTTCCCATTGGCCTTGCGCACGACGACTGGGTTTGCTAACCACGTCGGATGGATCACACCTCTAACTAGGCCTGCTGCCTCTAGCTTCTTGATTTCTTCAGCAATGAATTCTTGGCGCTCCACGGCTTGCTTCCTCACCTTCTGCTTGACGGGCCGCGCATGAGGAAAAACAGCAAGCTTGTGCTCAATTACCTTCCTGGGAACACCGGGGATGTCAGATGGTTGCCAGGCAAACACATCGACATTCGCCCGCAGGAAGGCAACGAGCGCGCTTTCCTATTTGCTGTCAAGCGTGGCACTGATGGTGAAGGTACCACCAGTGCCGTCCTCCTTAGCGGACACCTTCTTGGTTGCCGGAGGAGCAGCCATCCCCTTCTTACACTTGCCGGTGGAGCTCGATGGAACGTCCTCGACGGCAGCGCAGCACTCCGAAGAGGTGCGGTTGCCGGAGTGTGCCCCAGAGCACTTGCCGGACTTGGTCTTGGTCTTCTTCCCCCCGGGAGCTTCAGCTGCAAGTGTATCCTTTTCTGCTGCAGCTGCTGCGTCCCGGTAGATCTTGTCGGCGCAGACAAGCGCATCCTTCTTGTCGCCATGGACGGTGATGACGCTTATCGGCCCCGGCATCTTGAGTATGTTGTAGGCGTGGTGGGAAGCTGCCATGAACTTGGCGAGGGCGGGACGGCCGAGTATCCCATTGTATGGCAACGGGATATCGGCGACGTCGAACGTGATGCGCTCAGTTCTGAAGTTGAGCTCCCCGCCAAAGGTCACCGGCAGAGTTATCTTCCCCTTGGGCTTGCTCCTTCCCGGGTTGATTCCTTGGAAAGAACCGGTCTCTTCGAGCTCGCCGTCTGGGATTTGGAGTTTCTTGATCACAGCAGAGGAGATCAAGTTCAGCCCGGCCCCGCCGTCAACCAACATTTTAGTGACCTTGAGGTTGCGGATGGTGGGCGAGACCAGCATCGGCAAGCACCCGACCGCAGTGGTGCGGTCAGGGTGATCCTCAAGATCAAAAATGATGGGCGTGCTGGACCATTTGAGGAGCCTGCGCGATTCCACGGGCGGCTCTGCTGCATTCACCTCCCGCACCCACTGCTTAAGCTGGCGGTGGGAAGTGTGCAGAGAGGCGCCACCGTCGACGCACAGGACCTCCGTGGCCTTCTAGAACTCCTGCTCGCTGTTATCCTCATCCTCCATGTCTTCGTCGTCGTCTTCTTCATCCTTGTCGCGGCCCCGGGGAGGTCGGTCACCTTGCCGCAGCTTTGCCTTGCCGCGGCGTCCTCCCCGGCCATTGAATGGCCGCTTCTTGCTTGGTTCTCCTCTGCCACCTTGGGCCTTCTCCTTGTCACGCCGCTCATACTCAGCTTTCTGCTGCTCGACGAGGTACTCGACGCGTTTGCAGTTGGAGAGGTCGTGGCCCTTGGTGCGGTGGATTTTGCAGTATTGCTTGTCGGAGCCGTCCTGCTTGTCGGCTGCCGCTACAGGGGCAGGCTCCTTGCCGGAGCCGCCAGCCTGTGTTTGCTTGGCGGGAGCCTCCTTGCCGGACTTCTCGACGGCAAGCACTTCCTTCTTGTTCTTCCTCCTGTTGTTCCGCCGCCGGCTCTTCTTTGCCGGGGCGGCGTCGTCGCTGTCGCTTCCTCCTGCGCCAGCATCCTCCTCGGGGAGTCTCCTCCCCTCTTCTGCGCGTGCGCACTTATCAGCTAGAGCATAGAGCTCGCTGACATCCCGTATCTTGGTCATGGCCATTTCTTCACGCATGCGGCGGTTACGCACGTTCTGGTGGAACGCGCTGATAACCACGGCAGGGTGGACGTCGGGGATGTTGTGCTGCACACGACTGAAGCGTTGGATGTACTTGCGCAGGGATTCTCCTTCCTTCTGGGCCAGAATGTGGAGATCACTCTCCTGGTCGTGGGGTTTGTGGCCGCCCGTGAAGGCGCCAACAAACTGGTGGCAAAGATCTGCCCAAGAAGAAATGGAGCCTTCCGGCAAGTGCATAAGCCACGAACGAACGTTCGGCTTAAGCACGAGCGGGAAGTAATTTGCCAAAATCTTCTCGTCGCGCCCCCCGGCAGCCTGCACCGCGATGGTGTAAATGCTGAGGAATTCCGAGGGGTGCGTCTTGCCGTCGTACTTCTCCGGTACGTCGGGCTTGAAGTTCTTCATGCTGGGCCACTGGACACGCCGCAGCTCGCGGGTAAACGCAGGGCAACCTGCCGCGTACGGCAAGTCGCCTGGTTCACCGGGCGCGCGCGTGTCGACAGCGGCTCCAGCTCGCTGATCTGATTGTCGCCGAGCTTCTCGGCGGCGCTCGATTGTTGTTCGAGCGTCTTCTTGTCGCCGGTCGTCAAGGACTTGGCGCTGGTCCCGACGAGCCCGCGGGTCCGACGACGCCGTGGAGCCGTCGTCGGCGTTGTTCCGGCGGGGCGGCGTCTTCTGCTTCTGCGGCGGGGAGTGCACGGTGGTTGCACCCCCGGCGGTCTTGTCGCCGTCGGCCTTCGTCTTCTCAACTTGCCGCGGCCGCGAGGTCGCCGGCTGCTGTGGATAGTCGTTGTTGGCGAAGGCGATCAGGCTCTGGATAGTGGCCCTCCAGTCTTCGGCCTTGTCCGCCGCTGGAGGGAAGTCGAGGAGCAGTTGCGCCCTTGCGAGCGCTTCTGCTGGAGTGGAGGGGAGCGGGGGCGAGCGGTGCGAGGAGCGGGATACGCTCGGACTCCTAACAGCGTTAGAAGGAGCAGGGTCCCGCCCCGGCGACCGCGCTTTGCTCGTGCCAGGACGATGGCCCGGAGCGTCCCGCGAACCTCCGGTTTGCCCTTGGCCCAGCAAGCGGATGCTACCTCCTGTGGCATGGCGCTGCTGGGTTGTCGTTTGCTGAGATGGACGTGGCGCGTCCACGGAGACCGAAGCTCGGTCGTCCGTCTTGTCCTTGGATTTGGTGGCGCCGCGCGTGTCCTCGCCGGCGACCACCCTTCCGACGGCGTCTCCCCCGCCCACCGTCGGTTCCGGTGGCGGCGGATGAGACGCAGACGGTCCTGCGACCTCCGAAGCCTTCTTCTTCGGGGCCATGGCGCAGTTGCTGATGAAACTGGAGAGGTTGATGAAGAATGCTCCCGCGTGAAAGCCGGATCAGGTTCGCACAACCTCGACGCCCCCTACCTGGCGCGCCAAAGATGTCGGGGGAAACTGTCCGCCACGAACACCTATGGGACCGGAGCCCCTTGCTTGTGCGGTAAGAGGGCGGAGGGAGCACGAAGAGCAGATCGTGGAGATCACGCGGGCAGTTTACCCAGGTTCGGGCCGCGATGGACGCGTAAAACCCTACTCCTGCTTAGCTTGTATTGAGTTGGAGAGCTCGGGAGCTTGAAGAACTAGCCACACCGAGCGTATGAGCGAACTAGGTTCCGAACCCCCTCTACGTTGTGCATGGGCCTCCTTTACCGACAGGTGTCAACGTAGGAGAAAGGATAAAAATGTAAAAGAGGTGGTAGTTGTAACAGTGCGGGAATAGTGGAGCTACAGTGTGTGAACAGTGGTCGCTACCTACTTTGACAGTGGGGGACAAGAGCATTTAATGCCCGTCGCCGTCGACCCCAAAAGCGCCCGCCCTTGCGTCTCCGTTTGCCACGGCGATGGCTTCACCACCGTGGAGTGCCACCGTGTCCCCCAGGCTGCACAGCCATCCGCCATGCGTCCCTGGAGTGGCCCCAGGGCGACGCGTGGTTCGATGAGCTGGAGCGCGGACACACAGCGCAACCCTCCCCGGCAAGTACCTTGCCGGGGTCTTGACCTTGCCGGGCCCGGGAGCTTGTCGGGCTCTGAAGCTTGTCGCTCCCCGGGCCCTGCCGGGGCGCATATAGCGCCGAGGCATGTCTTCTGTAATGTAATCTTCTGGTCTTCCTGGCAAGCTCCTCTTGCCAGGGTCTTGTGCTAGTGAGGTAATCTTGAGCCTGGGACGGCCTTCCCAGCAAGCTCCACTTGCCGGGGTCTCGATCTTCTGTCTTGTATACTTTGTTTTTGAATGGTTTTATATGGAGCAGGAAGGTCTCCGGCAAGCATGTGGTAGGCCCTGCCGCGGGAAGCTGCTACTGCCCGTGCACAAGTTGGGGTACTGAGGTACCCCTACCTTAGTACACCGACAATCTACTAGTAAAAAAGTGCATGCTATCGAAGAAATTAGTGTTTTGAGTGGAAAGATGGATGAACTTATGAAATTGTTTGCTGCTAAGAGTGCTCCTTCTGATCCTAATGATATGCCTTTGTCCACTTTGATTGAGAATAACAATGAATCTTTGGATGTGAATTTTGTTGCTAGGAATAATTTTGGTAACAATGCTTATAGAGGTAATTTTAATCCTAGGCCTTTTCCTAGTAATTCCTCTAATAATTTTGGTAATTCCTACAACAACTCTTATGGAAAGATGCCTTCCGAATTCGAAACTAGTGTCAAGGAGTTTATGATCTCGCAAAAGAATTTCAATGCTATGCTTGAAGAGAAATTGCTTAAGGTTGATGAATTGGCTAGAAGTGTGGATAGAATTACTCTTGATGTTTATTCTTTGAAACTTAGATCTTTCGCACCAAAGCATGATATCAATGAGTCTCTCAAGGCCATGAGAATTTCCATTGATGAATGCAAAGAAAGAACCGCTAGGATGCGTGCTAAAAAAAGAAGATTATATTAGATCGTGTTCTTCTAGTTACCGTGAAAATAAAGATGAAGATCTGAAAGTTATTGATGTGTCTCCTATTAGATCCTTGTTTTCTAGTAATAATCTTGATGAGAATAGGATAGGAGATGATTCTGCTTTAAGGTCTCCCAATGATTCGGAGTTTTTAGATCTTGATGCTAAAATTGCTAAAAGTGGGTGTGAAGAGATTAAAACTTTGCATAGTGATGAACCCACTACTTTGGATTTCAAGTGATTCAATTATGATAATTTCTCTTTGATTGATTTTATTTCCTTGTTGCAATCCGTGTTAAATTCTCTGCATGCTTATAGTCAAAATAAAGCTTTCACTAAACATATAGTTGATGCTTTGATGCAATCTTATGAAGAAAAACTTGAGTTGGAAGATTATATACCTAGAAAGCTTTATCATGAGTGGGAACCTACTATAAATAAAAATAAAAATAAAAGATCATGAATGCTATGCTTTGTGCGATTTGGGTGCAAGTGTCTCCACTATCCCAAAAACTTTGTGTGATTTGCTAGGGTTTCATGAGCTTGATGATTGTTCTTTAAATTTGCATCTTGAGGATTCCACTATTAAGAAACCTATGGGAAGAATTAATGATGTTCTTATTATTGCCAATAGGAATTATGTGCCCGTGGATTTCATTGTTCTTGATATAGATTGCAATCCTTCATGTCCTATTATTTTTGGTAGACCTTTCCTTAGAACGATTGGTGCAATTATTGATATGAAGGAAGGAAATATTAGATTCCAATTTCCGTTAAATAAAGGCATGGAACACTTTCCTAGAAATAAAATCAAATTACCATATGAATCTATCATGAGAGCCACTTATGGATTGCCTTCCAAAGATGGCAATACCTAGATCTATCTTGTATCGTGCCTAGCTAGGGGCGTAAAACGATAGCGCTTGTTGGGAGGCAACCCAATTTTGTGTTTTTTTGCTTTTGTTGCTGTCAGGGAATAAATATTGCATCTAGCCTCTGATTAGATGTGGTTTCATGTATTGTTTAGTGTTTGTGCCAAGTAGAACCTTTGGTCAGACTTGTGTGAAGTTTATATGATCTTGCTGTGAAAAACAGAATTGTTAGCGCTCGCTAAAGTAGTCGTGGGATTTTACTGATGCGTGATTTTTAGTTGATTCTTTTTGCTACTGATTGTTAGACAAATTGCGCAAATTTACCAATTTAGTTTGAATTTGTTGGAGTTCCATAATTAGGCGAACCCAGCAGATTACTACAGACTGTTCTGTCTTTGACAGATTCTGTTTTTCGTGTGTTGTCTGCTTATTCCGATGCATCTATGAGTAATATTGGAGGATATGAACCATAGAGAAATTGGAGTACAGCAGGTTTAACACCAATATAAACAAAGAATGAATTAATTGCTGTACCTTTGAGTAGTGGTTTGCTTTCTCATACCAACGGAGCTCACGAGAATTTTTGTCTAAGTTTTGTGTTGTGAAGTTTTCAAGTTTTGAGTATTGCTTTGATGGACTATGGAACAAGGAGTAGCGAAGGCCTAAGCTTGGGGATGCCCATGGCACCCCAAGTAAATTCAATATAATCAAAATCCTAAGCTTGGGGATGCCCCGGAAGGCATCCTTTCTTTCGTCTTCATCCATCGGTAACTATACTTGGAGCTATATTTTTATTCGCAACATGTTATGTGTTTTGCTTGGAGCATCTTATATACTTTGAGTCTTTGCTTGTTAGTTTGCCACAATCATCCTTGCTAGACACACCTATTTGAGAGAGTTAAATATGGCCTAGAAATTGTTAGAACATTCTATATGCTTCACTTATATCTTTTGAGTTGAATAGTTTTTGCTCTAGCGCTTCACTTATATCTTTTAGAGCATGGCGGTGGTAATATTTTGTAGAAATTGTTGAACTCTCATTATTCACTTATATTTATTTAAGAGTCTATTAAAACAACATGGTAAAGTGTTTAGGCTAGAGAAACTAGTCTTCACATGATAAACATCCAATGTCAATGTAGTAAAAATTTCCACACCAAGTGCATTGAATAGAATGAGATGTTGGATGCTTGATAATTGTTTTGAGACATGAGGATAGTGATATTAGAGTCATGCTAGTGGAGTTACTATGAAATTGAGAAATACTTGTGTTAAGGTTAGTGATTCCCGTAGCATGCACGTATGGTGAACCGTTGTGTGACTAAGTTAAAGCATGAGGTATTTGTAGAGTGCCAACCTTTGTGTGGAGGTCGGGGGAACGCGATGGTTAACTCCTACCAACCTCCCCCCTAGGAGCATGCGTTGATTGCTTTGTTTTGATGACTCATAAATTTTTGCAATAAGTATATGAGTTCTTATGACTAATGTTGAGTCCATGGATTATACGCACTCTCACCCTTACACCATTGCTAGCCTCTCTTGTACCGCGCAACTTTCGCCGGTGCCATTAACCCACTATATATCCTTCCTCAAAACAGCCACCATATTGTTCCTCAAAACAGCCACCATACATACCTATCATGGCATTTCCATAGCCATTCCGAGATATATTGCCATGCAACTTTCCACTTTTCCGTTTATATGACACGCATCATATTGTCATATTGCCATGTGTCGGTGTACTAAGATAGGGGTACCTTAGTACCCCAACTTGTGCACGGGCAGTAGCAGCTTCCCGTGGCAGGGCTCACCACGTGCTTGCCGGAAACCTTTTCCAATCCTTATTAAACCATTCAAAAACAAAGTATACAAGACAGAAGATCAAGACTCCGGCAAGTAGAGCTTGCCGGAAAGGCCGTCCCAGGCTCACGACAATCACATTAGTACAAGACCCTGGCGAGGAGAGCTCGCCAGGAAAACCAGAAGACTACATCTCAGAACACATGCCTTGACGCAGCATGCGCCCCGGCAGGGGCCCGGGGAGCGACAAGCTTCAGGGCCCGACAAGATCAAGACCCCGGCAAGGTGCTTGCCGGGGAGCCAGCGCTGTGTGCCCGCGCTCCAGCTCATCGGCCCACGCGTCGCCCTGGGGCCCTTCCAGGGACGCGTGGCGGATGGCTGTGCAGCCTGGGGGACATGGTGGCACTTCACGGTGACGAGGCTATCGCCGTGGCGAACGGAGACGCAAGGGCGGGTGCTTTTGGGGTCGACGGCGACGGGCATTAAATGCTCTTGTCCCCCACTGTCAAAGTAGGTGATGACCACTGTTCATGCACTGTTCCCGCACTGTTACAACTACCACCAAAGTTACATTTTTGCCCTTCTTCTACGTTGACACCTGTCGGTGACCCCTTGAGCTATAAAAGGAGGCCCATGCACAACGTAGAAAGGGTTCAAAAACCTTGATAGTTCACTTGCTCGGTGCAGCTCGTTCTTCAAGCTCCCGAGCTCACAAACTCAATACAAACCAAGCAGGAGTAGGGTTTTACGCGTCCGCGCGGCCCGAACCTGGGTAAACTGCCCGCGTGCTCTCCTCGATCTGCTCTTTGTGCTCCCTCTGCTCCCTTACCGCAACGTACAAGGGGCTCCGGTCCCATAGGTGCTCGTGGTGGACAGTTTCCCCCAACATCTTTGGCGCGCCAGGTAGGGGGCGTCGAGGTTGTGCGAACCTGATCCGACGTTCACGCGGGCGCACTCTTCATCAACCTCTCCAACTTCGTCAGTTTCGTTAGCAGCAGCAACATGGCCCCGAAGAAGAAGGCTTCGGAGGTCGCATGCCCGTCTGCGTCTGTTCCACCTCCACCAGAACCAACGGTGGGTGGAGGAGACGCCGGCGGAAGGGTGGTCGCCGGCGAGGAAACTCGCGGCACTGCCAAATCCAAGGACAAGACGGACGACCGAGCCTCGGTGTCCGTAGACGCGCCACGTCCATCTCAGCAGACGACAACCCAGCAGCGCCGTGGTACAGGAGGTACCATCCGCTTGCTGGGGCAAGGGCAAACCGGAGGATCGCGAGATGCTCTAGGCCATCGTCCTGGCACGAGCAAAGCGCGGTCGCCGGGGCGAGACCCTGCTCCTTCTAACCCTGTTAGAAGTCCGAGCATATCTCGCTCCTCGCACCGCTCGCCCCCGCTCCCCTCCTCTCCAGCAGAAGCTCTCGCAAGAGCGCAACTGCTCCTCGATTTCCCTCCAGCGGCAGACAAGGCCGAAGACTGGAGGGCAATGATCCAAAGCCTCATCGCCTTCGCCAACAACGACATGCCACAGCAGCCGGCGACCTCGCGGCCACGGCAAGTCGAGAAGACGAAGGTCGACGGCGACAAGACCGCCGGGGGTGCAACCACCGTGCACTACCCGCCGCGAAAGCAGAAGACGCCACCCCGCCGGATTAACGTCGACGACGACTCCACGGCGTCGTCGGATCCGCGGGCTCGTCGGGACCAGCGCCAAGTCCTTGACGACCGGCGACAAGAAGACGCTCGGACGACAATCGAGCGCCGCCGAGAAGCCCGGCGACAATCTGATCAGCGTGCTGGGACCGCTGTCGACACGCACGCGCCCGGTGAACCAGGCGACTTGCCGTACGCGGCAGGTTGCCCTGCGTTTACCCGCGAGCTGCGGCGCGTCCAGTGGCCCAGCATGAAAAACTTCAAGCCCGACGTACCCGAGAAGTACGACGGCAAGACGCACCCCCCGGAGTTCCTCAGCATCTACACCATCGCGGTGCAGGCTGCCGGGGGGCGCGACGAGAAGATACTGGCGAATTACTTCCTGCTGGTGCTTAAGCTGAACGTTCGTTCTTGGCTTATGCACTTGTCGGAAGGCTCCATTTCTTCGTGGGCAGATCTGTGCCACCAATTTGTTGGCGCCTTCACGGGCGGCCACAAACCCCACGGCCAGGAGAGTGATCTCCACATCTTGGCCCAGAAGGAAGGAGAACCTCTGCGCAAGTACATCCAACGATTCAGCCGCGTGCAGCACAACATTCCCGACGTCCACCCTGCTGCGGTTATCAGCGCGTTCCACCAGAACGTGCGTAACCGCCGCATGCGTGAAGAGATGGCCATGACCAAGATACGGGATGTCAGCGAGCTCTATGCTCTAGCTGATAAGTGCGCGCGCGCCGAAGAAGGGAGGAGACTCCCCGGAGAGGATGCTGGCGCAGGGGGAAGCGACAGCGAGGACGCCGCCCCGGCAAAGAAGAGCCGGCGGCGGAACAATAGAAAGAAGAAGAGCAAGGAGGTGCTAGTCGTCGAGAAGTACGGCAAGGAGGCTCCCGCCAAGACAGCACAGGCTGGCGGCTCCGGCAAGGAGCCTGCCCCTGTAGCGGCAGCCGACAAGCAGGATGGCTCCGACAAGCAATATTGCAAGATCCACCGCACCAAGGGTCATGATCTTTAGAACTGCAAGCGCGTCGAGTACCTCGTAGAGCAGCAGAAAGCTGAATACGAGCGGCGCGACAAGGAGAAGGCCCAAGGTGGCGGAGGAGAACCGAGCAAGAAGCAACCATTCAATGGCCGGGGAGGACGCCGCGGCAAGGCCAAGCAGCGGCAAGGTGATCGACCTCCCCGAGGCCGCGACAAGGATGAAGAGGAAGACGACGACGACGACATGGAGGAAGGCGATAACAGCGAGCAGGAGTTCCAGAAGGCCACAGAAGTCCTGTGCGTCGACGGCGGCGCCTCTCTGCATAGTTCCCACCGCCAACTCAAGCAGTGGGTGCGGGAAGTAAACGCAGCAAAGCCGCCCGTTGAGTCGCGCAGGCTGCTGAAATGGTCCAGCACGCCCATCATTTTTGATCTTGAGGATCACCCTGACCGCACCACAGCGGTCGGGTGCTTGCCGATGTTGGTCTCACCAACCATCCGCAACCTCAAGGTCACCAAAATGTTGGTTGACGGCGGGGTCGGGCTGAACTTGATCTCCTCAGCTGTGATCAAGAAACTCCAGATCCCAGATGGCGAGCTCGAAGAGACCGGTTCGTTCCAAGGAATAAACCCGGGAAGGAGCAAGCCCAAGGGGAAGATTACTCTGCCAGTGACGTTTGGCGGGGAGCTCAACTTCAGGACGGAGAGGATAACCTTCGATGTTGCCGATATCCCATTGCCCTACAATGGGATACTTGGACGTCCTGCCCTCGCCAAGTTCATGGCAGCTTCCCACTACGCCTACAACGTACTTAAGATGCCGGGGCCGATAAGCGTCATTTCTGTCCATGGCGACAAGAAGGACGCGCTTATCTGCGCCGACAAGATATACCGGGATGCAGCAGCCGCAGCGGAGAGCAACACACTTGCCGCTGAAGCTCCCGGGGGGAAGAATACCAAGATCAAGTCCGGCAAGTGCTCTGGGGCCCACTTCGGCAAACGCACCTCTTCGGAGTGCTGCGCTGCCGTCGAGGACGTTCCATCGAGCTCCACCGGCAAGTGCAAGAAAGGGATGGCCACTCCACCGGCAACCAAGAAGGTGTCCGCCAAGGAGGACGGCACTGGTGGTACATTCACCATCAGTGCCACACTTGATAGCAAATAGGAAAGCGCGCTCGTTGCCTTCCTGCGGGCGAATGTCGATGTGTTTGCATGGCAACCATCTGACATCCCCGGCGTTCCCAGGAAGGTAATTGAGCACAAGCTTGCTGTTTGTCCTCATGCGCGGCCCGTCAAGCAGAAGGTCAAGAAGCAAGCCGTGGAGCGCCAAGAATTCATTACCGAAGAGATCAAGAAGCTAGAAGCAGCGGGCCTAGTTAGAGGCGTGATCCATCCGACGTGGTTAGCAAATCCAATTGTCGTGCGTAAGGCCAACGGGAAGTGGAGGTTGTGTATAGACTTCACAGATGTGAATAAAGCATGTCCCAAAGAACCATTCCCCTTGCCGCCGATTGACCAGATTGTTGACTCCACTGCTGGATGTGAGCTGCTCTCCTTCCTTGATGCATACTCAGGCTACCACCAGATTTTTATGGCCAAGGAAGATGAAGAGAAGACTGCATTCATTACTCCATGTGGCACATATTGCTTCATTCGCATGCCTTTCGGATTGAAGAATGCGGGCTCAACATTTGCAAGGGTGGTGCACACTACTTTTGAGCCACAGATCCACAGAAATGTAGAAGCTTACATGGATGACATAGTGGTAAAGAGCAAGAGCAAAGATACCCTGATACAAGATTTAGAAGAAACATTTGCAAACTTGCGCAAGATCCAGCTTAAGTTGAACCCCGAGAAGTGCATCTTCGGAGTCCCCTCCGGCAAGCTTCTCGGGTTCTTTGTGTCCCAGAGGGGAATTGAAGCTAATCCCGACAAGATAAAAGCCATTGAGCAGATCGAAGCCCCGAAGCGCGTCAAGGACGTAAGGAGACTTGCAGGTTGTGTGGCTGCCCTCAGTAGGTTCATTTCAAAGTCTGCAGAACGCGCCCTGCCTTTCTTCAAGATCTTGAAGAAGGCAGGTCCTATGAAATGGACTCCGGAAGCGGAGGCAGCGCTGCAAGACTTGAAAGGATACCTATCCTCCACTCCAATACTTGTCGTACCTAGGCCACAAGAGAAGTTGCTGCTGTACTTAGCGGCAACCAATCAAGTGGTTAGTGCTGCGTTAGTAGCGGAGAGGGAGGCCGACGAGGAGTCTACACCACCGGCAAGCAAATCCAGCGACAAGCAGGGGGCTGCTCCGACAAGCTCTGGCCCCGACAAGGACAACTCTGCGCAGGAGCAAGGAGAAGTGCGGAAGAAGATGGTGCAGCGCCCGGTGTATTTTGTGAGTTCCCTCTTGCAGGGGGCTAGATCAAGATACTCCGGGGTGCAGAAGTTGCTTTTCGGTCTCCTCATGGCCTCGAGAAAGTTGCGCCATTACTTCCAAGCACACGAGATAACAGTGGTCACTTGCTTTACGTTGAAGAGGATACTGCAAAATCCGGAAGCAGCAGGCAGGATTGTCGAGTGGGCACTGGAACTGTCGAGCTTTGGCCTCAAGTTTGAAAGTACTTCAACTATACAGAGCAGAGCTTTGGCAGAATTCATAGCTGAATGGACCCCAACGCCAGATGAAGAAGTTCCAGAGACAAGCGTACCCGTGCAAGAAGCGACAAGCGAATGGATGATGTACTTTGATGGTGCTTTCTCGCTGCAAGGCGCCGGTGCCGGCGTGGTACTCATAGCACCCACCGGAGAGCACCTCAAGTATGTTATCCAGATGCACTTTCCCAAGGAGCAAGCGACAAACAATACTGCTGAGTATGAAGGCCTGCTTGCCGGCCTCAGAATTGCGGCCGAACTTGGGATCAAGAAGCTGATTGTGCGGGGAGATTCTCAGTTGGTGGTCCGACAAGTCAACAAGAGTTATCAGAGCCCTTTGATGGAAGCTTATGTAGATGAAGTGAGGAAGCTTGAAGAGCACTTTGAAGGTCTGCAAATGGAGCACGTCCCGAGAGCTCAGAACGATATAGCAGATGGCCTTTCAAAGTGTGCTGCAATGAAGTTACCTGTGGAACCAGGGACCTTCCTGCTCAAGCTGACTCAACCATCAGTTACACCATCAATTGGGCAAAGTAAGAAGAGAAAGTTGGTCTCCGGCGACTACTTGCCGGCGGATCTCCCCGAAGCCGCCGCCAAGGTCTCCAAGATCGACAACCAGAACGCTGAGGAACAGTTTGCTCCTGTGGACCCAAGGGTCTGTACAGTTGAAGCAAACGTTCCCGACAAGCCTTGCCCCGGCAGGCTTGCCGGGGGACCATCAGCTCCGACAGAACCAGAGGTTCTTGCCGTAGAAGCTGGGGTCCCCGCAGCGGCCTTCATGCCTTTAGTCCTTGCCGTTGAGCCTCGGGCTCCGGCATGGGCACAACAGATCGTCCGTTTTCTGCAAACTGGAGAACTTCCCGACGACCCAGCAGAGATAGAGAAAATAACCAGGCAGTCAAGTATGTACCAGTTCGTGGACAATGAACTGTACAGAAGAAGGCTCAATGGGGGCGCAAGGGCACTTGCCGGGAAGGCGTTCCGGCAAGGGTTCTTCTGGCCAGAAGCCCTCCAAGATGCAACTGCACAAGTAACCAAGTGTGAAGCGTGCCAGTTCCATGCCAAGCAAATTCATCAGCCAGCTCAAGCTCTCCAGACGATCCCTTTGTCCTGGCCCTTCTCGGTCTGGGGGCTCGATATCCTCGGCCCCTTCCCCCGTGCTGTCAGGGGGCTTTGAGTACTTGTACGTTGCAATCGACAAGTTCACAAAGTGGCCAGAAGTGGAACCAGTGAGAAAGGTGACAACACAGTCAGCGGTCAGGTTCTTCAGGTCGATTGTTTGCCGTTTCGGAATCCCTAACAGGATCATCACCGACAACGGCACACAGTTCACTAGTCGCACCTTCATGCAGTACGTCCAAGACCTTGGCGCCAAGGTCTGTTTCGCTTCTGTTGCTCACCCGAGGAGCAAGGGTCAAGCGGAGAGGGCCAATGCTGAAGTGCTGCGCGGGCTCAAGACAAGAACCTTCGACAGGTTGCGCAAGTGCGGAAGAAACTGGATAGAGGAGTTGCCGGCGGCTCTTTGGTCAATCAGCACGACACCAAGTCGAGCCACCGGACAGACACCCTTTGCTTTTGTCTATGGAGCAGAGGCAGTTCTCCCCACAGAACTCGTATACGGATCTCCTCGAGTGCTCGCTTATGATGAGCTCGAGCAAGAGCAACTGCGACAAGATGATGCATTGCTCCTCGAGGAGGATCGTCTCCAGGCTGCTGTACGAGCTGCTCGATATCAGCAAGCCTTGCGCCGCTACCATAGCCGCAAGGTCAGGGCCAGGAGTCTCGAGGAAGGCGACCTTGTTCTTCGGCGTGTTCAGTCCGCCAAGAATTCCAACAAGTTGACGCCGAAGTGGGAAGGCCCTTATCGGGTGAGACAAGTCACAAGGCCCGGCGCAGTCCGCCTTGAGACCGAAGAAGGCTTACCGGTGAGCAATTCCTGGAACATAGAGCATCTTCGCAAGTTTCACCCATAAGGCGCGGTTGCCGTGATCCGCTCCGGCAACCACCTTTTGTACAAGTCTTGCCGCTGTTGCATGTAATCCTTTGTACAAAGCCGGGCGCAGACCCCGTGCATCAGTAAAGCTTTTGCATTTTGCACTTTTTGCCTTTTCCATGCTTTTCTTCGTTATTTGCATGCGTTGTTTGGCATCTTGTGCAACACACGTACCCGGTAAGCATTGGCACGCCAAAAGGCCCTATACTTGTTTTACCTCCTCTTTTTCTTTCCCTCTTAAGCAGAAGGAATGTTCCTCGCGCACAAGTTTGCCGGGGGGAGGAGATGGAGGATGAACCAAGTGCTGTTCAAGAAAGATAAGCTTACCGGAGAACGAACAAATTATGAAAGCTAAGTTACCAGAATTTGAGCAGTTCAAATGTTTAAATTTTTAGTTATCTTCCTTGGACAACCACACTTTGTATGGAAAACCTGTGCGCGGAGGAACCTATCCGTGGCTAGCCGCACCCTTGTCTTGTTTTCGAGTACACTCAACGACTTAAGTGAGCTGCGACAAGTGTCGCGCCCTTGCTTCGTTTTCGAGTTCGCTGAGCAAGCTAAGTGCGTTGCGACTAGCTGCGGCAAGGTTGCTTGCCGGTAAGACCTTTGCCAGCAGGCTGCTCAGAGTCCAGCACTCAGCGCTCGCGGCAAGGGCCTCTTGCCGGCAAGCCCCCTAGAAGCGTAGGGTTAAAAAGCATACAAAGTAAAGGACCAAAGCAAGGGAGATAACACAACATCGATTGATCAAAATAAGATAATATATTACAAGGGATAACTTGTCGCAATGACTAATAGATTCATGTTCATGGCGTGCTATGCAGCAACAAAGGAAATAAAAAGAAGGAAGCCTAGTCTACACGGTCGCCTTCACGCCTGGAGATCTTGTTCACCTTGGCGATGATGTGGGCGACCTGCGCCTTCAGTGCCTCCAGATCTGCGTCGGCCGGCAAGCTGCGGAGGATGTTGACGAGATTGATACCAGGGTTGCGGTAGACAATCTTGGTCAAGACGCGCTCCAAGGTTCCCGCGCAGAGCTGGCGCGACTCCTCAGCCAGCTGCGTGGGGAGCTTCTCCTGCAGACGTGCGAGCGCCGGCGCGATTCCCCTGAAGAAGAGACTGAGCTTGGCGCTGTGGGGGAGGTTTGGGTCCGGAGAGTACACCAGATGTTCAACCCTCAGCGCCATTAGCTCCTTGTCGATGTTGGCGGCGGAAGTGACCAGCTCCTCCGTCCATTGTTCCACCGCCTGTTTGAAGATGTTCGTGGAGGTGGCGGCGCTCTCCACCAGCTCCCGCTCCTTGCGGACCTCCTCCTTCAGCTTGGTCTCGCGATCCCGAGCGGCGTCAAGTGAATCCCTCAAAGTGGAAACCTTCAACTCCAGATCAGCAATCGAGTCCTTGGCGTCTTTGAGCTCGTCGCCCTGCTTGGAGAGGCGTACCTGGAGGTCCGAGTTGGTATGGGCGTCTTTCTCGCGCTCTATGTTGAGCGCGGTGACCCTTTCCGTGCTCGCCTTCAGGTAGTCCTCCAGCTGCGCCACCTTGGCTTCAAAGTCCTTCTTGGCGGTTTCCGCGGCGGCAGCGGCTTCCTTTGCCTCCTTCACGGCCCCGCCAAGAGCCTGCTCCCGGGCGGTGAGCTCGTCGTCATGGGCGTCGAGCTCAACCTTCCGCTGGTTGAGCGCTCCTTCTCGCCGGGACAGCTCCACACCAACAAGTCGCTGCTGCTCCTCGGCCTCAGCTTTCTCCAGAAGAAACTCCTGCTGCTCTTCGGCAAGCCTCTCGCGCTCCTCCGCCAAGTCGCGGAGAGCTGCCTGATTGGCGTCGCGGAGCTCTGCAGCGTGTTTCTCCAAGTCCGCTCCGGCCTTGGCGGTGAGGGCTTCTCGCGACTCCAGTTTCGCCTGCCTGGCCCGGTAAAGGGCCAGGAGCTGGCGGAGAAGTTTCTCCTCTTCGGGCTCATCGCTCCCGCCAGGCGCTTCGACAATCTTCAACCCCGTGGAGGCGAGGACCTCTCCATCAAAGGTCTCTCCCTCCACGGGGGCTCGCGACGAAGACCCCCACGGCACTTGAATGAAGACGCCGTTGGGGGCCTCAAGATAGATGCCGGGCTGCTCCCTATCGGCGGAGGGGTCGGCGGCCGGTGCAGCGCTCGACGCTCCTGCTTCCTCCGGGCCGGCAGTGTGGTCGCCGTCCCCCTCCCCGGCGGCGGCGTCTGCGGTTGGACCAGTCCCCTCAGCGGCAGGCTCGTCGGCTCCGGCCATGTCTTCAACGACAGGGGCGTTGCCGCCGTCGCCTTGCGCGCACTCCTCGCCGATGACCTCGGTCTCCATCCGGTCCGGCGCGGGAGGATCTAGAAGAAGAAGAAAATAAAATAAAAAAGTTCAAGAAAATATCCAAAAAAGACAAGTCCAAGAAGACGAAGTTACAAGACTTACCTTCGCAGACTTCCTCAACGACAGGCTCCCTCGCCGGGGAGCCCTCCCTTGGCGGGGTGGCCACCCTCGCCGGGCTGCTCGCCCTTGGCGGGGTACTCGCCCTTGGCGGAGTACCCGCCCTTGGCGGAGCGCTCTCCCTCGCCGGGGAGTTCGCCCTTGGCGGGGATGGCGGGACCTGCGGCTCCTCGGGGGTGACCTCCGGTCGCTCCTGCAGCTGCGGCTCCACTTCTACACAAGACAAATGAAGCAGCAAGATATCAGTACAAGTTAGAACCTCAAGCGCGCCCGAAGAGCAAAAAAAAATTCTAAAACCCAGACTTACGCTGGGGGCTGCGGTGGGGGCTGCTCCTCGGAGCAGCAGCTGGATCCGGCAAGTTCGTTGCCGGCGCGTCTTCTGTCGCCGCGACGGGCGAGTCGTCCTCGACCTCGACCACGGGGATCTTTGCCCGCTTCGCCGCCCGCTCGGCCAGGGACCTGAAATCAAGAACAAGATCAGAATCACGAAGAAAGATCAAGTCAGAATTGAAGAAGCTATAAGTTACAGATGCTTACTCCTCTTCCTCGTCGTCGTTGCTAAGGGCGGAGAAATCGAACTCTACCTGAGTTGCTCCGGCGCGAGGAGCAGGAGGAGAAGGCTCCCTCGGGCGCTTGGCGGTCCCCGGGGCTGGGGGCTGCAAGGACCCAGCCTCCGTCGACGCCGAGGCCCGAGGAGCAGGCGGAGCAGCCGCTCCGCTCTGAGAAGATCCCCCTCCGCTTGGCGCTGGTGCGCGGGGCGCCTCCGCCGCAGCTGGTGCGCGGGGCGCCTCCGCCGCGGCTGGTGCGCGGGGCGCCTCCGTCGCGGCTTGGATCGCTCTGGTGGCGCGCGTCGCCCGGCGAACAGGTTGTTGTCGGGGCGCCTGCGTCCTTGTCGCTGTAGGCGCCTTGCGGAGGCGCTTCAGCGGTGTTCGCTGGGGACTTGCCCGAGGCGGGGAGTTCTCCGAGGACGATGAGGCGTCGTCATTAAGCCCCAGAGACCCACCGGAGTCCTCATCGGCCTCGGTGTCCTCCTCCTCCTCCCCGACGGGCTCGCTGGGTCCAGCACCTTGTCCTGCGGCCCCGCTCTCTCCGGTGGCTCCGCTCCCTCCGGTGGCTCCGCTCCCTCCGGTGGCTCCGCTCCCTCCGGTGGCTCTGCTCCCTCCGGCACCTCTGCTCCCTCCGGCGCCCTCACTTGCCGCGGCCTCGCTCACGACCCCGGGAATCCCGGCGTGCCTCAAGGAAGGGACTCCGGCAAGCTCGTCGGGCGGAAGCTTGAACAGTCTGCGAATCTCCGCCTCCTCGGCTTGGCACACCTCGTCCTCGGCCTACGCCTCGTTATAATGCCCAGGATGGGACTATACCTCCTATGTGTCGAGGCACGACTTAAAGGTATAAGCCCATCCTAGAATGATCTCAAGTTTGGTATCTTTGCACGACTCATGTAAAAGAGGGATTAAAATGCAAAAGGAGATAGTTGGCTTACACTCGCCACTTCACACAATACATTACATAAACAATCATCATTCAAAACATCACAACCCGACTACGGGTGAAGATCCAAAAGCAAGATACCAAAACAACAAAAGCCACAGGTCAGGATCGAATCCTAGTAGAAACCACTACTGATCGTCGAAACGTCACAAGCATACGGCCAAACTCTTCAACAAGCTCCTGGTGAAGCACTGAACAAGCTCCTGCATCGTACACGGCTAAACCTGCATCTGGTGTGGTGAAGTAACTGTGAGCCATAGAGGACTCAGCAATCCCGTTCCCGGGTAACACGACTATTTAAGCCTTGGGTGAGGACAAGGCTGAAGAAAGAACGAGAGGTGAAGGAACAACAAGAGTCTGCAGCAGCAACTAGCACTAACTTACGTAATAGAGAGCGAGAAGAGAAGTGCCTCGGTCGAGAGATGATCACGAAGTGATCCTAACTAAAGCCGGTCAAACGTAACCCCACCTTGTTCAACTCCCGAATCCCTATTCGGAAATTGACAGTCACGGTACACACGCTGGTAGTGTATTAGAAACATTGTGTCAAGTTATCTACAACCGGAATTAACAAGCTCCCATCTGCCACATAACCGCGGGCACGGCTTTCGAAAGTTCAAACCCTGCAGGGGTGTTCCAACTTGGCCCATCACAAGCCCACGATCCGCGGAGTCGCAACTCCATAGGTGGGAAGACCCGAGTATTCTCGGAATCCCGTGCTCAAGTTAAATCGATCTAAGGTAAGGCTAATCCAGCAAATCCTCCCGGCGTGTCGACACCCTGATAGGTAGCTGCGCGTATCTAGTCTCAGGACACGACCGGATGAGACATCCTACGGGTTTTTACCAGACCTCAAGTTTCCTTGAGGTGGCCCGGCAGTCCGCTCGTTTCGGACCAACACTCATGTGGAGCACTGGCCCGGGGGGTTGAATTAAAATAAAAGGGATAGCTAGTCCACATGCAAGTTTTATTAGTTATTAGGCAAATAGTACCAATGTTGGGACTTGCTGGAAAAGACTTAGCACTTAGCGGTTTATCAAGGGGGTCCCATACACCCCAACCGTGTTAGGAAGGCATAATCAAGGAACATAACACCGGTTTATACGGTTCCTAACGGCATGAGTGGAACAAATCACCAAGCAAAAGGCTTAGCCTTCCACCCTTGCCAATATATAGATGATTTCATTTTAAGCATTTATATAGTGTGATATAACCCAACCAAACTTCAACGTGAAGCAAGCATCTTCAATCTTGACCTGCAACTAGCAATGCTATAAGAAGGGTTGAGCGAAGCGTACTTAGCCAAGCAACGGTTTGCATAGGTAGGGTGGTTAAACAGGTTCATGGTTACAAGTAGGAGGCTGACAAGAAGATCATGGGCATCGAGGCAAAACTAAAGAACGATACTCTAGCAATAGGCAAAGATAGTAATGGTATCCGGGTTCGGTCATCTTGCCTGGGATTCCACAGAGGAGAAGAACGGGTCCAAGAAGTAGACGGAGCAACACAGTCGAGAGAATCCTCACAACTCCGGAACGAAACCGAAGCTAACAAGAGAAGCAACCGAAAAGAAGAAACAACACGGTAAACACACAAGCATAAACATGGCATGATGCACAAGCAAGCATGATGCATGTCCGGTTTAAATATGCATGGCATGGCAAAGTGCACAAACAACATTACAAGTTAAGTGGAGCTCAATATGCAACGAGTTGCATATTGACGAAACACCACATTTAATTATTTAGTTGACTCTCGTTATTTACAAGACAAGATTAAATGTTTTTAACATGGCAAGAGGTGAAGCATAAGTAAACTAACTATTTAGACAATTTAAATGAGGCCGGATAATAACAACAACATATCCGGAAAATCCCCATGAGCATGTTTAATAATGATAAAGCAACAACAATTAACATTTATAATGTTGTTAAATGATGCGGATGACATGATCAAGTTTATGCAAGTTTATTAAAAGGATAACAAGAAGAGATATGAAGCATCATCACCGTGGTGGAAGAAAAGGGTGCCACGGCAACGATCCGAAAATGATGCATCGCAACACCTCGGTTCCGGTAACTCGTTGAGAGTCCGGTGCAAAAGGAAAGGCGGAGTGATCGAGTCAAACGAGATGATGGGGTGATCCCGTTGCCGGGTTCCCACGAGTCGGCGCCGAGGCAACCGAGGAACATGACAAAAGGGCGGAACGGACACGAAGCACACACGAGGAGCATTTCATACAACACAACAAACATCACACGGGTCACGTCTCGGGGTATACCTTCGAAACACTTGTTTCGGGACGATTCGAGATCGTAGAGGAAGTAGTGGTACTCGCGGTCGGAGAGGAAGTAGTGGAAGTAGACGTTCTCGTGAGTCGTAGAGGAAGTAGTGGTTCACGTTTCCGAAGAGGAAGAAGTCGTTCCGTAGAGGGAAGTAGTTGTTCTCGTTCATCGGAGAGGATGTAGTGGTTCACGTCATCGTGTTGTGGTACTTGGCGAATTCCTCGTTTCCGGGCGACGGTAGTGGTACACGCGACGTTAGTCGTTCGGGTCGTAGATGTACTCGGTCGTCGTGGTACACGTTTGTAGATGTGCTCCGTCATGTCATGGTACTTGGCGAGTCATCGTGTAGTCGTGTAGGTGTTCCCGTTCGTAGAGGTACATGCCATCGGAGGGGTACTTGTCGTTTCATCGTGTAGTTGAACTCATTCATGTAGTTGTACTCGAGGGTCTCGGGGTTCCTCGTTCGAAGCTCTTGGCGTCCGGCAGCAAGCAAAAGAGGCGCTGCAAAACATGGCAGCAAAAACAAAAACAACACGGCTCCGGGCGAACAACAACAGCAACACAACGACGGCAACACGGGGCGGAGTCTGGCGAAGGGATGATGGCGTCGGGGAGGACGGGACGCGGGCACGCGGCTCGGGGCGCAGCGCGGCGCGGGAGGTGAGGCCGCAGCCTGGGGCGGCGCTGCTCTTGCGGCCTTGGTCGCCGGCTGGGAACGGAGGGGAGTTAGGCGGCGCGGCGGCACCGGCCTGCGGGCACCATGGCGACGGAGGACGGGCGCGGGACCTGGGCTCCTGGCGCGCGACGGAGGAGCCTGCACGGCGCGGCGATCCTGCGGGGAGGAAGAGGCAGCAGGGGTCGCGACGCTGGACGGGGCTGGAAGCTCTCGAGGGAAAAGAGGAGGCGAGGCGCTCGCTCCTGGCCGCGGCGCTGGGGCCGGAGGGAACCAGAGGGGGGTCGGACACGGGCGCGGGAAGGAAGGGGAGATCGGGGCAGAGAGGAGCGAGGCGAGCGAATGGTCTGGCGAGGGGATCGAGCCACGAGGGAGAGGGTTCGAGGGGAGGTGAGTGCGGCGGCGGTAAGAGGGAGAGGGAGGAGCGAAGGGATGCAGCGGCAGCTAGGGTTCGAGCGCTGCGGGAATAGGAGGCCGGGCCGAGGCCTGGAGGGGAAGTGCGGTTGGGCCTGGAGGCCTGAAGGGAAGTAATGGGCCAAAAGGCTGGGAAGAAGGGGGAGGAAGGCCTGGGCCGGAGTGGGCCAAGAGGCCTAGAGGCTGGCTGCCTTCTTATTTATTTTCTTTAGCAGAAAATAAAAGAGAAGAAGAAAAGAGGAGGAGAGTTAGGAAAAAGTTAGCACCTGGAATTATATTTTTCTCGGGCTCATAAAAATAAGCACGACCGGAGAAAAATACAAAAGGCCAGATCGGAAAAATAATTCAAACATATTTGAATTTAATTCAAATAGTTTGAACTAAGACTTGAATATGGAAGTGTCCAAAAATGTTCCAATTTTCGGAGGAACCTCGAAACAACGGAAAAGAATTATTGGCAAGATTTTATGGAGAAACTCGAAGTGAAAAGACATGGGGAAATTATGCAAGTGTGTTATGGTGATTCCGAAGCAATGGAATAATTAATAAATATAGCTCCCTAATTATTGAGAGGCTTTTATATGTTATAAAGAGAAGACATCTTCCCTCGATTTAAATGGACCGAAGGTCCACACGATTTATTAGGTTGAGATGCTAAAATAAAAATGACATGATGGCATGATGACATGATGCAATGCAAAAATAAATAACACAAGCACAAAAGAAACACACGGGCAACCCGGAACATTTGGAAACTTCAGGAATCTTCTGGGACGGTTCGAGATCGGGCGTCACAACTCTCCCACACTAACAGAGGATCTCGACCCGAGATCCTAGAGATATCACCGGGTAAAAACGAAAAAGAAGAGGAAGAGGTAAAACAAAGTTGCTTCTTTGACAAACAAGTTAAAACCAAAGAACTTTGAGAGGTTGAACAATCTTGAAAGAAAGAATACAACGGAGGTGAACGAAGTTGAGAGCACTCCGTTAGAAACAAGGAACAAGGAACATTACGAGAACTTTGTAGGTTGGAAGACATGATAGACGAGCTCACGGATGACAAAAGAATATGAAACCACAACGGTATAGCCAAGGAATAAGAATGACAGAATTTGGACAGCACTCTGTCTGAAAATCGAAGGAATTAACAAGAACTTGAGGAGATGGAGTGATACTTGATGTAATTAACAGCATATTGCCTCCGAAACAATTGAAAGAATGGCACAAGGGGGAAGAAAGGATTCAGACAGCACTCCGGTTAAAGAGAGTTAAAACTTGATAAGATGAGAGAATTGAATGTAGAATACAACACTCCGGTTAAATAGACAAGCAAGAGAGAATATGATCTTGATAAAACGAGATGATGGTTAAAGAGAGCAACATCACAAAGCCTCCGGAATGAAAGAATAGAATATAGATCAACGAAAGAAATGAATGGAGAAGAAAATGACTACTTCTCCCAAAATTGAATTAGGAAATCCTCCTTACAAAGAAGGGTTGAACGGAGTTGTTGGAAATTCAACACCGAAAGAATAAGCTTGATGTGGGCTTATGGAAAACATCTCAAAATTATGAGGTGACAACCAGCCACTAACTTAAACAATTGATTGGATTGAGATCAACAAGGAGACGAAAGGGTTATCTCACGGAGAGGATAAATGAAGAACTTGGGTCATTTATAAGCACCATAATAGCAACAATCCCTAGGGAAAACTTTTAGGTGAAATACAACCCAAGATAACTCCAACGAATAAATTGAAGGGTTGGAAAGATCTCTTGAACAAGGAAAAATGATGGTTTTAAATATCTCATTCCTGACAACTCGTGAATCATGAAACATGAAGGAATTGACAAGAATGACATAATACCACCTCAAAAGATAAGGGAGCAAGAATTGCAATTGGAAAGTATGATGAAGAATGCTTGAGCTCCAACAAGAATCTTGATGAAACTTTGAGGATGAATTAAAACATGATGAACCACCATGAAGAACTCCGGTAATGAAAGCATGAGAAGTGAAAGATGAAAAGAATAGAATTCAAGGCCTGCGATGAATTAGATTGAGGTTGAAATGATATAATTGAAATCACTTGGAACTCCGGAAAAACAAGATGAAGAACTTAGAACCAAGAATATGATATGATGAACAAGCTCCAGACAAAAGAATTAAATCACCTTGAAGGAATAAGAATAAGAATTATGTCATGCATCTCCTTCACCAATTTAAACTGATGACAACCAAAGGATTTGGCATACTACTTATTATCGTTGCAAAGAATTAAGAGAGATCTCGCACAACCTTGGATAAATCTTCAATGAACCACCGGTAGGATTATGAAAAGAACGAGTGAATTAAAACGATAACAACGGAAGGGTAATCTTGATAGAACCACCGTAAGAATATGGAGACGAACGAAGAGACATCAATGAAGAATAGTTGGAGGACGAAGTTGAAAACTGAGAACGAAGAAATATTCTGAAATGATGGCCTCCGGAGGATCACAAAGAAAAGAATTCAAGAAATGCTTCGGGTGGTATACAAGAATTCCTCACAATCAAAACAATAATGAGGATGGCATGAAGCTAGAACCACGAATCTTCAAGAGAACGTGCCAAGATTAAGAGAAACACTTCTCCGGTCTCCAAATGCTGAGAATGAAGACGAGAAATGCCATGAATTGTTGAGCACTCCGGAATGAAGAATTAAAAGGTTGAACCAATGATGAACTTGAATTTGAAAACGATCTTGGAGAAGGCATGTGACTGATGGAAAACATTCTTACGTCACACTTTGAAAAGAATTTGAGTATAACTCCGGAAATTAGAAGAGTCAGGTAAGATCCTAGGAAAAACCTGTGAGTTAGGGCCCACTCAAAGAAATCACCGTTGAAAAGATTGCTTAAGAGATATTGCACCGGTTGAATTAAATGGCTTGAATAAGATAGCAACCTCAAAATAGCTTGAACGGATTAAGAGTGGAATTATGAATCTACAGCACTCCGGATATGAATAACAAGAGGAGAATGATTAATTGGTGCACCGGAATAAGAAAGCATTGTGAAAAGAGGAAAAGGATAAGATCAACACCGAATTCTTGAATTACATCCACCGGCAGAATTATGAGAACAAAAGAATGATGAACTTGAAGCTCTTGAGCATCTTCACGATAATTCACCGGATAAGAACATTGAAGGAAAAGAATGAAGAAACATCACATGAATAAAATGGATACTTCATCTGAGAATTTCTTGCTCCGAGAAAAAGAAGGGTGGGAAGGTGGGGAAAACAAAGACAACTTGGAATGAATGAAACAGACAATTCGTCAGATTTCTCAACGGCGTCTGTATGGAATAACTTGAAGAGAAGGCACACCGGTTGACAGGGATTAACATGAAGATCTTGATTGTCAAGGACTAGCACTCCCATAGAAATATGAGAACACCGATTAGGAAAGGTATGGAATCAACATTTGACATCGAAGCAACTCGAATACCAGAATCAAACAAAAACAAAGGATAGATAAGTCGCAGCATCATCTTCACAATATCATCCGAACAGAGAATTGAACGAATGAATTCTGCAGGTACATCACTTGACGAGAAGCCACTTGGAGAACAAAAGGTAAATAAAAAAGGAACAAGGATCAGATAGAACAAATACAAGATAGAAGCTTCGTTCGACATCTTCGTGCTGAAAGCTCATGGAACGTGTTACAAAAGGGTTTTGCAATCCCCGGATCAGCATAGCCAAGGACCCTTTAAGATGCAACTCCCGATCAGAACAAGTCCATAAAACCACTTCACTCAATGTAGAACCCCAAACTTCATATCGAGCATCCGTTGGAAGAATGCCTAGAACTACTAGATGAACCCACCTATAGATTTCCGAAAGTTTCCAGTTATGCAATCAGGTGTTGGGGATACACGGGAAGCACCGCGCAATCAACTCTAAACCTACATCCAGGTGTATCCATCCTTCAACACATAACCAGTCTTTCTCGGAAACTGTTTACCTCAGACCTTCGAAAAGCATCCACTATAACAAGCTATGGCAATACTCTCGAACTACCTCCCCAGTACTGGGTGATGTCGGGGTTATCTTGCCACTGGCCGTATAGGAGAGATTTTCGATGTCGGCCGTCTTAAGTATTTAGTACTGCCACGATATGCTTGTTATAATGATACCCCGAAGCTCAACTCCTCGGGAACAGGAGGCATCGAGAACAATATCCTTGTCACAAGAACATCGAAACAATCCCAGAATACTCGCGGGATCCTAAAAAAATTTGGTGCAATTTTTGAAAGTAGAAGAGGCAAGAGTAATCGTCAGGAGTCCTCACCAAAGAGAAAGGGGATGAGAAGCAAAGAAATCCTACTCTCCGATATAAATATAGGACTCAAAATATTTTCAGTGTGTGCCTAGACTCAACCGTCAACGATTCAATCAATCAGTGGGGGCTTCTAGGTCAGAGCCGGCTCTGAATACCAACTTATAATGCCCAGGATGGGACTATACCTCCTACGTGTCGAGGCACGACTTAAAGGTATAAGCCCATCTTAGAATGATCTCAAGTTTGGTATCTTTGCACGACTCATGTAAAAGAGGGATTAAAATGCAAAAGGAGATAGTTGGCTTACACTCGCCACTTCACACAATACATTACATAAACAATCATCATTCAAAACATCACAACCCGACTACGGGTGAAGATCCAAAAGCAAGATACCAAAACATAAAAAGCCACAGGTCAGGATCGAATCCTAGTAGAAACCACTACTGATCGTCGAAACGTCACAAGCATACGGCCAAACTCTTCAACAAGCTCCTGGTGAAGCACTGAACCAGCTCCTGCATCGTACACGGCTGAACCTGCATCTGGTGTGGTGAAGTAACTATGAGCCACAAAGGACTCAGCAATCCCGTTCCCGGGTAACACGACTATTTAAGCCTTGGGTGAGGACAAGGCTGAAGAAAGAACGAGAGCTGAAGGAACAACAAGAGTCTGCAGCAGCAACTAGCACTAACTTACGTAATAGAGAGCGAGAAGAGAAGTGCCTCGGTCGAGAGATGATCACGAAGTGATCCTAACTAAAGCCGGTCAAACGTAACCCCACCGTGTTCAACTCCCGAATCCCTATTCGGAAATTGACAGTCACGGTACACACGCTGGTAGTGTATTAGAAACATTGTGTCAAGTTATCTACAACTGGAATTAACAAGCTCCCATCTGCCACATAACCGCGGGCACGTCTTTCGAAAGTTCAAACCCTGCAGGGGTGTTCCAACTTGGCCCATCACAAGCCCACGATCCGCGGAGTCGCAACTCCATAGGTGGGAAGACCCGAGTATTCTCGGAATCCCGTGCTCAAGTTAAACCGATCTAAGGTAAGGCTAATCCAGCAAATCCTCCCGGCGTGTCGACACCCTGATAGGTAGCCGCGCGTATCTAGTCTCAGGACACGACCGGATGAGACATCCTATGGGTTTTTACCAGACCTCAAGTTTCCTTGAGGTGGCCCCGCAGTCCGCTCGTTTCGGACCAACACTCATGTGGAGCACTGGCACGGGGGGTTGAATTAAAATAAAAGGGATAGCTAGTCCACATGCAAGTTTTATTAGTTATTAGGCAAATAGTACCAATGTTGGGACTTGCTGGAAAAGACTTAGCACTTAGCGGTTTATCAAGGGGGTCCCATACACCCCAACCGTGTTAGGAACGCATAATCAAGGAACATAACACCGGTTTATACGGTTCCTAACGGCATGAGTGGAACAAATCACCAAGCAAAAGGCTTAGCCTTCCACCCTTGCCAATATATAGATGATTTCATTTTAAGCATTTATATAGTGTGATATAACCCAACCAAACTTCAACGTGAAGCAAGCATCTTCAATCTTGACCTGCAACTAGCAATGCTATAAGAAGGGCTGAGCGTAGCGTACTTAGCCAAGCAACGGTTTGCATAGGTAGGGTGGTTAAACAGGTTCATGGTTACAAGTAGGAGGCTGACAAGAAGATCATGGGCATCGAGGCAAAACTAAAGAACGATACTCTAGCAATAGGCAAAGATAGTAATGGTATCCGGGTTTGGTCATCTTGCCTGGGATTCCACAGAGGAGAAGAACGGGTCCAAGAAGTAGACGGAGCAACACAGTCGAGAGAATCCTCACAACTCCGGAACAAAACCGAAGCTAACAAGAGAAGCAACCGGAAAGAAGAAACAACACGGTAAACACACAAGCATAAACATGGCATGATGCACAAGCAAGCATGATGCATGTCCGGTTTAAATATGCATGGCATGGCAAAGTGCACAAACAACATTACAAGTTAAGTGGAGCTCAATATGCAACGAGTTGCATATTGACGAAACACCACATTTAATTATTTAGTTGACTCTCGTTATTTACAAGACAAGATTAAATGTTTTTAACATGGCAAGAGGTGAAGCATAAGTAAACTAACTATTTAGACAATTTAAATGAGGCCGGATAATAACAACAACATATCCGGAAAATCCCCATGAGCATGTTTAATAATGATAAAGCAACAACAATTAACATTTATAATGTTGTTAAATGATGCGGATGACAAGATCAAGTTTATGCAAGTTTATTAAAAGGTTAACAAGAAGAGATATGAAGCATCATCACCGTGGTGGAAGAAAAGGGTGCCACGCCAACGATCCGAAAATGATGCATCGCAACACCTCGGTTCCGGTAACTCGTTGAGAGTCCGGTGCAAAAGGAAAGGCGGAGTGATCGAGTCGAACGAGATGATGGGGTGATCCCGTTGCCGGGTTCCCATGAGTCGGCGACGAGGCAACCGAGGAACATGACAAAAGGGCGAAACGGACACGAAGCACACACGAGGAGCATTTCATACAACACAACAAACATCACACGGGTCACGTCTCGGGGTATACCTTCGAAACACTCATTTCGGGACGGTTCGAGATCGTAGAGGAAGTAGTGGTACTCGCGGTCGGAGAGGAAGTAGTGGAAGTAGACGTTCTCGTGAGTCGTAGAGGAAGTAGTGGTTCACATTTCCGAAGAGGAAGAAGTCGTTCCGTAGAGGGAAGTAGTTGTTCTCGTTCATCGGAGAGGAAGTAGTGGTTCACGTCATCATGTCGTGGTACTTGGCAAATTCCTCGTTTCCGGGCGACGGTAGTGGTACACGCGACGGTAGTCGTTCGGGTCATAGATGTACTCGGTCGACGTTGGTACACGTTTGTAGCTGTTCATCCGTCATGTCGTGGTACTTGGCGAGTCATCGTGTAGTCGTGTAGGTGTTCCCGTTCGTAGAGGTACATGCCATCGGAGGGGTACTTGTCGTTTCATCGTGTAGTTGAACTCATTCATGTAGTTGTACTCGAGGGTCTCGGGGTTCCTCGTTCGAAGCTCTTGGCGTCCGGCAGCAAGCAAAAGAGGCGCTGCAAAACATGGCAGCAAAAACAAAAACAACACGGCTCCGGGCGAACAACAACAGCAACACAACGACGGCAGCACGGGGCGGAGTCTGGCGAAGGGATGATGGCATCGGGGAGGACGGGACGCGGGCGCGCGGCTCGGGGCGCAGCGCGGCGCGGGAGGTGAGGCCGCAACCTGGGGCGGCGCTGCTCTTGCGGCCTTGGTCGCCGGCTGGGAACGGAGGGGAGTTAGGCGGCGCGGCGGCACCGGCCTGCGGGCACCATGGCGACGGAGGACGGGCGCGGGACCTGGGCTCCTGGCGCGCGACGGAGGAGCCTGCACGGCGCAGCGATCCTGCGGGGAGGAAGAGGCAGCAGGGGTCGCGACGCTGGACGGGGCTGGAAGCTCTCGAGGGAAAAGAGGAGGCGAGGCGCTCGCTCCTGGCCGCGGCGCTGGGGCCGGAGGGAACCAGAGGGGGGTCAGACACGGGCGCGGGAAGGAAGGGGAGATCGGGGCAGAGAGGAGCGAGGTGAGGGAATGGTCTGGCGAGGGGATCGAGCCACGAGGGAGAGGGTTCGAGGGGAGGTGAGTGCGGCGGCGGTAAGAGGGAGAGGGAGGAGCGAAGGGATGCAGCGGCAGCTAGGGTTCGAGCGCTGCGGGAAAAGGAGGCCGGGCCGAGGCCTGGAGGGGAAGTGCGGTTGGGCCTGGAGGCCTGAAGGGAAGTAATGGGCCAAAAGGCTGGGAAGAAGGGGGAGGAAGGCCTGGGCCGGAGTGGGCCAAGAGGCCTAGAGGCTGGCTGCCTTCTTATTTATTTTCTTTAGCAGAAAATAAAAGAGAAGAAGAAAAGAGGAGGAGAGTTAGGAAAAAGTTAGCACCTGGAATTATATTTTTCTCGGGCTCATAAAAATAAGCACGACCGGAGAAAAATACAAAAGGCCAGATCGGAAAAATAATTCAAACATATTTGAATTTAATTCAAATAGTTTGAACTAAGACTTGAATATGGAAGTGTCCAAAAATGTTCCAATTTTCGGAGGAACCTCGAAACAACGGAAAAGAATTATTGGCAAGATTTTAAGGAGAAACTCGAAGTGAAAAGACATGGGGAAATCATGCAAGTGTGTTATGGTGATTCCGAAGCAATGGAATAATTAATAAATATAGCTCCCTAATTATTGAGAGGCTTTTATATGTTATAAAGAGAAGACATCTTCCCTCGATTTAAATGGACCGAAGGTCCACACGATTTATTAGGTTGAGATGCAAAAATAAAAATGACATGATGGCATGATGACATGATGCAATGCAAAAATAAATAACACAAGCACAAAAGAAACACACGGGCAACCCGGAACATCTGGAAACTTCAGGAATCTTCTGGAATCTTCTGGGACGGTTCGAGATCGGGCGTCACACTCGTCCATGGTGAACCCGAAGTCTCCTGCTGCTACAGCTGTGGCGGCCTCTTCCATCCGGGAAGCGATGTAGGCTATGTCCCGCTCTGTGGTGGCCCGAGTGAGACCCTTATTCTCCTCGGAGTTCTTGGGCACCTCGACCAGGTTGTCGAAGAAACTCATGATTGCGTCCGGCTCGGGCACTATCCAAGTAGGGTCGACGCCATGAGAGTCACATGCGGGCATCATTGCGCGCAAAGCGTCCCTGGCTGTGCTGTTGCACAACGGCACCACTCCCCGGGGAGATCTAAACCACTCCGGATGGGCCGGGTCATGCTTAAAAAGCTCCCGGACCATCCCCTTCAATTCCAGCGCCGTGAAGTTGAAGTTCAAACCTGGGCGCAGCCTCATAATGTCCGCCGCATTGCCAAACTCCCATGCTGGCCTTTTCCTCTCTTGTAAAGGGGCAATGCGGCGGCGGAGGAAATCTGCCCCTACCTCTCCAATGGTCAACTTAGCTACCCGGAGACGAAGTATCCTGACAAGGGCAACATTGAGCTTGACATCATCCGGGGCCAACTCGCTCCAGTCTCTGCCGCGCACTATGGCTGTTGTGCGCGGCGCGGTGAAAGGCTCCGGCTGGTCCTCCACTATCCAACACCAGTCCGCGCGCCACTCTTCCCACTTGCCGCGGAGCTCTCCTTTCAGATATGACTCCTTCTTATTCAAGCGGAAGATCCAAGATATACCCCCGGAGAGGGGAGCGCCGGCCTCTACTCTAGGCATAAAAAAGTGGCGAAAAAGCGCTACGTTTGGATAGATCCCTATATAGTTTTCGCACAGATGTGCGAAAACCGCCATCGTAAGGATGGCGTTGGGGGTGAAGTCTAGAAGATGGAGGCCGTACGTGTTCATGATGTCGCAGAAAAACTCCGAGAACGGAGGGCACAAGCCGCAGTGGAAGAAGACAGCGAAGAAGAAATACCCGCCGGGAAGCAGATCCTTGGCGCCGGCGGGGTAGACTCTGGTCCGGGGATGAGCCTTGGTCTCCTTGGCCCAAAAAAGGTAATACTTGTTCCAGAGCTCCCTCGCGCTGAGCCTTGGCGCGAAGACCACATTCCTCTTCCGCAGGAGAGCAAGCTTCGCCGCCTGCTCGGATTTCTCCTTCTTGGCCTTCTCCGCCTTCGCCTTCTCGGTCTTCGGGGCCATGGCGGAGGCGGCGAGGGAAGGGGCGAGGAGTTCGACGGCGCCGCAGATGCGGAAGACGGCGGAGGAGGTGTGGAGGCGGAGCGCAGCGGGGGATTTCTGGAGGTTGAAGAAGCAATGAAAGCGCAGGAGGGAAACTGCCCCTGTTTCCTCTGCTTTTATGGGGGGAGTGGGGGACGCTCCGCATTTCCCATTAAAGAACGTGGCCACGATCTCTCCCACGGCGCCGCAATCGACGCGTGCCATTAGGGAGGGGTGCGGCGGATGCGGAAGAGGAATTACAGCTTGCCGTGGGCCGCGCGTGCCCGTGCACTGTTTTGGGCCTGGCCCAACAGCGCTCGGCACCGTGTGTGGCCCAGGCCCGGGGGCTCCTGTCGGTGTACTAAGATAGGGGTACCTTAGTACCCCAACTTGTGCACGGGCAGTAGCAGCTTCCCGTGGCAGGGCTCACCACGTGCTTGCCGGAAACCTTTTCCAATCCTTATTAAACCATTCAAAAACAAAGTATACAAGACAGAAGATCAAGACTCCGGCAAGTAGAGCTTGCCGGAAAGGCCGTCCCAGGCTCACGACAATCACATTAGTACAAGACCCTGGCGAGGAGAGCTCGCCAGGAAAACCAGAAGACTACATCTCAGAACACATGCCTTGGCGCAGCATGCGCCCCGGCAGGGGCCCGGGGAGCGACAAGCTTCAGGGCCCGACAAGATCAAGACCCCGGCAAGGTGCTTGCCGGGGAGCCTGCGCTGTGTGCCCACGCTCCAGCTCATCGGCCCACGCGTCGCCCTGGGGCCCTTCCAGGGACGCGTGGCGGATGGCTGTGCAGCCTGGGGGACACGGTGGCACTTCACGGTGACGAGGCTATCGCCGTGGCGAACGGAGACGCAAGGGCGGGTGCTTTTGGGGTCGACGGCGACGGGCATTAAATGCTCTTGTCCCCCACTATCAAAGTAGGTGATGACCACTGTTCATGCACTGTTCCCGCACTGTTACAACTACCACCAAAGTTACATTTTTGCCCTTCTTCTACGTTGACACCTGTCGGTGACCCCTTGAGCTATAAAAGGAGGCCCATGCACAACGTAGAAAGGGTTCAAAAACCTTGATAGTTCACTAGCTCGGTGCAGCTCGTTCTTCAAGCTCCCGAGCTCACAAACTCAATACAAACCAAGCAGGAGTAGGGTTTTACGCGTCCGCCCGGCCCGAACCTGGGTAAACTGCCCGCGTGCTCTCCTCGATCTGCTCTTTGTGCTCCCTCCGCTCCCTTACCGCAACGTACAAGGGGCTCCGGTCCCATAGGTGCTCGTGGTGGACAGTTTCCCCCGACACCATGCATGATCATGTAGTTGACATCGTATTTGTGGCAAAGCCACCATGCACATTTTTACATGTCACTCTTGTTTCATTGCACATACCGGTACACCGCCGGAGGCATTCATATAGAGTCATACTTTGTTGTTGTAGTATCGAGTTTTAATTTCGTGTTGTAATGAAAGTGTGATGATCATCATTATTAAAGCTTTGTCCCATGGGAAGAAAGGCTGAATCTATAAAGCCCCTCCGCAAAAAATGGCCAAAAAAGGCCCAAAAAAAGAGAAAAAGAAAAAGAAAAAAAGGGACAATTGCTACTATCTTTTTCCACACTTGTGCTTCAAAGTAGCACCATGTTCTTCATTGTAGAGAGTCTCATGCTTAGTAACTTTCATATACTAGTGGGAATTTTCACTATAGAACTTGGCTTGTATATTCCAACGATGGGCTTCCTCAAATGCCCTAGGTCTTCGTGAGCAAGCAAGTTGGATGCACACCCACTAGTTTCTTTTGTTGAGCTTTCATTCATATTTAGCTCTAGTGCATCCGTTGCATGGCAATCCCTACTCACTCACATTGATATCTATTTATGGGCATCTCCATAGCCCATTGATACGGCTAGTCGATGTGAGACTATCTCCCTCCTTTTTGTCTTCTCCACAACCACCTATTTTCCACCCATAGTGCTATGTCCATGGCTCACGCTCATGTATTGCGTGAAAGTTGAAAGGTTTGAAAAGATAGAGCATGAAAACAAATGCTTGGCTGAAATCGGGGTTGTGCATGATATGAATATTTTTGTGTAATAATAAGGGAGCATAGCCAACACTATATGATTTTGTAGGGATAACTTTATTTAGCCATGGTATTTTGAGAAGACATGATTGCTTTGTTAGTATTTCTTGAAGTATTGTTATTTCTTATGTCAATATAGACTTTTGTCTTGAATCTTTCATATCTGAACATTCATGCCACAATTAAGAGAATTACACTAAAAAACTATATTGGTTAGCATGCAACATCAAAAATTCTTTGTTTATCATTGACCTACTCGAGGACAAGCAGGAATTAAGCTTGGGGATGCTTGATACGTCTCCAACGTATCTATAATTTTTTATTGTTCCATGCTATTATTAATGAAGTCTTGGATGTTTAATGGGCTTTATCGTTCACTTTTATATCATTTTTGGGACTAACCTACTAACCCAAAGGCCCAGTCCAGGTTGCTGTTTTTTGCCAATTTCAAGGTTTTGCAGAAAAGGAATATCAAACGGAGTCCAAATGGAATGAAACCTTCGCGAGAGATATTTTTGGAGAAAATCACGCTCGGGAAACTTCAGGACCAAGTCAAGGGATGGAGAGCCTGCCCTCGAGGGTGGGGGGTGCGCCCCCCTTCCCAGGGTGCGTCCCCCTGCCTCGAGGCTGGCCCGTGTGGCCCCCGGTGCCCTCCTTCTTCCTATATATACCTACGTACCCCAGAAAGTCCAGACGCAGAGATAAAACCCTAATTCCACCGCCGTAGCTTCTGTTCCCGTGGAGATCCCATCTTGGAGCCTGTTCCGGGAGGGGGGATCCATCACGGAGGCCTTGATCATCATCATCATCATCGCCCTCACCATGAGTTGTGAGTAGTTTACCACAGTCCTTCGGGTCTATAGCTAGTATCTAGATGGCTTCTTCTCTCTCTCTCTGGATCTCAATACAAAGTTATCCTCGGTCTTCGAGGAGATCTATTCGATGTAATCTCTTTTTGCGGTGTGTTTGTCGAGATCCGATGAATTGTGATTTTATGATCAAGGTTATCTATGAAAGATATTTGGTTCTTCTCTGAACTTTTTATGTGTGCTCATAATATCCTTGCAAGTCTCTTCGAATTATTGGTTTGGTTTGGCCTACTAGATCTATAGTTCTTGCAATGGGAGAAGTGCTTGGCTTTGGGTTCAATCTTGCGGTGTCCTTTCCCAGTGACAGTAGGGGCAGCAAGGCACGTATTGTATTGTTGCCATCGAGGATAAAAAGATGGGTTTTTTATCATATTGCTTGAGTTTATCCCTCTACATCATGTCATCTTTCTTAAGGCGTTACTCTGTTCGTATGAACTCAATACACTAGATGCATGCTGGATAGCGGTCGATGTGTGTAGTAAAAGTAGTAGATGCAGAATTATTTCGGTCTACTTATCTCGAACGTGATGCCTATATATAATGATCATGCCTAGATAGTCTCATAATTATTCGCTTTTTTATTAATTGCTCGACAGTAATTTGTTTACCCGCCGTAGAATATCGCTATCATGAGAGAAGCCACTAGATAAAACTATGGCCCTCGGGTCTATTCTCAACATATCAATCTACATCAACTTTACTATTCTTGCTTTTATTTGCTGTTTTATTAAACAAAAAATACGAAAAATATAATTATCATCTCAATCAGATATCACTCCCGTAAGTGACCGTAAAGGGATTGACAACCCCTTATCGCGTTGGCTACGAAGTTCTTATTTGTTTGTGTAGGTGCAAGGGACTGGCGCGTGGTCTCCTACTGGATTGATACCTTGGTTCTCAGAAACTGAGGGAAATACTTATGCTACTGTTCTGCATCTCGCTTTCCTCTTCGAGGGAATAACACGCAAGCTCAAGAGGTAGCACACACGTATGCGTAAAATTCATCCTTGATTCCAGCTTGACCCATGAATTCATCTGACGGCCATTCACAGGGCCGCACATCGGCATCCCTCAGTGGTTCATCGTCCGGCTCAAGGAATGCGATCCTCGGTTCTCGCTTCCTTGAAGGACCACCTTGGAAGTTTCTCCTAGACATTTTTTTGAAATTTTTAGTAACATCGAAATAAAAGTTAACCAAGCTCAACAAGATTGATAGCAACAACTCCTACTAGTACCTAGAGGCTATATCATGCATTAGAACTACTTGGGACCAAGAAATTTGACATGCAAGCTCAAGAACAAAGTCACCACAGCAGCATAAATTTGCGACAAATAAAGCACTAGAAGAAAAACTAATTGGACCAATGGAGGAGTCACATACCAAGGAACAATCTCCCCAAACAGTTTGGTGAATGGTGCTTTGAGCAAGGAGATCGAAAATGGCAGCAAGATGAGCTAGAACTCGGGTTTGAGTTGGTTGGGGATTTTTTTGGGAGGAAGAAGAAGAGCATGGGTGCAGGAATAAGTGGAGGGGGGCACGTGGGGCCCACGAGGCAGGGGGCGCGCCCTGGACCCTTGTGGCCATGTGCTGGCTCCCCTCGCTGTGTGTTTAGTGCCATATTTTCTCAAATATTCTAGAAAAATCATATTTCATTTTCATGGCATTTGGAGAACTTTTATTTTCAGGATATTTTTTTATTGCACGGATAAGTCTGGAAACAGACAGACAATGCTATTTTTCTCTTTATTTATCCTAATTAGCAGAAAGTAAATAGAGGGTACAGAAGGTTGTGGTATCTAGATTCACCTATCCCATGTTCTTCAAAAGGAATCCGTTCACAAGGTTGATCAGGTCTTGTTAATAAACTCTTTCCGAGTAACATGAAACCGGAGAATTTTCGAATAACACTAGGTTAACTCATTGGGGATATGTATGTCCCCAACAATAAGTATGTCATATGTCTTCTTGATAGTAGGGAGAGGAAACTCAAAACCTCCAATAGTGATAGTTGAAGTTTTTCCAATATAATTGATACTGTAGACCTGAGGTTGTTTCCTCGGAAAGTGTACCGTATGCTCATTACCATTGACATGAAAAGTGGCATTGCCTTTGTTGCAATCAATACCAACCCCTGCAGTGTTCAAAAAGGGTCTTTCGAGAATAATAGACATACTATATATCGTCCTCGGGAATATCAAGTATAACAAAGTCCATTAGAATAGTAACATTTGCAACTACAACAGGCACATCCTCACAAATACCGACAGGTATGGCAGTTGATTTATCGGCCATTTGCAAAGATATTTCAGTAGGTGTCAACTTACTCAAGTCAAGTCTACGATATAAAGAGAGAGGCATAACACCAACACCGGCTCCAAGATCACACAAAGCAGTTTTAACATAGTTTCTCTTAATGGAGCAAGGTATAGTAGGTACTCCTGGATCTCCTAATTT
Source organism: Secale cereale (assembly GCA_902687465.1). Classification (NCBI taxonomy): domain Eukaryota; kingdom Viridiplantae; phylum Streptophyta; class Magnoliopsida; order Poales; family Poaceae; genus Secale; species Secale cereale. The sequence continues at coordinate 66,252,722 of LR738715.1, forward strand.
TTTAGGCATTCCACCCTCAAAAGTGTAATTGGCAAGCATGGTGGAAATTTCTACATCAGGTATCTTTCTTTTGTTGGTAATAATGTCTTTCATATACTTGGCATAAGGATTTGTTTTAAGCACATCAGTCTAACGCATACGCAAAAAGATAGGTCTAATCATTTCAGCAAAGCGCTCAAAATCCTCATCATCCTTTTTCTTGGATGGTTTTGGAGGAAAAGGCATGGGTTTTTGAACCCATGGTTCTCTTTCCCTACCGTGCTTCCTAGCAACAAAGTCTCTCTTATCATAACGTTGATTCTTTGATTGTGGGTTATCAAGATCAACAACAGGTTCAATCTCTACATCATTATCATTGCTAGGTTAAGCATCAACATGAACATCGTCATTAACATTATCACTAGGTTCATGTTCATTACCAGATTGTGTCTCAGCATCAGAAACAGATATATCATTGGGATTCTCAGGTGTGTCAGCTACAGGTTCACTAGGAGCATGCAAAGTCTTATCATTTTTCTTTTTCTTCTTCTTAGAAGAACTAGGTGCATCTAAATTAGCTCTCTGAGAATCTTGCTCAATTCTCTTAGGGTCGCCTTCGGGATACAGAGGTTCCTGAGTCATTCTACCACCTCTAGTCACAGCTCTAATGGCACTATCGTTATTCTTACTATTTAATTCATTGAGAAAATCATTCTGAGCCTTAAGTACTTGTTCTACTTGAGTGGTGACCATAGAAGCATGTTTACTAATAAGTTTCAGTTCACCTTTAGCTCTAGACAGATAATCACTCAAGCGTTCAATCATATAAGCATTGTGTTGTAATTTTCTACCAACATAAGCATTTAAGTTTTCTTGTTTCACAATAAAATTGTCAAACTCATCTAAGCATTGGCTAGCAGACTTATAATGAGGAATATCACCTTCATCAAATCTATAAAGAGAATTAACCTTTACTACCTGTGTCGGGTTATCAAGACCATGTATTTCTTCAATAGGTGGTAAATTATTAACATCTTCAGCCTTAATACCTTTTTCTTACATAGATTTATTTGCCTCTTGCATATCTTCAGGACTGAGAAATAGAACGCCTCTTTTCTTCGGAGTTGGCTTAGGGGCTGGTTCAGGAGGTGTCCAATTATTTTCATTGGCCAGCATATTATTCAATAGTAATTCAGCCTGTTCAACTGTTCTTTCCCTGAAAACACAACCAACACAACTATCCAGGTGTTCTTTGGAAGCATCGGTTAGTCCGTTATAAAAGACATCAAGTATATCATGCATCTCTAGAGGATGATCAGGCAAAGCATCAAGTAACTGGAGAAGCCTCCCCCAAGCTTGTGGGAGACTCTCTTCTTCAGTTTGAGCAAAGTTATATATTTCCTGTAAGGCAGCTTGTTTCTTTTATGAGCGGGAAAATATTTAGCATAGAAGTAGTACATCATGTCCTGGGGACTACGCACACAACCAGGATCAAGAGAATTAAACCAAGTCTTAGCATCACCCTTTAACAAAAACGGAAACAACTTAAGGATATAGTAATAACGAATCTTTTCATCGTTGGTAAACAGGGTGGCTATATAATTCAACTTAGTAACATGTGCCACAACAGTTCAGACTCATATCCATGGAAAGGATCAGATTGAACCAAAGTAGTTAACTCAGGATCAATAGAGAATTCATAATCCTTATCAGTAACACAGATATGTGAAGAAGCAAAAGCAGGGTCATGTTTCATTCTAGCATTCAAGGACTTTTCTTTCAACTTAGCTAATAACTTCTTAAGATCATATCTATCATTGCAAGCAAGAAAGTCTCTAGCAGTTTCTTCATCCATAACATAACCCTCAGGCACAACAGGCAGTTCATATCTATTGGGAGTAGTTTCATCATCACTTTCATAAATATCATCAGTTTCAACATTTGCATTCTCCCTAATATTAGCAATTTGTTCATCTAGAAATTCACCTAGTGGCACAATATCAGGCATAGAGAAAGTTTCATCATACATAGCAGAAGTAGCATCATCAAGAACATACGACATACCAGATTCAATAGCAGGAGTAGGTGACGCAAGTTTACTCATAACAGAAGGAGAATCAAGTGCAGAGCTAGATGGCAGTTCCTTACTGTTAGGGATATTACTAGCAGGTATAAACCGGCCAGGAAGATCCGTATTATGCTAACATAGTTGTATCATCATAAGCCCAGTAGAATATGACCCAGAGGTTACGGCCCATAGAGGCTTAGGGCCCATGTGCAAAGCTTACGGTTTATGAACCGTCATATCATGTAACTTGAGGTGTAAGATAGAAAGAGTAGAGACCGAGGCGGACACGATTATGAGCCGGCCTCGGAACTCTGTAAACCGGACCGGGCGTCGCCTCCTATATAAAGGGACGACCCGGCAACGGTTCAAGGACAAGCAACAACCCGTCGAGACACAGGCAAGCAGTTCGCTCCCTGTTCATCGACGCTCAAGCAATACCACACCAAACTAGATGTAGGCTTTTACCTTCATCGAAGGGGCCGAACTAGTATAAACCCTATGTGTCCTTCGTGAGCTTTAAACCTCTTCAAGCAAACCCGCGCGATGGCCTCACCCTTAAGTCCTCTAAACCGGACATCTGCTGTGCCAATTCCACGACAGTTGGTGCCCACCGTGGGGCTATCGCACGATGGTTTCGAGTTCTTGAAGGGCAGCTTTTGTTGGGGAACGTAGCAGAATTCAAAAAATTTCTACGCCTTCACCAAGATCCAACTAAGGAGACATCTCGCAACGAGCAAGTAAGAGTGCATCTACATACCGTTATGTAGATCGCGCGCGGCAGCTTACGAAGAAGCGTGGATGAAGTAGTCGTACTCTTCGCGTTCTTCGTCACCGATGATCTAGCGCCGAACGGACGGCACCTCTGCGTTCAACACACGTCCGGTACAGCAACGTCACTTCCTTCTTGATCCAGCAAGGGGGGAGGAGAAGTCGTCAGAGATCCAGCAGCACAACGGCGTGGTGGTGGATGCAGTGGAGATTGCAGCAGGGCTTCGCCGGGCGCCCTGTGTTAAGGAGACGGAGGTGTGATGGGAGGGGGGGAGGCGTCAGGGCAAGGGTGCGGCTGCCCTCTCCCCCACATATATATAGGGGGCCAGGGGGGTGCGCCAGCCCCTGCAGATCCAATCTGACAGGGGGGAGGCTAGGGGGGAGTCCTTGCCCCCCAAGGCAAGTGGGGCGCCCCCTCCCCCCTAGGGTTTCAACCCTAGGCGCATGGGGAGGAGGGCCCAAGTGGTGCGCCAGCCCATTATGGCTGGACACTTCCCCCTTGCGGCCTAGGGGCCCCACCGGGATGGGTGGCCCCACCCGGTGGACCCCCGGGGCCCCTCTGGTGGTCCCGGGACAGTCCCGGTGACCCCCGGAGATCACCCGATGGCCGAAACCTGACTTCCTATATATCAATATTTACCTCCGGACCATACCGGAACTCCTCGTGACGTCCGGGATCTCATCCGGGACTCCGAACAACTTTCAGGTTTCCACGTGCATGTATCTCTACGACCCTAGCGTTACCGAACCTTAAGTGTGTAGACCCTACGGGTTCGGGAGACACGTAGACATGACCGAGACCACTCTCTGGTCAATAACCAACAGCGGGATCTGGATACCCATGTTGGTTCCCACGTGTTCCTCGATGATCTTCATCGGATGAACCACCGTGTCAAGGATTCACTCAATCCCGTATGTCATTCCCTTTGTCCATCGGTACGGTACTTACCCGAGATTCGATCGTCGGTATTCTCGATACCTTGTTCAATCTCGTCATGGCAAGTCTCTTTACTTGGTCCATAATCCATCATCCCGTGACTAACTACTTAGTCACATTGAGCTCATTATGATGATGTCTTACCGAGTGGGCCCAGAGGTACCTCTCCGTCATACGGAGTGACAACATCCCAGTCTCGGTTCGTACCAACTCAACAGACACTTTCGGAGATACCCGATGCGTACCTTTATAGCCACCCAGTTACGTTGTGACGTTTGGCACACCCAAAGTATTCTTACGGCATCCAGGAGTTGTACAACCTCATGGTCTAAGGAATAAATACTTGACACCGAAAAGCTTATGCATTACGAACTATACGATCTCGTGCTATGCTCAGGATTGGGTCTTGTCCATCACATCATTCTCCTACTGATGTGATCCCGTTATCACTGACATCCCATGTTCATGGTCAGGAAACCGTGACCATCTGTTGATCAACGAGCTGGTAACGAGAGGCCTACCAGGGACTCATTGTGGTCTATGTATTCACACATGTATCGCTGTTTCCGTACAATACAATTCAAGCATGAATAACAGACGATTATCATGAACAAGGAAATATAATAATAATACTTTTATTATTGCCTCTAGGGCATATTTCCAACAGTAACCCACTTGCACTAGAGTCAATAATCTAGTTACATTGTGATGAATCGAACACCCATAGAGTTCTGGTGTTGATCATGTTTTGCCCGTGGAAGAGGTTTAGTCAACGGGTCTGCAACATTCAGATCCGTATGCACTTTACAAATATCTATATCTCCATCTTGAACATAATTCCGGATGGAGTTGAAACGGCGCTTGATGTGCTTGGTCTTCTTGTGAAACCTGGGCTCCTTGGTTATAGCAATAGCACCAGTGTTGTCACAGAAGAGAGTCATCGGGCTTGACGCGCTTGGAATGACTCCTAGGTCGGTGATGAACTCCTTCATCCAGACTCCTTCCTGTGCTGCTTCAGAAGCAGCTATGTACTCCGCTTCACATGTAGATGCTGCCACGACGCTCTGCTTGCAACTGCACCAGCTGACTGCCCCTCCATTCAAAATATACACGTATCCGGTTTGAGACTTAGAGTCATCCAGATCTGTGTCGAAGCTAGCATCGATGTAACCCTTTACGACGAGCTCTTCGTCACCTCCATAAACGAGAAATATATCCTTAGTCCTTTTCAGGTACTTCAGGATGTTCTAGACCGCTGTCCAGTGTTCCGTACCGGGATCACTTTGGTACCTCCCTACCAAACTTATGGCAAGGTTCACATCAGGTCTGGTACACAGCATGGCATACATGATAGAACCTATGGCCGAGGCATAGGGAATGACACTCATCTTTTCTCTATCTTCTGCCGTGGTCGGCGACTGAGCCTTGCTCAATCTAATACCTTGTAAAACAGGCAAGAATCCCTTCTTGGACTGATCCATATTGAACTTTTTCAATATCTTGGCAAGGTATGTACTTTGTGAAAGACCAATGAGGCGTCTTGATCTATCTCTATAGATTTTGATGCCTAGTATGTAAGCAGCTTCTCCAAGGTCCTTCATTGAAAAACTTTTATTCAAGTAGGCCTTTACATTTTCCAAGAATTCTATATCATTTCCCATCAGCAATATTTCATCCACATATAATATGAGAAATGCCACAGAGCTCCCACTCACTTTCTTGTAAATACAGGCTTCTCCATAAGTCTGTATAAATCCAAACGCTTTGATCACATCATTAAAGCAAATATTCCAACTCCGAGATGCTTGCACCAGCCCGTAAATCGAGCGCTGGAGCTTGCATACCTTGTTAGCGTTCTCTGGATCGACAAAACCTTCCGGTTGCATCATATACAACTCTTCCTTGAGGAAGCCGTTATGGAATGCTGTTTTGACGTCCATTTGCCATATCTCATAATCATAGAATGCGGCAATAGCTAACATGATTCTGACTGACTTCAGCATCGCTACGGGAGAGAAAGTCTCGTCGTAGTCAATTCCTTGAACTTGTTGATAACCCTTAGCGACAAGCCGAGTCTTATAGATGGTCACATTACCATCCGCGTCTGTCTTCTTCTTAAATATCCATTTATTTTCTATGGCGTGCCTATCATCAGGCAAGTCCACCAAAGTCCATACTTTGTTTTCATACAAGGATTCTATCTCGGATTTCATGGCTCCAAGCCATTTATTGGAATCCGGGCCCGCCATCGCTTCTTCATAGTTCGAAGGTTCACCGTTGTCTAACAACATGATTTCCAGGACAGGGTTGCCGTACCACTCTGGTGCAGAACGTGCCCTCGTGGACCTTCGAAGTTCAGTAGTAACTTGATCTGTTTCTTCATGATCATCATCATTAACTTCCTCCCTTGTCGGTGCAGGCACCTCTGGAACAGTTTCCTGCGCTGCGCTACTTTCCGGTACAGGAGGGGTGACTTTCACCTCATCAAGTTCTACTTTCCTCCCACTCACTTCTTTCGAGAGAAACTCTTTCTCCAGAAAGCATCCATTCTTGGCAACAAAGACTTTACCTTCGGATCTGTGGTAGAAGGTGTACCCAATCGTTTCCTTTGGGTATCCTATGAAGACACAATTTTCCGATTTGGGTTCGAGCTTTTTAGGTTGAAGTTTCTTGACATAAGCATCGCAACCCCAAACTTTTAGAAACGACGGCTTCGGTTTCTTGCCAAACCAAAGTTCATACGGAGTCGTCTCAACGGATTTCGACGGAGCCCTATTTAAAGTGAATGCGGCAGTCTCTAAAGCATAACCCCAAAAAGATAGCGGTAAATCGGTGAGGGACATCATAGATCGCACCATGTCCAACAGAGTACGATTTCGACGTTCAGACACACCGTTACGTTGAGGTGTTCCGGGCGGTGTCAATTGTGAAACAATTCCACAGCTCCTAAGGTGTGTGCCAAATTCATGACTTAAATATTCACCCCCACGATCTGATCGTAAGAACTTTATTTTTCTGTCACGTTGATTCTCAACCTCATTCTGAAATTCCTTGAACTTTTCAAAAGTCTCAGACTTGTGTTTCATCAAATAGATATACCAGTATCTACTCAAGTCATCTGTGAGGGTGAGAACATAACGATAGCCTCCGCGAGCCTCAACACTCATTGGACCGCACACATCAGTATGTATGATTTCCAACAAGTTGGTTGCTCGCTAAATTGTTCCGGAGAACGGAGTCTTGGTCATATTGCCCAAGAGGCATGGTTCGCACGTGTCAAATGATTCATAATCAAGAGACTCTAGAAGTCCATCTGAATGGAGCTTCTTCATACGTTTGACACCAATATGACCAAGGCAGCAGTGCCACAAGTATGTGGGACTATCATTATCAACTTTACATCTTTTGGCATCTACACTATTAATATGTGTATTACTATGTTCGAGATTCATCAAAAATAAACCATTGACCAGCGGGGCATGACCATAAAACATATCTCTCAAATAAATAGAACAACCATTATTCTCCGATTTGAAACAGTAGCCATCTCGCATAAGACGAGATCCAGAAACAATGTTCATGCTCAAAGCTGGTAGTAAATAACAATTATTGAGGTTTAAAACTAATCCCGAGGGTAGATGTAGAGGCAGCGTGCCGACAGCGATCACATCGACCTTGGAACCATTCCCGACGCGCATCGTCACCTCATCCTTCGCCAGTCTCCGTTTATTCCGCAGCTCCTGTTTTGAGTTACAAATGTGAGCAACTGCACCGGTATCAAATACCCAGGAGCTACTACGAGTGCTGGTAAGGTACACATCAATAACATGTATATCATATATACCTTTGATGTTAACGGCCTTCTTGTCTGCTAAGTATTTGGGGCAGTTCCGCTTCCAGTGACCCTTTCCCTTGCAATAAAAGCACTCTGTCTCAGGCTTGGGTCCATACTTTGGCTTCTTCCCGGCAACAGGCTTGCCGGGCGCGGCAACTCCCTTGCCGTCCTTCTTGAAGTTCTTCTTACCCTTGCCTTTCTTGAATTTAGTGGTTTTATTGACCATCAACACTTGATGTTCTTTCTTGATGTCCACCTCCGCTGATTTCAGCATCGAATACACCTCGGGAATGGACTTATCCATCCCCTGCATATTGAAGTTCAACACGAAGCTCTTGAAGCTTGGTGGGAGCGACTGGAGGATTCTGTCAACGACCGCTTCATCTGGGAGATTCATTCCCAGCTGAGACAAGCGGTTGTGCAATCCAGAAATCTTGAGGATGTGCTCACTGACAGAACTGTTTTCCTCCATCTTACAGCTGTAGAATGAGTCAGAGACATCATATCTCTCGACTCGGGCATGAGCTTGGAAAACCATTTTCAGCTCTTCGAACATCTCATATGCTCCGTGGTGCTCAAAACGTTTTTGGAGCCCCGACTCTAAGCTGTAAAGCATGCCGCACTGAACCAGGGAGTAATCATCACTACGCGACTGCCAGACGTTCAAAACGTCTTGGGCCGCATCGGGAGCAGGTGCATCACCTAGCGGTGCTTCTAGGACATATGATCTCTTGGCAGCTATGAGGATAATCCTCAGGTTACGGACCCAATCTGTATAGTTGCTACCATCGTCTTTCAGCTTGGTTTTCTCTAGGAACGCGTTGAAGTTGAGGGAAACTGGAGCGTGGGCCATTTGATCTACAAGAGATATTGTAAAGAATTTAGACTAAGTTCATGATAATTAAGTTCATCTTAATCGAATTTTAATGAACTCCCACTCAGAATGACATCTCTCTAGTCATCTAAGTGATACACGATCCGAATCGACTAGCCCGTGTCCGATCATCACGTGAGATGGACTAGTCATCAACGGTGAACATCTTCATGTTGATCGTATCTTCTATACGACTCGTGTACGACCTTTCAGTCTTCCGTGTTCCGAGGCCATGTCTGTACATGCTAGGCTCGTCAAGTGAAACCTAAGTGTATTGCGTGTGTAAATCTGGCTTACACCCGTTGTATGCGAACGTTAGAACCTATCACACCCGATCATCACGTGGTGCTTCGGAGCAACGAACTTTAGCAACGGCGCACAGTTAGGGGAAACACAATTCTTGAAATTTTAGTGAGAGATCATCTTATTTACTACCGTCGTTCTAAGTAAACAAGATGCATAAACATGATAAACATCACATGCAATCAATTAAAGTGACATGATATGGCCAATATCATCTTGCTCCTTGGATCTCCATCTTCGGGGCACCATGATCATCTTGTCACCGGCTCGACACCATGATCTTCATCATCATGATCTCCATCATCGTGTCTTGAAGAAGTCGTCACGCCAACTATTACTTCTACTACTATAGCTAACGTTTAGCAATGAAGTAAAGTAATTACATGGCGTTATTCAGTGACACGTAGGTCATACAATAATTAAGACAACTCCTATGGCTCCTGCTGGTTGTCAAGTTCATCGACATGCAAGTCGTGATTCCCTATTACAAGAACATGATCAATTTCATACATCACATATATCATTCATCACATCTTCGTTTTGGCCATACCAAGTCACATAGCACATGCTGCAAAAACAAGTTAGACGTCCTCTAATTGTTGTTGCAAGTTTTACGTGGCTTCTATAGGATTTCTAGCAAGAACGTTTCTTACCTACGCCAAAACCACAACGTGATTTGTCAATTTCTATTTACCCTTCATAAGGACCATTTTCATCGAGTCCGATCCGACTAAAGTAGGAGAGACAGACACCCGCCAGCCACCTTATGCATCTAGTGCATGTCTGTCGGTGGAACCAGTCTCACGTAAGCGTACGTGTAAAGTCGGTCCGGGCCGCTTCATCCCACAATTCCGCCGAATCAAGATTGACTAGTAACGGCAAGAAAGTTGAACAAACTCAAACGCCGACAACTGCTTTGTGTTCTACTCGTGCAAGATGCTACGCATTAAACCTAGCTCAGATGCCACTGTTGGGGAACGTAGCAGAATTCAAAAAATTTCTACGCCTTCACCAAGATCCAACTAAGGAGACATCTAGAAACAAGCAAGTAAGAGTGCATCTACATACCGTTATGTAGATCGCGTGCGGAAGCTTACGAAGAAGCGTGGATGAAGTAGTCGTACTCTTCGCGTTCTTCGTCACCGATGATCTAGCGCCGAACGGACGGCACCTCCGCGTTCAACACACGTCCGGTACAGCAATGTCACCTCCTTCTTGATCCAGCAAGGGGGAGGAGAAGTCGTCAGAGATCCAGCAGCACAATGGCGTGGTGGTGGATGCAGTGGAGATTGCAGCAGGGCTTCGCCGGGCGCCCTGCGTTAAGGAGACGGAGGTGTGACAGGAGGGGGGGAGGCGCCAGGGCAAGGGTGCGGCTGCCCTCTCCCCCCCCCACATATATATAGGGGGCCAGGGGGTGCGCCAACCCCTGCAGATCCAATCTGCAAGGGGGGGGGGGCGGCCAGGGGGGAGTCCTTGCCCCCCAAGGCAAGTGGGGCGCCCCCTCCCCCCTAGGGTTTCAACCCTAGACGCATAGGGAGGAGGGCCCAAGTGGTGCGCCAGCCCATTAGGGCTGGACACTTCCCCCTTGCGGCCTAGGGGCCCCACCGGGATGGGTGGCCCCACCCGGTGGACCCCCGGGGCCCCTCCGGTGGTCCCGGGACACTCCCGGTGACCCCCGGAGATCACCCGATGGCCAAAACCTGACTTCCTATATATCAATCTTTACCTCCGGACCATACCAGAAATCCTCGTGACGTCCGGGATCTCATCCGGGACTCCGAACGACTTTCGGGTTTCCACGTGCATGTATCTCTACGACCCTAGCGTTACCGAACCTTAAGTGTGTAGACCCTACGGGTTCGGGAGACACGTAGACATGACCGAGACCACTCTCTGGTCAATAACCAACAGCGGGATCTGGATACCCATGTTGGTTCCCACGTGTTCTTCGATGATCTTCATCGGATGAACCACCGTGTCAAGGATTCACTCAATCCCGTATGTCATTCCCTTTGTCCATCTGTACGGTACTTACCCGAGATTCGATCGTCGGTATTCCCGATACCTTGTTCAATCTCGTCATGGCAAGTCTCTTTACTCGATCCGTAATCCATCATCCCGTGACTAATTACTTAGTCACATTGAGCTCATTATGATGATGTCTTACCGAGTGGGCCCAGAGGTACCTCTCCGTCATACGGATTGACAACATCCCAGTCTTGGTTCGTACCAACTCAACAGACACTTTCGGAGATACCCGATGCGTACCTTTATAGCCACCCAGTTACATTGTGACGTTTGGCACACCCAATGTATTCTTACGGCATCCGGGAGTTGAACAACCTCATGGTCTAAGGAATAAATACTTGACACCGAAAAGCTTATGCATTACGAACTATACGATCTCGTGCTATGCTCAGGATTGGGTCTTGTCCATCACATCATTCTCCTAATGATGTGATCCCGATATCACTGACATCCCATGTCCATGGTCAGGAAACCGTGACCATCTGTTGATCAACGAGCTGGTAACTAGAGGCCTACCAGGGACTCATTGTGGTCTATGTATTCACACATGTATCGTTGTTTCCGTACAATACAATTCAAGCATGAATAACAGACGATTATCATGAACAAGGAAATATAATAATAATACTTTTATTATTGCCTCTAGGGCATATTTCCAACAGCTTTGAAGGACTCAAGGGTTACGCGGTTGGCCGGATGACCAAGAGTTCCCGCAGCCGGATCTACATCGACGACGCAGGCTAGGGCCCCGAGGCCGATTCAATCGAATACGGGTATCGGGTCCCCTTCGGCGGCATCCACGTCTTCATTGGCAATATTGGTGAACCGGAATCTGAGCCGGACATCTTCCCCGACATCATTGAGCCGGCTCAGCGTGCGAGATCGGCCCTTATTTAGCCCGCCGTGAAGCGTGTCTTCGTTGGAGCAGTACATGGAGTCCAAGCCGAGGACGGATCGGATTCTGGTGGCGAGACAATTGTCTATTCTGACGATGAATCTTCATCCGGGGAGACCGAATCTTTGTATCTGTTGCAGGACGGCCGATCCGAGGGTATATCCGATGGTGACAGTATTCCGGACCCTTTTGATCCGCCAAACCGGGTGCCTGTCTTTATGGCCGAATCACAGTCCATGCAGCAGCGCACGATGACTGGGGCGTTCACAGCAGAGATAGCTGGTGCGGGGGTGAGCAGTCAAGCCCCCTCGCCCTCTGACGTTCTATCCACCTTGGTCGAGGAGTTGACAGGACGCGCAATAGCAGAAGTAGCTCCTGCCAACAAGGCGTAGCATGATGCGGAGATCCTTCAGCTGAAGGGCCAGATTGAGCAAGCTAAAAGGGATCTGGACGCAGAGAAAGTCATGATAGCTACGAGGCAAGCAGAGCTAGACTCCCAAGCTTTCCGGCTCAGGGTGGATCAGACCTCTGCACAGGAGGTAAGGAACAGAAGGCAGCAGACTCATCTACCGCCGGTCTACGAGGCGATGAATCTCTTTGGCACACCAGGAGCGGGAGCCAGCAATAACCTAGAAGTAAACCGGGGAGGAGCCCCGGGAACAGGCGCGCCGGTTCAACCGCCGGCCACAGAGCAAAATCGTCAAGTTGTGCCCACGCCGCACATCCCCACCCCTCATGGCCATTATTCGAACCCGTTGGACAACATTGTCGCCGCCGCTTCACGGCTGTCCGCTTTACCCATTGAGGGGACGTCCCCCGTGGCGTTGGAAGGGCGCCGGGCTAAGGAATTACTAGACACGGCACTGACACAGCAGTAGGCGTACTCTTACAACAGGGAGAGGATTCACTCAACCCCCTGCCACAGCCAGAGCTACACTAAGCATTGGGATGAACCGGTAGTGTCTAGCAGCGTGCGGAGACGTCACCGTCACAGGCAGGATAATCCGGCAGGAGCAGAAGTGCCCGCCCAGGAGGCGGTAAACCGGGCCAGACCTACCGCCCGCGAGGATACCCGTCAAATAACGCCGGTTCACCCAACCACAGCAGAAACAGGAGTCACAGCGAGTTCCTTTGGAGTACAATGTATTGTCCCCGCTTTACGAAGCGTAAAGTTGCCCAAAGACTTCAAAGGTCCGCATAAGGTGCCCAACTACACGGCAGACCTGGCTCCAGAGGCGTGGGTTGAGAGCTATGAGATGGCTATGGAGATGATAGATGTGGATAAAGCGGCATGCGCCAAGTATTTTACCATGATGCTTGAGGGTACAGCCCGGACATGGTTAAAGGGCTTACCACCCAACTCCATCGGATCATGGGGGGAGCTGTGTCGCCAGTTTATCAAAAATTTCAAAGACACGTGCAAGCAGCCAATGTCAGTAGTAGATTTAGCGGCATGTGTTCAAGGAGAGCAGGAGCCCACAAGCACCTGGGTGCGGCGAGTATGAGAAATCATGCACTCTTCCAATAGCATCAATCCTAGTTATATCGCTACTCAGAAACAAAAGATCATCAAGGCTTTATAGACTTTCTTTACAGTCTTAAATATGCGTGAGCATACGCCAAGTCAATCAAAATAAATTCTTGAAGGAAGATATTACTAAACCATACCACATCATAGGCAAACAAATCATGTTGGTACTCCAATAACACATTGGGAACCCCCAGCTATTTGAGACTAACCATAAGAAAACATGAACTACTAAGCACCATTATGCACGTAGCATCTTTATCATAGACATATCAACCAATGCAACAGAAGCAAACTCTCTTAATAAGATAATCATGATAACTAAAGAGAGTTCAAGCAACCAACTAAACAAAAGCTCTTTAAAAAGATAAGCATGAAACCTAAAAGCTAAGCATGATAGTAGCTATTGAAAGACAAAGAACACACACAGCAAAGATAGACATGAAAATTCTATGTTATGTTCTAGGTAGAAGTGGAGCGTGTTTCTCTCCCACACAAAGAAAGCTGAGTTCCGACTCGTTATGAAAAGCTAAAGAAAACTAAAAAGGAAACTAAAAGCAAGACGCTCCAAGCATAGCACAGAACACATGAAGTGATAAAAATATAGTGGAACGAAAGACGAACTGATAATGTTGATGGAGAAGGGGATGCACGGGGGCATCCCCAAGCTTAGACGCTTGACACTCCTGAATCTTTTTATCATCTTCCCTCGCACACTTGAAAACTCCCTTCATACATAACTCATCATAATCTGATTAGCGAGGTTAGTACCCATAATAATATAATTGTTCCTTGCTGGAAATAAAGATATTCTTGAAGTTCTACTGTTTCTCAATATTGCCAAAAGGTTTTTGCAAAGAAAAAGCAAGCTCAAGGTTTGCAAAATGAAGGGAAAGCAAAACAGGACAGAATCTGTGAAAAACAGAACAGCAGGTAGTAAATGATTTTTTCGGGGCACTTCTGCAACTCTAAACAAAAAACTCAGAATAGACGCACGAAAGACAATTGTATAGAGCACGCTATCGAAAAAATTCAGACCAAAAAGATGATCTGGTGATTTTATACGAATGTTTTTATCCAAGGACAAAATCTGTTTCCTGGACAACACGTCACAACTTTTGAACTTTCTTGCAATCAAAGGCTACACTTGGCACTAAATTGAAAAGTAAAGATACAATGATGATGCTACTGTAGTAACAACATCAAGACACAACAAAAGCAAAATAAATTTTTTATTCATGTGGGCTGCCTCCCAAAAGCGCTTTCTTTTATGCCTTTAAGCTAGGCATAATGCAAAGAGGAATCAATAACCATCATAATAATCGGAGTTATAAATTGCTTCAAATGGTTCCTCAACAAGTTCACTCTTGTTCCTTCTAGGAAAGGGGTACACACCTTTTGCCTTGCCGTGCAAGCGGATTTGTCCCTTACCTATATCGATGAAGCCTTTTACCGCTCGGAGGAAGTCCCTTCCAAGCACTATATTTCCTTGGTTTGGCTCCATGATGAAGAAATCAACCATTGTAATCCCTTTAAGGAATTTAACTGGCACGTCTTTTATTCTTCCCTGGATTTCAGAAATGTCTCCATTAGTGTGTTCATGATAAGATGGTAATCTCTCCATGTTAAATTTTAAAGAATCATGAACAATTTTTGGCATAGTAGAAACCATAGATCCAATATCACAATAAGCAAGGAAGTCTTGATTCGAGATGCTAATCCTAACAAAAGGCTCCCAATCATTGTCTATTTCCAAAATGTCTTTCTTATTGGGTTTGGGTTTCTCTACCTTCATCAAGTCTAGAGCATCCATTCTCTTCTCAACAGTAGCAAGTCTATCTATGACAGTATCAAAGTTATGATCATAAACAAAGTAAGTAGATTGACCATGTATAATTTCAAGAGCTCTAGCTTCATCACACTCTAGGAAATCTCCCTCAGCTATAATATCAAGAGAGTGTTTACACCATTTAAAAAGACCATGGTAAAAAAATTTAAGCACAATTTTTATTGGTATCCAAGGCATAATTCTCCTATGTGCATCAGAAATTTTGTCCCATGCCTTCTTCATATTTTCTCCATCCCTTTGATGGAAATCTAGGACTTCTGATTCCCTCAAAGCACCAAATCCTAACATGTTTGGCTAAACAGAAAGGACTACTAACAGAAAGGCGAATATTTTTTTTTGTGATTTTTGATAAAGGATACTAAAGCAAAAACTGAAAGGTAAACTAACAAAACTAAAAAGCAAAGGTAAAAGATAGCGTGCAACTCCCCTATCTTGAAGAGTGGAGTCCCCGGCAACGGCGCCAGAAAACTTTGCTTGATGGCTTCTCGCCCCTCGTTGGTTACCCCAAGTGGAAGGTTTGAGATGCAGGGTAGCGGAAGTTTTCCCTTGGCAAAGATACCAAGGATCGATTTCCCCTGAGGCTCCCAGTTTCAACAAGAAGGTGTCAACTGCTAACGGCGCCATATATTAGCAATCAACGTGGACCTGCACACAGATACAAATAACTTTGCTCCCAACGAGTACAGAGAGGTTGTCAATCCCTCCGGCCTTGTTGTTTACAAAGGATCAAACACAAGTGATAATAGTGATAGGTTTTGCTGCAAATAGTAAGTAAAAGCATAAAGTAAATAGCGGATGTGATCAGTGATGGTAATATGGACCGGGGTCCCATGATGTTCACTAGTGATGTCTCTCTCCCAAAAGACGATAAAACAGCCATGTGAGGTAAACGAATTACAGCTGGGCAATTGACAGAATTATGTGCGCAAACCAATGCTAACTATGTTGCAAGAAAGGTAGAGGTTCAAAGCATGGGCGGTACGCCAAGCCAAGTAGACCGAAATCCATCTGCATCTACTACTAATCATCCACCTTGAGATATCTATCCAGAACATCTCGCTGGTATTAAGTTGCGAGTCCCACCCATAGTGTAAACTCAAAGCAACAGACAACTGCATTAAAAGAACTTTGCGTAAAGTAAACAATCCTTGCACCCGCAGGCACAAGCACCGTTGTTTTCCCCCTTGTGGCAACAGCACATCCCCTAGACTCATGTTTCTGTCACTCAAGCTAGTCATCGAGGGGCATGAACCCACAATCAAGCATAACGTTCCCTCTTGGAGGCACTACCTACTACTCGGCCAAAGCAATAAATAGCAACGGAGAACATGCAGAAATTACTTACGAACATAAATATAAAAGAGGTGAATCAAATATATTACTCAAACACAATCTGAACATAATCTCACAATCCATCGGATCCCAGCAAACTCATCATAGCAACAGCATAAGGATTACATATGTGCCTCGATCATGTAGGGCAGCTCACGAGGACTAATTAGTGAAGCACAAGAACGGGAGGAGAACATCACATAGCTATTGGTCATGGACCCATGGTCCAAGGGAGACTACTCGCAACTCATCCGGGAGGCGTCCATGGTGGTGGAGAGGCTCCCGGTGGTGATCCTCCCCTCCGGCAGGGTGCCGGGAAGAGTTCTCCTGGTGCTCCCGATCATGGAAGCGCGGCGGCGGTGGAACAGAGATGAGATCGCGAAAAAGGGTTCCCGTCTCGAGGGTTTCGGGACACGATATAAATATATGCCAAAGGGGGGCATCAGCGGAGGCCTGGGGGCCCAGGTGCCCCCCCCCCCCGGCGCGGCCAGGAGAGGGGCCGCGCCACCGGGGCGCCTGGAGCCCTGGTGGCCCCCCTCCGGCTATACTTTGGCTGCCGGGAAGCTTCTGGAACGCTGATTTTTTATATAATTTTTCCGGGATTTTTCTGGTAGTTTACATGACGGGAAAACCTGAAATACAAAAATAGCAGAAAACAGAAACTGGCACTGGGGTGCACTGAGTTAATAGGTTAGTCCAAATATGATCAAAAGTGTATGGAAGTGTATAAATATCATATCAATATCACCCAAAAGAGGCATGGAGCAAGAAGAAATTGTAGATACGTTTTGGACGTATTAGCCGGAACAACCGTCTAAGCATTTATGGAAGGATTGCAGGATCATGATAGAAGCCATGAAGCAAGCCAGATATAACCACGGACCCCCTGGCAGTGGCTCGGGTTCAGGCTTTCAGGGTCCGGGGTACCAGGGTAATGGTTTTGGATAAGGATATCATGGTGGCAACAATAATTACAACCAAGGCATCCAGCAGCACGGTCAGGGTGGTTACAATAACCAAGGCAACCAGCAGCATGGTCAGGGTGGTTACAATAACCAAGGCAATCAGCAGCGTCAACAGCAGCATCAATCCAGATATCAGAGTAATCCGAAGGAGCTAAGTAGTGGACAGTACCATGTCTTTACTACGAGTTTGTGCAAACGAGATCAAAAGATTCTGAAGCGGGCGGTACACGCAGTTGAACCGGCAACGCAACATTTTCTGCATTGGTCAGAACAACCTATTGTGTGGAGCAGAGAGGATCACCCGCCACGGGTTGACAATCCGGGCCAGTTGGCCCTAGTGGTAGCACCACAGGTGGGTGGCTACAAATTCACAAAGGTACTCATGGATGGCGGCAGCAGTATCAACATCTTGTATTATGAGACTTTCCGTCGTATGGGGTTGGCACACAAGAAGTTGAGACAATCCAACACGGTGTTCCATGGAGTGGTGCCAGGTAAATCGGCTTACCCAGTCGGGAAAATTGATTTAGAGGTCACCTTTGGGGATGAGCAGGACTCTAGGTCAGAGACAGTGACCTTCGAGGTCATAAAGATCCGGAGCCCATATCATGCTCTGTTTGGGAGGCTGGTTTACGCCAAGTTCATGGCTAGACCGTTCTGTGTCTATCTAAAGCTCAAGATGCCGGGTCACAAGGGAACCATCACGGTTCATGGAAGTTGCAAGATCGCATTGGAATGCGAGGAAGGAGATGCAGCCTATGTAGAGGCAGTGTGCGCTACGGAGGAGTTGAAATTCTACAAAGACAACATTGATTCGGCTGATATGTCCCCATTAAAAAAGCCAACTACAGAGCATGATCCGGCGTTGAAGTTCAAATCGGCGGAGGAAACCAAGCAAGTTGACTTTGTACCGGGCGATTCATCCAAGCAGTTCACCATCAGCGCTAACCTAGACCCCAAATAGGAAAGCGCGCTCATCGAGTTCATCAGTGAGAATCAGGATATCTTTGCATGGAAACCTTCTGACATGCCAGGTATACCGAGGAACTCGTTGAGCACAGTCTTAATATTGATCCGAAGTTCAAACCGGTCAAGCAGTACCTGCGCCACTTCAATGAAGAGAGGCGCAAGGCTATAGGTGAGGAAGTGGCCAGGCTTTTGGCCGCAGGGTTCATAGTTGAGGTGTTCCATCCGGAGTGGTTGGCTAATCCGGTTCTGGTGTTAAAGAAAAATGGAACGTGGAGGATGTGTGTAGATTACACAGACCTAAACAAGGCTTGTCCAACTGATCCTTTTGCTCTTCCCCGTATTGATCAGATCATTGATGCTACGGCAGGGTGTGAGCGGCTAAGTTTTTTGGATGCATATTGAGGCTATCATCAGATCAAGATGGCAGTTAAGGACCAGGAGAAGACAGCCTTCATAACTCCCTTTGGAGCCTTCTGTTATGTATCTATGCCCTTTGGGCTCAAGAGTTCCCAAGCAACTTACCAGTGTTGCGTACAGAACTGTCTTAAGGGGCAGATCGGAAAAATGTCCATGCCTATGTGGATGACATCATCGTAAAGTCAATGAAGGAGGAGACGTTGATAGAAGACCTAAAGGAAACCTTTGACAACCTCCGGGTTTATAAGATGATGCTTAATCCGGAGAAGTGCATTTTTGGTGTTCCGGTAGGCAGGCTCCTTGGGTTTTTAGTATCAAACAGAGGAATAGAGGCCAATCCGGAGAAGATCAAGGCGATCACATCCTTGACTAAACCGGCTTGTATCAATGATGTCCAGCGCATAGCTGGCCGGATTACAGCGTTAAGTCGATTCATCAGCCGTTTGGGAGAAAAGGCAATTCCGCTTTATCAGATGCTGAAAAAGACAGATCGGTTTATATGGAGCGATGCTGCAAACGCTGCGTTCGAGTACTTAAAGCGGCAATTAGCAGAACCGCCGATTCTTGCTGCCCCTGTTGACAACGAGCCGCTGCTGTTATATGTGGCCGCCAATGCCCGCGCAGTTAGTTTCGCAATTGTGGTGGAACGCAAAGAAGCAGGCAAGGAATATCCGGTTCAGCGCCCGGTTTATTACGTCAGTGAGGTTCTAATTGAATCAAAGCAAAGGTATCCACACTGGCAGAAGCTGGTGTATGGCGTGTTCATGGCAAACCGGAAGCTGAAGGACTACTTCCAGGGCCACCCAATCACTGTTGTTAGCTCTGCTCCGTTGGGGGATATAATCCAGAACAGAGAAGCTACGGGCAGAGTAGCAAAGTGGGCCATTGAGCTGAGCCCACACGGGTCGAAGTATGTACCACGTACTGCTATTAAATCCCAAGCATTGGTAGATTTTATCAATGATTGGACAGAATTGCAAGCACCAGAGGAGAAGCCGGATCACACATACTGGACTATTCACTTCGACGGTTCAAGGCAACTAGAAGGCTCGGGGGCTGGAGTCGTGTTAACTTCCCCACGAGGTGACAAGTTTTGTTATGTCCTCCGACTAATGTTCCCTTGTACTAACAATGTTGCTGAGTATGAAGCACTGCTTCACGGGCTACGAATGGCTAAGGAGATGAACTTGAGCCGGGTCAAGTGTTTTGGTGATTCAGATCTGGTGGCGCAACAAGTGTCTGGCAAGTGGGATTCTAAAGATCCGCTCATGGCAGCCTACAGACGAGAAGTTGAAGCAGTTGCAGGATGTTTCAAAGGATATCAGGTGGATCACATAGACCGGCGAAAAAATGAAGCGGCCGATGCTCTAAGCCGGCTGGGTTCTCAGCGTAAACCGGTGCCACCAAATACTTTCTTTGATGAGCTACGCAGTCCATCAGTTCAGGTACCATCGGAGGAGGATTTGGCTGTTCCTGATCCGGAAGCGCAGCTGGTTGCAGCACTTCATGTTATTCCGGATTGGACACTCCCTTAATTTGCGTACCTGAGCCGAGGAGAGTTGCCAGATGACGAGGTTGAAGCTAGGCAGATAATCCGGCGATCCAAGTCTATGACCATCGTTATCAGAGAACTTCATCACCGCAGCGTTTCTGGGGCATTTCAGCGCTGTGTATCGTCGGAGGAAGCCAATGATATTCTTCGAGAAATACACGAAGGGGATTGTGGTCATCACGCCGGTTCAAAATCGCTGGTAGCCAAGGCTTTTCGTCACGGGTTTTACTGGTAAACAGCCCATGCTGATGCGGAGGATCTAGTCCGGAGATGCGACGCTTGTCAGAAATTTTCACGGCGTGCTCCTGTTTCGGCACTGGAGCTACGGATGATTCCAATTACTTGGCCGTTTGCGACCTGGGGGCTTGATATGGTTGGGCCTTTTAAACGATCCCAAGATCAGAAAACCCACCTGTTGGTGGCAGTGGACAAGTTTACAAAGTGGATTGAGGCAGAGCCTGTCAGTAAGTGTGATGCGGCAACATCGGTTAAATTCATCAAAAAGGTAATTTTCCGGTTTGGATTTCCACATAGCATTATTACTGATAATGGCACCAATCTATCTAAAGGAGAGATTGAAGAGTTTTTCCAGAGGGAACATATCCGCCTGGATGTGTCTTCTGTAGCTCACCCTCAATCCAACGGTCAAGCGGAAAGGGCCAACCAAGAAATCTTGCGGGGCATCAAGCCCCGGCTTATGATTCCCTTGCAGAGAATACCAGGGTGCTGGGTTGAGGAGTTACCTTCTGTCCTCTGGAGCATCAATACTACGCCTAACAGATCTACAGGCTATACGCCCTTCTTCATGGTGTATGGTGCTGAAGCGGTTCTTCCTAGTGATATTCGACACGACTCACCACGGGTAGCAGCTTATGTTGAAGCGGCCAATAAGCAGGCGAGACAGGATAGCCTAGACCGGCTGGATGAGGAACGTGACATAGCAGCGGCACGATCCGCAATTTATCAGCAAGACCTGCGCAGATATCACAGCCGTCGGGTGAAGACCAGGACGTTCCAGGAGGGGGACCTGGTACTCCGGCTTATACAAGACCAGACAGATATGCACAAGCTATCCCCACCTTGGGAAGGACCCTTTGTGGTCAGCAAGAACCTACACAACGGTTCATAGTACCTGGTGGACATTCGAGAACATAAAGACTCACGGATAGCAGAGGAAGAGACAAAGAGGCCGTGGAACATTGCTCTTCTGCGGCCTTACTACACTTGGTCCAAAATATATGATTGCACTCGAATCATAGCTTAAAACCACTTTGGGTCCGCCTTGGATCGCATCTGAATCCATTGATCGGCAAAATTTCGAGGCCACTGGGGGCTACATGATCGCATTCGAATCCTAGCTCAACCCCTTTGGTCCGGTTTACTGATCGTTTTCGAATTAGAAGCCTCAAATATGGAGCCTGGCAGCTCGTAAAAAGCCAAGAGCTTAAAGGCCGCTCTTAAAAAAATGCCTAGAGCTTAAAGGCCGCTCACAAAAAGCCTGGAGCCTGGCAGCTCGCTAAAAGCCTCGACTACATGGTCTTATTTGCCAACAATGCTTTGTTTTTTGCGATTTTTCAAAGTTTTCTGTGGTTAACCAAGTTTTTGATCCGGAACTGGGCAACTTTAAAGTGGACCATATATCTACAAAAGTCTGGGACATAGAACACTAGCATGATTTAAACCGGCGTTTATCAAAACCCGAAACAGTCATCAGGCAAACGCCAAGAGGGCCAAGAGCCTCATCAGAATCTAATCGTTCAATTATTCCTACCGGTTTAAGGATGTCAGGTACACTTAATCAAAGGTATGAAGTATTTTTGGGTATAAAACATATACTCTTTCAATATATGCCTATGGGAGCAATGTAATAGGTCCGGTGGTAAACCGCCATGACATCTTTTTAGCATTGTTTATGCAGATGCAGATAACATAAATGGATCAACCATAGCAGACAAGGGATTAAATTTGGCAGACGCCAAGTCAAGCTGTGACATCCGAATCGAGACAAAGGCAATGTTTCAAAATATCTTATTACAAGGCACTTGCAGGCCTGAACGGATTAAAGTTTTTGGCAAAAAGTTTTCAGCAACTATGAGATAAACTGGGCGGTTTATGATTCTTCTTCACGTTGCGAAGGCTGAGGGTCGGCTTGTTCCGGATCTTCTTCATCTTCAGGAAGTGGCTGGAAGTCAGGAACGCGCCAGTCAATCTTGGAGAGTGCACGGAAATACATTTCCTCAGTAATAAGATCGGACAGATCAATATCTGGAGAGAAAGTATGGTCACGCACGGGTGGAATCAGATTCTCGATGTCATAAACCGGCCGCTCCACCCGTTCATTTTCTAAGTCATAAGCCGGATGATACCTCGTCAGATCAGCTTCATCGGCAAGTTTGCTGGCGAGTGGGCGCATCTCTTTGGTTAAGACAAAAAGGTCTCCGGCAGAGAAGGTGGATCCATCCTCTTTATTGCTGGGATATCCATTCATAGCCTCCTCCGGATCAAAGTCCGGAACCCATGCCTTGGCCCGGGTCAGGGCTAGAAGAGAGCCGGCCCGTGCAGCAGATTTCTTCACTTCCACCAAGCGCAAAGGCAGGACAGATAGCTTCTCCAAGGTACCTTGGATGGTAGTTGGGGCCGGTTTCTGATGGGACATTGCGCTTATAACCCTTTAGCGCCGGAATACAGCTGCTCCACCAGGGTATAAGAGGCCTTGAGCTTCTTCCGGACGTCATCTCCAAGATGAGTTATGTGTCGCCCTAAACATGTTTGTCAAAGTTAAACCGGAGCGGGTCAAGGATGGCAGAGACAGAAAGTATATATAGTTGAGTGCTCACCAAAGATAGCAGAGGTCATAAGTTCTATTTGCTGCTTTAAACCGGTCAACTCTTGCGTAACCGGATTAAGGGCAGCTTCAGCATCATTTGCTCTTTTCTCAAGAGCATTCCTCTGCACCTCCCAGGCGGACCGCTCCGCTTCAAAGTCTTTTTTCAATTTTTCTGTATTGGTTAAGGTCAGCGCAAGCTCTTCCTTGGCTTTGGCAGAAGCAGTTTCAGTAGCAGCCAGTCTATTCCGGAGCTCAGTTACCTCTGCTGCCCTCCGGGTCAAGTCAGCCTACAAGGAAATCAAATGGATTAAAAGACAATTCAGACAAGTCTCAAGCATATAAACAAGTTATTCACTTGACACTTGGGGGTTAATGTACAGTTGAAGTATCAAAAGAGAAATTCACACAAGTCCCAGGCACATAAAACAAGGTATACCCCTGGCACTTGGGGGCTAATGTAAGTTCATTTGCAGATACATTGGAAGTTCTGGGTCACCTACAACGAAGCTAAACCAGCATTTGGGGGCTACTATGGCCTAAAGACAGGATTACAAAGAACACAAAACAGAGACAAGTGAAGGAAGTTACCTCGTACATATCCTTCATCATATTAACTAAACCGGATTCATAATCGCGGCTGGTAAAGAGCCGGTTCAAATACCCAGAATGAATTTCCTGGGCACTTAACTGGGCATAGCTGGATAAGTCCGTGCTCCACTTGCCTTGTTCTTGTTGAAGTCTTTCCTCTTTGGCAGTGTGCTTGGCTAAGATGAGAGGCTCAGCAGGAGCGGTAAATCCTGATCCGGTAATCTCACAATCCGCGGATGAAGCGACAGTCGGTTGGATAGGAGCAGCAGTAGGCGCCGGGCTAGCAGGAGCCGGATTATCCCGAGGAGAGCTAACCCGGACAGGGCTCGCAGGTTCAACTATATTCTCCGTATTAATGTCCTCCGGAGCGGCAATATCGTCACGATCCATGGGAATAGGGTCATCAAGCTGAGCTGCAGAATTATCTTCTGGAGGGATGACTTCTTCCGGATCAGCGGTCGGTTCAATAGTAGCAGTTCGGCGGCCGTTTTGTTTGCTTTCGCCCTATTGCTAGGCACTGGCTTGTGATACGTCCAAAACGTATCTATAATTTCTGCTTGCTCCATGCCACTTTTGGGTGATATTTCTATGATATTCATACACTTCCATACACTTTTGATCATATTTGGACTAACCTACTAATCCAGTGCACCCCGGTGCCAGTTTCTGTTTTCGGCTGTTTTTGTATTTCAGGTTTTCACGTTACGAGAACTGTCAGGAAAATTCCGGAAAAATCATATAAAAAATCAGCGTTCCGAAACCTACCTTGCGCCCGAAGGACAACCGGGGGGGGGGGGCACCAGGGCTCCAGGCGCCCTGGCGGCGCGGCCCCCTGGGCCGCGCCTGGGGGCGCCTGGGCCCCCCGAGCCCCATCTGGTGCCCCCCTTCGGCATATATTTAGAGCGTCCTTCGAAATCCTCGGGACGGGAACTCTTTTTCACGATCTCATCTCTGTTCCGCCGCCGCCGCCGCTTCCAAGATCGGGAGCACCAGGAGAACTCTTCCCGGCACTCTGCCGGAGGGGAGGATCACCATCGGGAGCCTCTCCACCACCATGGACGCCTCCCGGATAGGTTGTGAGTAGTCTCCCTTGGACCATGAGTCCATGACCAGTAGCTATGTGATGTTCTCCTCCTGTTCTTGTGCTTCACTAATTAGTCCTCGTGAGCTGCCCTACATGATCGAGGCACATATGTAATCCTTATGCTGTTGCTATGTTGAGTTTGCTGGGATCCGATGGATTATGAGATTATGTTCAGATTGATCTTGAGTAATATATTTGATCTACCTCTTTTATATTTATGTTCATAAGTAATTCTTGCATGTTCTCCGTTGTTATTTATTGCTTTGGCCAAGTAGTAGGTAGTGACTCCAAGAGGGAACGTTATGCTTGATTGTGGGTTCATGCCCCTCGATGACTAGCTTGAGTGACAGAAACATGAGTCTAGGGGATGTGCTGTTGCCACAAGGGGGAAAACAACGGTGCTTGTGCCCGCGGGTGCAAGGATTGTTTACTTTACGCAAAGTTCTTTTAATGCAGTTGTCTGTTGCATTGAGTTTACACTATGGGTGGGACTCGCAACTTAATACCAGCGAGATGTTCTGTATAGATATCTCAAGGTGGATGATTAGTAGTAGATATTGATGGATTTTGGTCTACTTAATTTGGCGTACCGCCCATGCTTTGAACCTCAACCTTTCTTGCAATGTAATCAGCATTGGTTTGCGTTCGTGGTCCTGTCAATTGCCCAGCTGTAATTTGTTTACCTCACATAGCTGTTTTATCGTTATTTGGGAGAGAGACATCACTAGTGAACATCACGAGACTCCGGTCCATATTACCATCATTGATCACATCCGCTATTTACTTTTCGCTTTTATTTACTATTGCAAACACTATCTATCACTACTATCATTTGCGTTTAATCCTTTGTGAACTACAAGGCCGGAGGGATTGACAACCTCTCTTTACTCGCTGGGAGCAAAGTTATTTGTATCTGTGTGCAGGTCCACGTTGATTGCTAATCCGCGCCGTTAGCAGTTGACACCTACTTGTTGAACCTAGGAGACTCTGGGGATTCGATCCTTGGCATCTTTGCTAAGGGAAAACACTTCCACAACACTGCATCTTTCACCTTCCGCTTGGGGTAACCAACGAGGGGTTAGAGGCCCATCAAGGAGTATTTTCTGGCGCCGTTGCCGGGGACTCCACTCTTCAGGATAGGGGAGTTGCACGCTATCTTTTACCTTTGCTTTTAGTCTTGTTAGTTTACCTTTCAGTTTTTGCTTTAGTACCTTTTATCGAAAATCACAAAAACAGTTATCTCGTTCTTTAGTTGTCATTATGTCGGGTCCTTTTGTCTTTGACGAGGCAGAAGTTCTCACCTTTAAACAAAGAGGTGGGGAAAGTTTGAAAGATGCTTGGTATAGAATTAATGATTCACAAAAAAGAGCCACCAAGAAGCAACCTACTACTATCTTGCTTAGAAGTTTTTATGTTGGAATTACTTCTTGGAATAGGTTTATTCTAGATACTTCTATCAATAGGAATTTCCTTGAGGCCCCAGTTTGGGAGTCTCTTAGTATTATTGAAAATCTTGTTGGGAATCTCCCTGTTGTTAGCATTCGAGAGGACATCACCCTAGCTCACATTATGAAAAAACTTGAAAAGATAGAGCTAGAGATGCCAAGCATTAATAAGATAAATGAGTTGGATCGCAAGATCCAAGGGAATTTGAGTAGACTTGATAGCTCCATGCATAATTTTTTTTAAATTTTGGAGACCGTCTAATTCCATGACTTGGACTCTTCTAGGATAGACAAGATTGATGATATCTTTGACACTCTAGGAACCACCTTCTCCTCAATCAAAACCAAAAAGGTAGAAACTCCGGCAAAGAGGGAGCCTAAGTTCGTTCACGTTCCAAAGGCTCCCCGTTCTAAAAGTAATCCATCTATTGCAAAAGGGGTTGAAACTGTAAAGACCTTGGAAGAAACACCTGTCTTTGATAAATTTATAAATGAATCTTCCCTTAACTTTTATCCTTTTGGTCTTCTACCTAGGAGTATCTCTATGAGGCCTTTATTTGAGAGTCCTCTTAAGACTAGTTGTATTATTGAAGAGCTTTTTGATGATCTTGATGATGGTTCAATTGATACAACTTGATCTCTATGCATCATGCCTAGCTTAAAGGCATAAAAGAAAGCGCTTTTGGGAGGCAGCCCACATGAATAAATTTTTATATTTTGCTTTTGTTGTGTCTTGATGTTGTTTACTACAGTAGCATCATCATTGTATCTTTGCTTTTCAATTTTGTGCCAAGTATAGCCTCCGATTGCTAGAAAGTTCGAAAGTTGTGAGGTGCTGTCCAGAAAACAGATTCTGTCCTTGGATAGAAAAATTCGTATAAAATCACCAGTTCATCTTTTTGGTCTGAATTTTTTCGAAAGCGTTTTCTATATAATTGTCTTTCATGTGTCTGTTCTGAGTTTTTTTTATTTGAGTTGCAGAAGTGCCCCGAACAAATCAATTACTACCTGCTGTTCTGTTTTTCACAGATTCTGTCCTGTTTTGCCTTTCCTTCATTTTGCAAATCAAGAGCTTGCTTTTTCTTTGCAAAAACCTTTTGGCAATCTTGAGAAAAAGTAGAACTTCAAGAATATCTTTATTTCCAGCAAGGTATAATTATTTTATTAAGGGTACTAACCTCGCTAATCAGATTATGATGAGTTATGTATGAAGGGAGTTTTCAAGTGTGCGAGGGAAGATGATAAAAAGATACAGGAGTGTCAAGCGCTCAAGCTTGGGGATGCCCCCGTGCACCCCCAAGAAATATTCAAGGAGACTCAAGCGTCTAAGCTTGGGGATGCCCCCGTGCATCCCCTTCTCCATCAACATTATCAGTTCGTCTTTTGTTTCGCTATATTTTTATCACTTCATGTGTTAAGTGCTATGCTTGGAGCGTCTTGCTTTTAGTTTTCTTTTTAGTTTTTCATAACGAGTCGGAACTCAGCTTTCTTTATGTGGGAGAGAAACACGCTCCACTTCTACCTAGAACATAACATATAATTTTTATGTCTATCTTTGTTGTGTGTGTTCTTTGTCTTTTAATAGCTACTATCATGCTCTGCTCTTAGTATTCATGCTTATCTTTTCAAAGAGCTTTTGTTTAGTTGGTTGGCTGAACTCTCTTTAATTATCATGCTCACCTTATTAAGAAAGTTTGCTTCCGTTGCATTGGTTGATATGTCTGTGATAAATATTCTACGTGCATAATGGTGCTTAGTAGTTCAGGTTTTCTTATGGTTAGTCTCAAATAGCTGGGGGATTCCCAATGTGTTATTGGAGTACCAACATGGTTTGTTTGCCGATGATGTGGTATGGTTTAGTAATATCTTCCTTCAAGAATTTATTTTGATTGACTTGGCGTATGCTCACGCATATTTAAGACTGTAAAGAAAGTCTGTCAAGCCTTGATGATCTTTTATTTCTGAGTAGCGATATAACTACCATGCCTGATTCAATATTGCTTTGTCGCTCTGCATGATTATGACCGTCATTGCTCTCTTAGTTGGTCGCTCCCAGTCTTTTGCTAACCTCCACCTGTACTAAGCAGACTAACCTTGCAATACATAGCTCATGGGAAAGTAGCTTAAAAATTATTGTGGTAAAGAATATGTTGCCTATGTATTTTATTTCTTATAAGTTGCTTGCTGAGCGGTAACCATGTTTCTGGGGACGCCAACAACTGTCACACTTTTGTTGAATATCATGTGAGTTGCTATGCATGTTCGTCTTGTCTGAAGTAAGGGTGATTTGCCATGGGTTGAATGAGTATGCATATTGTTAGAGAAGAACATTGGGCCGCCAACCAAAGCCATGTATCATGGTGGAAGTTTTAACTTGGACATTAATCCTCAATCTCTTATTAGAATATGCTTATGCATTTAAGAGGAGTCCATCATCTATTTTCTATGTTGTCCCGGTATGGATGTCCTCAAGTTGAGATCTATCAAAAACGAGAAATCAAATGCGATTTATCTCCTTGGACCTTTGTACTGGTGGCATAGAGGTACCCCTTTGTGACACTTGGTTAAAACATATGTAATGCAATGATAACCCATGGAAATCCGAGCTAATTAGGACAAGGTGCGAGCACTATTGGTATTCGATGCATGAGGCTTGCAACTTATAGGATGTCTTATGCATGACACATATGAAGTACTACTACCGTTGACAAAATTGCTTCTATGTTTTTAAAATAAAAAGCTATAACACATAACCATTCTTTTAATTTTATGTTGAGTCTCCACCTTCTTTCTTCAAGCACCAACTACTGAGAGCATGATTGTCATTCTGAGTGTAATGTGCATTGTCCCAAAGTAGCATTGTCTTTTGCATGATTGTGATATCGTTTATTTTGAAATCATTGTATCTAGTCATCACTTAAACCTTGAAGGTGCCCCTGCATTTATGTTTTGCTTCACTGAAGGGGGGAAGCTAGATATCACTTTATCATATTTGCACATCATGTTCATTGCAAATCTTTTTGATGCTTCAATGTCATGTTGTAAAACTTTCAGTCATTTGTGATTTTCTCATGAGGCAAATTAATTACTATAGAATCATTGTCTCAGTAAGCTTTTGTCATATGACTGTAAAAAGTCCTATATGGTTAATAGCATGTCACCACAGAAATTATTCTTGTTATCATTTACCTACTCGAGGACGAGCAGGAATTAAGCTTGGGGATGTTGATACGTCCAAAACGTATCTATAATTTCTGCTTGCTCCATGCCACTTTTGGGTGATATTGCTATGATATTCATACACTTCCATACACTTTTGATCATATTTGGACTAACCTACTAATCCAGTGCACCCCGGTGCCAGTTTCTGTTTTCGGCTGTTTTTGTATTTCAGGTTTTCACGTTACGAGAACTGTCAGGAAAAATCCGGAAAAATCATATAAAAAATCAGCGTTCCGAAACCTACCTTGCGCCCGAAGGACAGCCGGGGGGGGGCCACCAGGGCTCCAGTCGCCCTGGCGGCGCCCCCCCCCCTGGGCCGCGCCGGGGGGCGCCTGGGCCCCCCGAGCCCCATCTGGTGCCCCCCTTCGGCATATATTTAGAGCGTCCTTCGAAACCCTCGGGACGGGAACTCTTTTTCGCGATCTCATCTCTGTTCCGCCGCCGCCGCCGCTTCCAAGATCGGGAGCACCAGGAGAACTCTTCCCGGCACCCTGCCGGAGGGGAGGATCACCATCGGGAGCCTCTCCACCACCATGGACGCCTCCCGGATGAGTTGTGAGTAGTCACCCTTGGACCATGAGTCCATGACCAGTAGCTATGTGATGTTCTCCTCCCGTTCTTGTGCTTCACTAATTAGTCCTCGTGAGCTGCCCTACATGATCGAGGCACATATGTAATCCTTATGTTGTTGCTATGTTGAGTTTGATGGGATCCGATGGATTATGAGATTATGTTCAGATTGATGTTGAGTAATATATTTGATCTACCTCTTTTATATTTATGTTCATAAGTAATTCTTGCATGTTCTCCGTTGTTATTTATTGCTTTGGCCAAGCAATACGTAGTGACTCCAAGAGGGAACGTTATGCTCGATTGTGGGTTCATGCCCCTCGATGACTAGCTTGAGTGACAGAAACATGAGTCTAGGGGATGTGCTGTTGCCACAAGGGGGAAAACAACGGTGCTTGTGCCCGCGGGTGCAAGGATTGTTTACTTTACGCAAAGTTCTTTTAATGCAGTTGTCTGTTGCATTGAGTTTACACTATGGGTGGGACTCGCAACTTAATACCAGCGAGATGTTCTGGATAGATATCTCAAGGTGGATGATTAGTAGTAGATATTGATGGATTTCGGTCTACTTAATTTGGCGTACCGCCCATGCTTTGAACCTCAACCTTTCTTGCAATGTAATCAGCATTGGTTTGCGTTCGTGGTCCTGTCAATTGCCCAGCTGTAATTTGTTTACCTCACATAGCTGTTTTATCGTCTTTTGGGAGAGAGACATCACTAGTGAACATCACGAGACTCCGGTCCATATTACCATCATTGATCACATCCGCTATTTACTTTTCGCTTTTATTTACTATTGCAAACACTATCTATCACTACTATCATTTGCGTTTAATCCTTTGTGAACTACAAGGTCGGAGGGATTGACAACCTCTCTGTACTCGTTGGGAGAAAAGTTATTTGTATCTGTGTGCAGGTCCACGTTGATTGCTAATCCGCGCCGTTAGCAGTTGACACCTACTTGTTGAACCTAGGAGTCTCTGGGGATTCGATCCTTGGCATCTTTGCTAAGGGAAAACACTTCCACAACACTGCATCTTTCACCTTCCACTTGGGGTATCCAACGAGGGGTTAGAGGCCCATCAGCTTGCTGGAAAAAATTAAAGGAACAATGAGAATCATAAGGGTACAAATACAAAGATAAACCGGATGTTGAAAAGGACTTACCCAGGCACGGTCTTCAGCACAGGGACCTGGGTAGCAGTCGACTCACCGGAAGAAGACAAAGAAGCCTCCTGATAGTTAGGATCAGACGGTTTAAGCGGTTTACGTATGATCCCGGCTTTTGGATGAAGAAGAGTTGGAGAAAGTAAAACCTCAGAACGGCGCCTGCGAGCCGGAGTAAGAGGTATTCCCGATGATTCCACCACGTGACCACTGTGGCGCGTGGTCCGGCGTGCTTCATGCTGCTGCTTCTTCAAAAGAAATTTGGGGTCCAATTGAGCGTAAGGATGAGAAAAAGGGTATTTCCGGGACACCCAGCGAATTTTTGGGGGCAGCGGTTCTGAGTCTGAAGAAAGAGAGATTACCTCAACTTCCGCCGCTTTACTTCCCTCAGCCAGATCCTGTGGAAAGGCACGATTAACATAAATTTGGATAAAAGGAGATTAAAACATATCAGGATCAACTCATACCTCAGAATCCAGATCATCTTCCTCAGGATGTGAACCGGAGGCAGCAACCGCCTTCTTCTTCTTAACGGCAAACGTCTTCCGGCGTGGCTGTTTGGCCGATTTATCTTGAGGTTTCCTTTTCCAGTAAAGGTCGTTGGACTAAACAGAAAATAGAAAATAAATAAAAAGGCAATTGATATAGCTGGATCAGAGTAACAGAAGGGATCAGAAAGAACTTACTGCTAGCGGTTTATTGTTTTCATAGAACGGCGCTAAACCGGTTCGGCTGCACTCCTCCAGAGAGACGTTAAGTATTTTCTTCGTGGATTCAGCGACTTCTTTTTCAGGAAGTATTATATCGATATGGCGCATAGGGTCATCCGGTTTACCAGTGTACGCACACATCAGACCTGGGCGCCGGCTCAGCGGAAGAATGCTCCAAGCAAGCCAGCAGCGGACAAAAGTCTGTTCCGGTTAAGCCGTTGGCCACAAAGGCTCTGAGCTTAAAAAGCTGAGGAGCAAACCGGGCACGAACCGGGGCACTAAGGCGCTGCGGCAAAGGGTGATCCGTTGGTAAGCGATACGCACGGTAACCCGGCAGTGGGTTTTCTCCTTCAGGTGAAGTATCTATATAGTAGAACCACGATTGGTTCCACTCGTTGGGGTGCGTCTGAAGGGCAGCGTGAGGGAAGCTCACATCCTTTCTTTTTTGAATGTTGACGCCACCCAATTCGTGATGCGGCCCGTCTGAAAATTCTGTCCACCGGTTTAACTGGAAAAAGTCTCTGAATAGATCCACTGAAGGTTCTTCTTGAAGATATGCTTCCGAGAAGACTTGAAAATTGCAGATATTTGATATATAATTTGGACCTACATCCTGAGGATGGAGCTGAAAAGCGGCTAATACGTCCCGGAAGAATTTTGAACCGGGAGGGCTAAAACCTCGGGCCAGGTGATCAAAGAAAACAATGACCTCTCCTTCCTTAGGGGTAGGTGGAGATTCATTTTCTAGGGCCCGCCAGTGCGGGACCTCTTTAGGACCCAGAATACCGATTGAAGCGGCGTTCGTTAGATCCTCTTCAGTAATGCGGGAAGGAGCCCAGTTGCAAGCAACGAACTGCTTGGCAGTCATCTTGACTAAGGAAACGTTGAAAGATACAGTGCAAAATCCGGATTACCAATTGCTGAAGCATAAAAACCGGAACATGACATCAAATTATGAACTTAATCGACGGTTTAGACAAGGGACTAATGGCATTGACAACCCGGAAGCAGATGTGAAGCAAACAGCTACCTGTTTATGATAATAGGAAAAGAGGAGGCTAAACCGTCGGGCTTACGTCTAAATTCTTTAAAAGAAAGGTATAGGATTAATTAAACCGGTGAAGACAAATTACAGATCTATAGTGCGAAGAAACATCTTTCACACAAGACTGAAGTAAAAATGGATCTGAGGCATAAAGAAAAGATGGAATAAATACAAGTCTTATACAAGAAGAACCGCGGAGGTTTTCTACAGATCAAATCTAAGCTGTTAAGCTAAAGGAACTAAAGGCGAGAGCGCGGAGCAGGAGCGCACTTAAAACGAATCTAAGTTAGGTATGAATCTACCGCAAGGTTAACCTATAGGGATGAACAGCGAAGCTTCAAAGTTTCATGGCGGAAGCTATGGAAGAAACCCTAGGTTGGGATATACGGTAAGGAAGAAGGAATACTTGATGAAAAAGCGGACGGCGGTGAGTTACTTTGGACACGATTCAGGGTGATGCAGCGGCCTGGCTTGACGACGGTGATGGGCTCGAAGAGTGGCGGCGGAGCTTCGAGCGACGGAGGAAGACGAAGGCAGAAGGGAGAAACGAGACAGACCCTAGCGGTATTTATAAGCTGAAGAGGTGAAACGGCAAGCGCGGGAATCGAGGAGGTCAGAGATTGGATAAAGATTACGTTGTCGCCTCGATCTTCGGGATGGCATTTAACAAAGGTAACAAACATAAGTGAGCAATAAATGCGGAGGTGATGTCACGACAGATTAGGATGATTTCCGGAGATGACGTTATGGCCGGTTTACGAAGCAGATGAGCTGCTGAGAAGAAATTCATGCAAAGACTTAGAAGACTGACATGAACAAGTTCAAATCAATCTAGGGCCTAATGTCAGGGATATTACTAGCAGGTATAAACCGGCCAGGAAGATCCGGATTATGCTAACATAGTTGTATCATCATAAGCCCAGTAGAATATGAACCAGAGGTTACGGCCCATAGAGGCTTAGGGCCCATGTGTAAAGCTTACGGTTTATGAACCGTCATATCATGTAACTTGAGGTGTAAGATAGAAAGAGTAGAGACCGAGGCGGACACGATTATGAGCCGGCCTCGGGACTCTTTAAACCGGACCGGGCGTCGCCTCCTATATAAAGGGACGACCCGGCGACGGTTCAAGGACAAGCAACAACCCGTCGAGACACAGGCAAGCAGTCCGCTCCCTGTTCATCGATGCTCAAGCAATACCACACCAAACTAGACGTAGGCTTTTACCTTCATCGAAGGGAACGAACTAGTATAAACCCTCTGTGTCCTTCGTGTGCTTTTAACCTCTTCAAGCTAACCCGCGCGATGGCCTCACCCTTAAGTCCTCTAAACCGGACATCTGCCGTGCCAATTCCACGACACTTACCTCCCCTCGTAGTTGAGGGTAAGATCTTGGTTTTTGAGTCCTTCAAATTCTGCATAGTGATCAACAGATATAAATCCGAAGTGACTTAGATAATAGAGCTATGCTCCCCGGCAACGGCGCAAGAAAATAGTCTTGATAACCCACAAGTGTAGGGGATCGCAACAATTTTCGAGGGTAAAGTATTCAACCCAAATTTATTGATTCGACACAAGGGGAGCCAAAGAATACTATTAAGTATTAGCAGCTGTTGTCAATTCAACCACACCTGGAAACTTAGTATCTGCAGCAAGATAGTTTAGTAGCAAAGTAATATGATAGTGGCGGTAGCAGCAATAAAAGTAACGATAATGTTTTTGTAGTTTTGTAATAATAGCAACGGGAAAGTAAATAAGCGACAAGCAATATAGGTAAAGCTCGTAGGCATTGGATCGGTGATGGGAAATTACGTCGGATACAATTCATCATGTAGAAGTTATAACCTAGGGTGACACAGAACTAGCTCCAGTTCATCAATGCAATGTAGGCATATATTCCGAATATAGTCATACGTGCTTATGGAAAAGAACTTGCATGACATCTTTTGTCCTACCCTCCGGTGGCAGCGGGGTCCTATTGGAAACTAAGGGATATTAAGGCCTCCTTTTAATAGAGTACCGGACCAAAGCATTAACACATAGTGAATACATGAAGTCCTCAAACTATGGTCATCACCGGGAATGGTCCCGATTATTTTCACTTCGGGGTTTCCGGATCATAACACATAGTAGGTGACTATAGACTTGCAAGATAGGATCAAGAACACACATATATTCATGAAAACATAATAGGTTTAGATCTGAAATCATGGCACTCGGGCCCTAGTGACAAGCATTAAGCATAGCAAAGTCATAGCAACATCAATCTCAGAACATAGTGGATACCAGGGATCAAACCCTAACAAAACTAACTCGATTACATGATAGATCCCACCCAACCCATCACCGTCCAGCAAGCCTACGATGGAATTACTCACGCACGACGGTGAGCATCATGGAATTGGTGATGGAGAAAGGTAGATGATGACGATGGCGATGATCTCCACTCTCCGGAGCCCCGAACGGACTCCAGATCAGCCCTCCCGAGAGAGATTAGGGCTTGGCGGCGGCTCCATCTCGTGAAACGCGATAATTCCTTCTCTCCTATTTTTTTCTCCCTGAAACGGAAGATATAGGATCTGGGGGTAAGTCGGTGGAGCACGAGGGGGCCCACGAGGCAGGGGCGCGCCCTGGGCTTGGGGGCGCGCCCCCCACCCTCGTGGACTGGCCCAAGGCCCCCTGGTGTGAATCTTCTTGCAGGTATTTTTTATATTTTCTGAAATAATTCTCCGTTGATTTTCACGCAATTCCGAGAACTTTTTATTCTGCACAAAAACAACATCAGGGCAATTATGCTGAAAACAGCGTCAGTCCGGGTTAGTTCCATTAAAATCATGCAAATTAGAGTCCAAAACAAGGGAAAAAGGGTTTGGAAAAGTAGATATGTTGGAGACGTATCATATAGCAAGACATAATCACTTACGTTAAACTCACGCTTTTGTATTCTTTTGTCATGCCATCTTTTAACTTTTTCTTTAAACAGCTTGGCATTCTCATAGGCATGGGTTCTCCATTCATCGAGACAGCTAATGTCAAATAGCCTCTTCTCACCGGCAAGCTTGAAATCATAGTTGAGCTCTTTAATAGCCTAATATGCCTTATGTTCTAGCTCAAGAGGAAAGTGACAAGCTTTTCCATATACCATCTTATATGGAGACATACCCATAGGATTTTTGTATGCAGTTCTACAGGCCCATAATGCATCATCAAGTTTCTTGGACCAATACATCCTAGAACTATTAACTGTCTTTTGCAAGATTAATTTCAACTCCCTATTACTTAGTTCTACTTGACCACTAGTCTGTGGGTGATAGGTGGATGCAATTATATGGTTGACATTATACTTTGCAAGCATCTTACGGAAAGCACCATGAATAAAGTGTGAACCACCATCAGTCATTAGATATCTAGGGACTCCAAACGTCGGAAATATAAGTTCTGTAAGCATCTTAATAGATGTTTTATGATCAGTGCTACTAGTTGGAATAGCTTCTACCCACTTAGTAACGTAATCAACAGCAACTAAAATATGTGTGTACCCATTAGAGGCAGGAAAAGGTCCCATATAATCAAAGCCCCAAACATCAAATGATTCAATAACAAGTGAATAATTCATGGGCATTTCTTGACGTCTACTAATATTACCTATTCTTTGACATTCATCACAAGATAAGACAAACTTACGGGCATCCTTGAAGAGAGTAGGCCAATAAAAACCAGATTGCAATACCATATGTGTAGTTCTATCTCCCGCATGGTGTCCTCCATAAGCTTCTGAGTGGCACTTGCGTAGGATCTGTTCATGTTCATGCTCAGGTACACAACGTCTAATGATACCATCTACTCCTTCTTTATAAAGATGTGGATCATCCCGGAAGTAATGTCTCAAATCATAGAAGAACTTTTTCTTTTGCTGGTATGTGAAGCTAGGAGGTATAAACTTAGCAACAATATAATTACCATAATCAGCATACCATGGAGCAGTACGAGAAGTATTTATGGCAGCTAGTTGTTCATCAGGGAAGCTATCATCAATAGGTTGTGGGTCATCAAGTATATTCTCTAACCTAGACAAGTTATCTGCTACGGGGTTCTCAGCTCCCTTTCTATCAATAATATCACTAGTGCAGAACCGGGCAATAGCACCAGTTCGTAAGGCCCTTTAGTGCCGGTTCCATAACCGGCACTAAAGTGTGGTCACTAAAGGCCCCCCCCCTTCAGTACTGGTTGAGCATGAACCGGTGCTAAAGGGCAACCACTTGGCACGAGCCAGCTCTGTGGGCCGGGAGCACTTTAGTACCGGTTGGTAAAACCAACCGGTACTAAAAGGTTTGGGGGGTTTTTGGTTTTGTGATTCCTTTTTCATTTAATTTTGTGTTTTCCATTTAATTTTTTTCGTTTGCTGGTATTTTACGATACTACACATTGTACACGTTATGCATATATATAAATAGAATTTCTAGTAGAACCAATCATATATATATGTTAAATGTCTCACACAAACCACCTTATATATTCACATATACACACATGTATAGCTATATACAAGTTCTCCAACATTTTGCCTTCGGAGCTAGTGGCATTAGCCTAATTGGTGCCTTTGGAGCACGACGACAATTGGAAGTGGTTCATGGGGGCGGTAGCGGGTAATGGTATTCTACCTTCGGATCTATGACCTGGTCGAGCAAAAATCCCGCTATTTCCTCTTGAAGTGCTTGTACGTGCTCCGTTTCTAGGAGCTTGTCCTGCACCTCTTTGAACTGTTAAGAAGGAGATCAATATGCATGTTTATTAGTTGTGTGACTATAGATCGATAATGGTGTAAAAATTGTGAATAGTGTTCTGACAAACGTACCCATTCCTGTCTTTGAGATCTGCTCCTTTCGGACGTCATCATGCGAATGTTCTCGCAAACGCAGTATGCACATAGATCAGTCCCCTGCGCCTGCTTCAGGGCCTTTACGAGAATGGAATTTGATCAGATAATA
Source organism: Secale cereale (assembly GCA_902687465.1). Lineage (NCBI taxonomy): Eukaryota > Viridiplantae > Streptophyta > Magnoliopsida > Poales > Poaceae > Secale > Secale cereale. Next base: position 66,290,667 of record LR738715.1, read on the forward strand.
ATTAATCAAGCATGATAATTAAAGAGATATATGGCAGCTAGCTAGCTAGCTAGTACTACTTAATTACTTACCTTGGGTCGAAACCATTTCAGGCTTTGTATCCATTCGCCTGGAGTGACGCTGATGAACCTTGCCCAAACCCTGCCCGCCGATAAAGAAAATGAATAAATGGTTATTAAATAGTTCATATCAGGAAATGACGAACTAAATAGGCCAAGATATATAGTTAATAATGATTGAAATTACCTGTCGACTATCCCTTTCAAGATGGTGTAGTCACTTTGTTTTTTAAGTAGTGAGTCTAGTACTTCAACTGTTCCGGCGTCAAATTTAATGATACACAAGATCCCGTGAAATCTGCATGCACACACGTTTGGATGTTTTAATTAAGCGGACATATGTAAGCAAAAACATGTAGCTAGCTAGTAGGCAAAAACAGAGAATTTGTAGTACAAGAGAGTGTGACTCACTGGAAGTTGTAAGGAAGTAGTACATCATCATTGTATTTGAGGCACTTCAAGAACTCTAGCACGTTGTCCTCTACATGCTTTTTATAATATGCACCTAGGTTCCATGTGTATTCATTAACGGTGTTTGGGTCAATGAACCCAATGCCATAGCGTCCAGCTTTTTTCATTTCATACATCTTCATCCTGCATAATACCACAGAAAAGAATATAGTGAAGATAATTACAGGTAATGATTGATCAAAAAGATCACTACAGCTAGCTTGAGACTTAAATTACAGAAAGAAATCACTTACAGACAATAGCAACTGACGATAGATTTGTCGAGTGCGTCTTGATTGTATAACTGAAATAGTTCAATATACTCAACGGACACATCGTTCTCATGGTAGTAATGATCTTCCTTGACTTTCACCATGAGGGACTCTCGATTGGATCTCTTGGTAATGGCCATGTACCATTGATGCAATACATACATTCTCGTTGGGAGCTTCTTGACCTCGTCTGGCTTGACCAAAGGTTCGCCCCGGGCATATTTCTGTTTTATTTCCTCCTCTGTAAGCACAGGCATGGGCTCGATCTCGAGGAGTTGTCCAACAGTGATGTTGAGCATTTCAGCCTGCTTTATATGCTCCTCGTTTATTACCACATTGCCGTCCCCGGGAACGTAAACTCTTTGCCCACAATAATATAGGGCGCGCGTACTCTCACGTGTTGTTGGCATAACAAGCGAGGGGATCGATTGCGCCGCCTGTTCTCCCAGCTAGGGAACGTTTTTCCCGCATTTTGTGACAGCTGCTTATTGTTTGCTCGAGCTCGAGCTCGCCTCCTTCTCTAGACGTGCTCGATTTAACCTCCTGATCTGGCGCTCATAGTTGTTGTCAACATGCTCGGGAGTTGGTGGTTGAGCCATACGAACGAAGTGGTCAATCTTTTCCTCAGGCACTTTATCCCTTGGCGGCGGTGGCGGTTTCGGTCCAAAATGGTCGTCCACTTCTGCCCGCACTATGGCATTGGTTTGCTCCTCCGTCCTGTCGTAAGCCCTCTGAGGAGGATCAGTGAGGCTTGGACCATATTTAGTTCGCTTGCCTCCGCATGTACTTCTTGTACTGCCTCGACCCGTACCGCTACGCACCATAGCTGCGGGGTGTCTCTTCTGCGATTGCTGAGGCAGCGGAGACGACTGATGGGGCTGAGTTGGACGAGGAGGAGTGGCCTGAAGCTGTGCCGGACTTGGAGGAGGAGTGGCCTGAAGTTGTGCCGGACTTGGAGGAGGAGTGGACGTCTGACGCTGTGTCGTACTTGGAGGAGGAGTGGCCTGACGCTTTGCCAGACTTGGAGGAGGAGGTGTGGCCTGACGCGTTGGTGGACTTGCAGGAGCGGTAGTCTGCTTACTCGGTGGCGGACTTTGACGAGGAGTCGGCTGACGCGGTGTCGGTGGCCTTCGAAAGATGATGCAATCCTTTCTCCATAGGATGATACGATGTTTGGCCTCTCCGAGTGTGTGCTCGTCGTCACCTCCAGGAATGTCAAGCTCTAGCCCACAATATTGGTCCACCACCTCATCAACCATGACACGAGCATAGCCTGCTGGAATCGGGTTGCAATGGAAGGTTGCCTCGGGGGGATTTGTAAAAGCTTGGGCGTCCGCCACCTTCATGGATATGTTCTTCATTTTGAAGTGTAGCTCGCAGTTAGTGTTCTCAATGATCTCATCCACGGGGTATCTATCCAGCGTTGCATCGCCCGGGGCGGAACCCACGCTGCTTCTCGGCATGGATGGGCCGATGGTATGCAATGCTGGATCATCCGCTAGCTGTTGCAGCTGCGGAGACCCCCTTTGCTGGCTAAGTGAGTCGATCTGCTCCTGCTGCCGCTGGAATTTGTCTTCCAAGTCCGCGTGCTTTGATTCTAGGCCTTTAAGGCGTTCAATGTCCAGCTTCCTCTGCTTCTCCTCCGCAATCTTCCTTCTCGCACGGGTTCTGTAGTCGGCGTTCCAGTCCAAAAACCCCTCATACCACGGCATGGAGCCCATGCCTCGTGTTCTTCCCGGGTGTTCAGGATTTCCCAGGGCACGCGTAAGCTCGTCATTCTCTCTGTTGGGCTGGAACACCCCCGTTCGAGCCTCTTCTATTGCAAGAAGTAGCTCCTCGTCGGCTCCTTTCAGACATGCCTTCAACGAAACTTTGCCTGTCTTCGGGTCCAACTCCCCCCCATGCGCATAGAACCAAGTCCTGCACCTGGGGGGGCAGCTCCTAGTAACCGGAGTGACACCCGCATCCTCCATCCGTTTCTCAAACTTATCCCACTTAGGCATTGCCACCGCGTAGCCACCTGGCCCCAGCTTATGAAACTTATCCTTTTTTCCGGCATTCCGCTTGTTTATTTTTGACCATTCCTTAGCTAACTCTGAATCCTTGAATTTCACGAAATCGTCCCAATGAGCACTTTGCTTCTCTAGATTTCCCTCGAATACTGGAGTCTTCCTTCCTCCCTTGACGTACTTGGCCCATTCACGATTCTTGTGGTTCATGAATGCAACCGCCATCTTCCTAAGAGCAGCGTCCTTGACTTTCTACTCATCTTTTTCTGTGAAATGATCTGGTAAGGTGAAATGTTCCATGAGAGTATTCCAAAGCAGATTTTTTTTGTCTGTCGTCGACAAAAGGTACATTTGCACTTGGCTTTGCTGGCTTTCTCCATTCTTGAAGGGAGATCGGGAGTTGGTCCTTCACAAGAACTCCGCACTGACAAACGAACTTGTCCGCAATCTTCTTAGGCGCTAATGGTTCGCCATTAGGTCTGATTGCCTCGATATTGTACTTTACGCCCTCCTTCAACAATTTGTTCGGGCCTCGTTTCGTCCTCTTAACTGAAGATTTGCTCGATCCGGATGGCTGAAAGAAGAAAGATCGATTCGTTAATATATCTTCAACTCATTTAAAACATGTGAGATCACCAGATGTGCCTACTTATATAAATATATATACCTCGTCGGTCTATGTTGTTTCAAGTTCAACATTTTCTTCGTCATCATCGTAGTTCATGACTTCATCAATTCGGTCGTCGCGATCGAATATCATATCACCCTCTCCGGTGTTGTTTAGAAATTCGGAGCCGTCATAATCTTCTTCATTCTGATCATCATCTGGCCCGCGAGGATAGCGTATCATATCGAACAGGATCTGTTCTCCCTCTCTGCCGGTATTGTCCGCCATAGCTTTTATTTAACTAATCCAAAAGAAATATAAAACAATTAAGTATTCAAATTACATCGTCTCAAATAATAGATATAATCTCGAATACATCATCTCGAATAATATATAATCTCGCATACATCGTCTCGAATAATATATAATATCAAATACATCACTGGCTAGGTAGCTAATAAAGATCGAATACTACAGAAGAATCTAGGACACTCGCGGTTCCTGTGGCGCGGGCGGTGGACACCCAAAGAGAAGGAACCCTCACGGGATCATAGCAGAAGTGAGATCCATGAAGAAACTGCCAGGTATTGGAGAACCTGCCGCCCTCTAACGCAACCATGTAGCGATGGACGTGCTCGTCCTCCTCCCTGACACGGCGACGTACCACCTCCGGCGGGGCCGGCTCCATCCACACCGAAACTGGCCCACGCGAACGCCACCAAACGAGATCAGGGTCGACGACGGGACCCGGGGCCGGGTTCCTCATCAAGCGGCGCGCCCCTCCAGGCAACACCTCCCAGTGCTAGCCCGGCGGAGCCCAGTCCCGGACATGGGTCAGCCGGACGTCGTCGCGGACGGGTCGACGGCGAGGATGCGGGCCAGGCATCGTCGAGAACAAATACTAGCTATATGCCCGCAAAAAGTAACATTCTTTTAATGATTGGATTTTGATAACTAAAATTTCTAACATTTCTATATAACTAACATTTCTATAACATTTCTAACAATGCTACATAACTAACATTTCTATAACATTTCTAATATTTCTATAACTAAAAAACAGAAGAAAACAATTATAACATTTCTATATATAACTAACATTTGTATAACATTTCTAATATTTCTAGAACTAAAAAAAGAAAAATTTCTAACTTTTTTATAACTTATACTATATGCAAACATACCATTCTAAATTTCGATAACTAAAATTATAAGAAACTAAAAAAAATCGATCATCGTCTAACAATTTGAAAGTTAATCTAATTCATCTAGCTACAACTAACATTTCTAAAAAGATTAACGTTTCTATATAACTAACTTAAAACTAAAATTTCTAAAAAATAGAAAATGTGTGTGTGTGTGTGTGTGTGTGTGCGCGTGCGCGCGCGTGTGTGTGTGTGCGCGCGCGCGCGTGTGTGTGTGTGTGTGCGAGGGGCCGGGGGAGAGGGCCTCACCGCGCGGGCGGGGTTGATGGCTTCTCGCCCCTCGTTGGTTACCCCAAGTGGAAGGTTTGAGATGCAGTGTAGCGGAAGTTTTCCCTTGGCAAAGATACCAAGGATCGATTTCCCCTGAGACTCCCAGTTTCAACAAGAAGGTGTCAACTGCTAACGGCGCCAGATATTAGCAATCAACGTGGACCGGCACACAGATACAAATAACTTTGCTCCCAATGAGTACAGAGAGGTTGTCAATCCCTCCGGCCTTGTCGTTTACAAAGGATCAAACGCAAGTGATAATAGTGATAGGTATTGCTGCAAATAATAAGTAAAAGCGTAAAGTAAATAGCGGATGTGATCAGTGATGGTAATATGGACTGGGGTCCCATGATGTTCACTAGTGATGTCTCTCTCCCAAAAGACGATAAAACAGCTATGTGAGGTAAATGAATTACAGCTGGGCAATTGACAGAATTATGTGCGCAAACCAATGCTAACTATGTTGCAAGAAAGGTAGAGGTTCAAAGCATGGGCGGTACGCCAAGGCAAGTAGACCGAAATCCATCTGCATCTACTACTAATCATCCACCTTGAGATATCTATCCAGAACATCTCGCTGGTATTAAGTTGCGAGTCCCACCCATAGTGTAAACTCAAAGCAACAGACAACTGCATTAAAATAACTTTGCGTAAAGTAAACAATCCTTGCACCCGCGGGCACAAGCACCGTTGTTTTCCCCCTTGTGGCAACAACACATCCCCTAGACTCATGTTTCTGTCACTCAAACTAGTCATCGAGGGGCATGAACCCACAATCAAGCATAACGTTCCCTCTTGGAGTCACTACCTACTACTTGGCCAAAGCAATAAATAACAACGGAGAACATGCAAGAATTATTTTCGAACATAAATATAAAAGAGGTGAATCAAATATATTACTCAAACACAATCTGAACATAATCTCACAATCCATCGGATCCCAGCAAACTCATCATAGCAACAGCATAAGGATTACATATGTGCCTCGATCATGACGGGCAGCTCACGAGGACTAATTAGTGAAGCACAAGAACGGGAGGAGAACATCACATAGCTACTGGTCATGGACCCATGGTCCAAGGGATACTACTCACAACTCATCCGGAAGGCGTCCATGGTGGTGGAGAGGCTCCCGGTGGTGATCCTCCCCTCTGGCAGGGTGCCGGGAAGAGTTCTCCTGGTGCTCCCGATCTTGGAAGCGCGGCGGCAGCGAAACAGAGATGAGATCGCGAAAAAGGGTTCCCGTCTCGAGGGTTTCGGGACACGATATAAATATATGCCAAAGGGGGGCATTGTTAGGTGGCTTCTCACCCCTCGTTGGTTACCCCAAGTGGAAGGTTTGAGATGCAGTGTAGCAGAAGTTTTCCCTTGGTAATACCAAGGATCGATTTCCCAGAGACTCCCAGTTTCAACAAGAAGGTGTCAACTGCTAACGGCGCCAGATATTAGCAATCAACTTGGACCTGCACACAGATACAAATAACTTGCTCCCAACGAGTACAGAGAGGTTGTCAATCCCTCCGGCCTAGTAGTTTACAAAGGATCAAACGCAAGTGATAATAGTGATAAGTATAATTGCAATAGTAAGTAAATAGCGGAAAAGTAAATAGCGGATGTGATCAATGATGGTGATATGGACCGGAGTCTCATGATGTTCACTAGTGATGTCTCTCTCCCAAAAGACGATAAAACAGCTATGTGAGGTAAACGAATTACAGCTGGGTAATTGACAGGACCATGTGCGCAAACCAATGCTGACTACATTGCAAGAAAGGTTGAGGTTCAAAGCATGGGCGGTACGCCAAAGTTAGTAGACCGAAATCCATCAATATCTTCTACTAATCATCCACCTTGAGATATCTATCCAGAACATCTCGCTGGTATTAAGTTGCGAGCCCCACCCATAGTGTAAACTCAAAGCAACAGACAACTGCATTAAAAGAACTTTGCGTAAAGTAAACAATCCTTGCACCCGCGGGCACAAGCACCGTTGTTTTCCCCCTTGTGGCAACAGCACATCCCCTAGACTCATGTTTCTGTCACTCAAGCTAGTCATCGAGGGGCATGAACCCACAATCAAACATAATGTTCCCTCTTGGAGTCACTACCTACTACTTGGCCAAAGCAATAAATAAAAATGGAGAACATGCAAGAATTACTTACGAACATAAACATAAAAGAGGTGAAACAAATATATTACTCAAACACAATCTGAACATAATCTCATAATCCATCGGATCCCAGCAAACTCATCATAGCAACAGCATAAGGATTACATATGTGCCTCGATCATGTAGGGCAGCTCACGAGGACTAATTAGTGAAGAACAAGAACGGGAGGAGAACATCACATAGCTACTGGTCATGGACTCATGTTCCAAGGGAGACTACTCACAACTCATCCGGGAGGCGTCCATGGTGGTGGAGAGGCTACCGGTGGTGATCCTCCCCTCCGGTAGGGTGCCGGGAAGGGTTCTCCTGGTGCTCCCGATCTTGGAAGCGGCGGCGGCGGCGGAACAGAGATGCGATCGCGAAAAAGAGTTCTTGTTTCGAGGGTTTCGGGAGACGCTTTAAATATATGCCAAAGGGGGGCATCGGAGGAGCCTCGGGGGGCCCAGGCACCCCCCCCCCCGGCGCGGCCCAGGGGGCCGC
>LR738715.1:66304906-66316663 GCA_902687465.1 Secale cereale
GCCCCCCCCCCCCCCCGGCTGTCCTTCGGGCGCACGGTAGGTTCTGGAACGCTGATTTTTTATATAATTTTTCTGGATTTTTCCTGGCAGTTCTCATAATGTGAAAACCTGAAATACAAAAATAGCCGAAAACAGAAACTGGCACTGGGTGCACTGTGTTAATAGGTTAGTCCAAATATGATCAAAAGTGTATGGAAGTGTTTAAATATCATAGCAATATCACCCAAAAGAGGCATGGAGCAAGCAGAAATTATAGATACGTTTTGGACGCATCAGGCATCAGCGGAGGCCTGGGGGGGCCTAGGGCGCCCCCCCCCGGCGCGGCCAGGAGGGGGGCCGCACCACCAGGGCGCCTGGGGCCCTGGTGGCCCCCCTCCGGCTGTACTTTGGCTGCCGGGAAGCTTCTGGAACACTGATTTTTTTATATAATTTTTCCGGGATTTTTCTAGTAGTTTTCGTAATGGGAAAACCCGAAATACAAAAACAGCAGAAAACAGAAACTGGCACTGGGGTGCACAGAGTTAATAGGTTAGTCCAAATATGATCAAAAGTGTATGGAAGTGTATAAATATCATAGCAATATCACCCAAAAGAGGCATGGAGCAAGCAGAAATTATAGATACATTTTGGACGTATCAACATCCCCAAGCTTAATTCCTGCTCGTCCTCGAGTAGGTAAATGATAACAAGAATAATTTCTGTGGTGACATGCTATTAACCATATAGGACTTTTCATAGTCATATGACAAAAGCTTACTGAGATAATGAATCTATAGTAATTAAGTTGCCTCATGAGAAAATCACAAAGAACTGAAAGTTTACAATATGATACTGAAACATCAAATAGATTTGTAATGAGCATGGTGTGCAAATATGATAAAGTGATATCTCGCTTGCCCCCTTTAGTGAAGCAAAACATAAATGCAGGGGCACCTCCTAGGTTTAAGTGATGACTAGATACAATAATTTCATAATAAACGATATCATAATCATGCAAAAGACAATACTACTTTGGGACAATGCACATTACACTCAGAATGACAATCATGCTCTCAGTAGTTGGTGCTTTAAAAGAAGGTGGAGACTCTCGAACCGTGGCTTTTGTTGGCAAGGTTGAAAACCGTAGTCGGAAACAAAGACAAAACATGTACCAGAGCTCTTGGTTTTAAAAACAGAGGTAATAATTATTTTTCTTTAGATTATGCATGTTTCGTCAACGAATGCTAGCAGATAACTCAATTACTTCTTGAGATGGACAAGTTTCGAGGAACGGCTCCCGAATGAGGACGATCACATCCTCTTAATCTCCTTTGTTTATCACTGCCAAAGTTTTCTTATTTCTCATGAACAAAGCGTGAAGGAGGGTTTGTTTGTTATATTAATTTTGAGCCGGGCGCACTCAATGCCAGTTCCTTCTCGTGTTATGGGTTTGCATATTAGACATGCAATCCCGGGGTGAAGCTTGTCCAACTTAAAAAGATCATGAATTAACTACTACTTCCTCATGAACGTAAAACAGAGGCACAAAATAGGAATGCATTTTTTTCTTTGAATAATTTTGAGATGGTACATGCAAGTCTCCGTTAAGAATGGCAGGTAAATACCATCTAGGAAGGTATGGTGGACTCATATGGCATAACTGGTTTAAAAGAATTTGGATGCACAAGCAGTCAATCCGCTTAGTACAGGTGGAGTTTAGCAAAAGACTGGGAGCGACCAACTAAGAGAGCAATGACGGTCATAATCATGCAGAGCGACAAAGCAACATTGAATCAGGCATGGTAGTTATATCGCTACTCAGAAACAAAAGATCATCAAGGCTTGACAGACTTTCTTTACAGTCTTAAATATGCGTGAGCATACGCCAAGTCAATCAAAATAAATTCTTGAAGGAAGATATTACTAAACCATACCACATCATAGGCAAACAAATCATGTTGGTACTCCAATAACACATTGGAACCCCCCCCCCCAGCTATTTGAGACTAACCATAAGAAAACATGAACTACTAAGCACCATTATGAACGTAGCATCTTTATCATAGACATATCAACCAATGCAACAGAAGCAAACTCTCTTAATAAGATAATCATGATAAATAAAGAGAGTTCAAGCAACCAACTTAAAAAAAGCTCTTTAAAAAGATAAGCATGAAAACTAAAAGCTAAGCAAGATAGTAGCTATTAAAAGACCAAGAACATACATAGCAAAGATGAACATGAAAATTCTATGTTATGTTCTAGGTAGAAGTGGAGCGTGTTTCTCTCCCACATAAAGAAAGTTGAGTTCCGACTCGTTATGAAAAGCTAAATAAAACTAAAAAGGAAACTAAAAGCAAGACGCTCCAAGCATAGCACATAACACATGAAGTGATAAAAATATAGTGGAACGAAAGATGAACTGATAATGTTGATGGAGAAGGGGATGCACGGGGGCATCCCCAAGCTTAGACGCTTGAGTCTCCTTGAATATTTCTTGGGGGTGCATGGGGGCATCCCCAAGCTTGAGCGTTTGACACTCCTGAATCTTTTTATCATCTTCCCTCGCACACTTGCAAACTCCCTTCATACATAACTTATCATAATCTGATTAGCGAGGTTAGTACCCATAATAAAATAATTGTTCCTTGCTGGAAATAAGGATATTCTTGAAGGTCTACTGTTTCTCAAGATTGCCAAAAGGTTTTTGCAAAGAAAAAGCAAGCTCAAGGTTTGCAAAATGAAGGAAAGGCAAAACAGGACAGAATCTGTGAAAAACAGAACAGCAGGTAGTAAATGATTTTTTCGGGGCACTTCTGCAACTCTAATCAAAAAACTCAGAACAGACGCACGAAATACAATTGTATAGAGCACGCTGTCGAAAAAATTCAGACCAAAAAGATGATCTGGTGATTTTATACGAATTTTTCTATCCAAGGACAGAATCTGTTTCCTGGACAGCACGTCACAACTTTTGAACTTTCTTGCAATCAGAGGCTACACTTGGCACAAAGTTGAAAAGTAAAGATACAATGATGATGCTACTGTAGTAACAACATCAAGACACAACAAAAGCAAAATAAAATTTTATTCATGTGGGCTGCCTCCCAAAAGCGCTTAGTTTTATGCCTTTAAGCTAGGCATAATGCAAAAAGATCAAGTTGTGTCAATTGAGCCATCATCAAGATCATCAAAAAGCTCTTCAATAGTACAACTAATCTTAAGAGGACTTTCAAATAAAGGCCTCATAGAGATACTTCTAGGGAGAAGACCAAAAGGATAAAAGTCAAGGGAAGATTCATTTATAAATTCATCAAAGAGAGGTGTTTCTTCCAAAGTCTTTACAGTTTCAACCCCTTTGGCAATAGATGGATTACTTTTAGAATGGGGAGCCTTTGGAACGTGAACGAACTTAGGCTCCTTCTTTGCCAGAGTTTCTACCTTTTTGGTTTTGATTGAGGAGAAAGTAGTTCCTAGAGTATCAAAGATTTCCTCAATCTTGTCTATCCTAGAAGAGTCCAAGTCATGGGATTTGATGGTCTCCAAAGTTTTGAAAATTTTATGCATGGAGCTATCAAGCCTATTCAAATTCCCTTGGATCTTACGATCCAACTCATTTATCTTATTAATATTTGGCATCTCTAGCTCTATCTTTTCAAGTTTTTTCATAATGTGAGCTAGGGTGATGTTCTCTTGAATGCTAACAACAGGGGGATTCCCAACAAGATTTTCAATAATACTAAGAGACTCCCAAACTGGGGCCTCTAGGAAATTTCCATTGATAGCAGTATCTAGAATAAACCTATTCCAAGAAGTAATTCCAACATAAAAATTTCTAAGCAGGATAGTAGTAGATTGCTTCTTGGTGGCTCTTTTTTGAGAATCATTAATTCTATACCAAGCATCTTTTAGACTTTCCCCACCTCTTTGTTTAAAGGTGAGAACTTCTGCCTCGCAAAAGACAAAAGGACCCGACATAATGACAACTAAAGAATGGGATAACTATTTTTGTGATTTTTGATAAACGATACTAAAGCAAAAAACTGAAAGGTAAACTAACAAGACTAAAAAGCAAAGGTAAAAGATAGCGTGCAACTCCCCTATCTTGAAGAGTGGAGTCCCCGGCAACGGCGCCAGCAAACTTTGCTTGATGGCTTCTCCCCCCTCGTTGGTTACCCCAAGTGGAAGGTTTGAGATGCAGTGTAGCGGAAGTTTCCCCTTGGCAAAGATACCAAGGATCGATTTCCCCTGAGACTCCCAGTTTCAACAAGAAGGTGTCAACTGCTAACGGCGCCAGATATTAGCAATCAACGTGGACCTGCACACAGATACAAATAACATTGATCCAACAAGTACAGAGAGGTTGTCAATCCCTCCGGCCTTGTCGTTTACAAAGGATCAAACGCAAGTGATAATAGTGATAGGTATTGCTGCAGATAATAAGTAAAAGCATAAAGTAAATAGCGGATGTGATCAGTGATGGTAATATGGACCGGGGTCCCATGATGTTCACTAGTGATGTCTCTCTCCCAAAAGACGATAAAACAGCTATGTGAGGTAAACGAATTACAGCTGGGCAATTGACAGAATTATGTGCGCAAACCAATGCTAACTATGTTGCAAGAAAGGTAGAGGTTCAAAGCATGGGCGGTACGCCAAGCCAAGTAGACCGAAATCCATCTGCATCTACTACTAATCATCCACCTTGAGATATCTATCCAGAACATCTCGCTGGTATTAAGTTGCGAGTCCCACCCATAGTGTAAACTCAAAGCAACAGACAACTGCATTAAAAGAACTTTGCGTAAAGTAAACAATCCTTGCACCCGCGGGCACAAGCACTGTTGTTTTCCCCCTTGTGGCAACAGCACATCCCCTAGACTCATGTTTCTGTCACTCAAGCTAGTCATCGAGGGGCATGAACCCACAATCAAGCATAACGTTCCCTCTTGGAGTCACTACCTACTACTTGGCCAAAGCAATAAATAACAATGGAGAACATGCAAGAATTACTTACGAACATAAATATAAAAGAGGTGAATCAAATATATTACTCAAACACAATCTGAACATAATCTCACAATCCATCGGATCCCAGCAAACTCATCATAGCAACAGCATAAGGATTACATATGTGCCTCGATCATGTAGGGCAGCTCACGAGGACTAATTAGTGAAGCACAAGAACGGGAGGAGAACATCACATAGCTACTGGTCATGGACCCATGGTCCAAGGGAGACTACTCACAACTCATCCGGGAGGCGTCCATGGTGGTGGAGAGGCTCCCGATGGTGATCCTCCCCTCCGGCAGGGTGCCGGGGAGAGTTCTCCTGGTGCTCCCGATCTTGGAAGCGCGGCGGCGGCGGAACAGAGATGAGATCGCGAAAAAGGGTTCCCGTCTCGAGGGTTTCGGGACATGATATAAATATATGCCAAAGGGGGCATCAGCGGAGGCCTGGGGGGCCCAGGCGCCCCCCGGCGCGGCCAGGAGGGGGGCCGCGCCACCAGGGCGCCTGGAGCCCTGGTGGCTCCCCTTTGGCTGTACTTTGGCTGCCGGGAAGCTTCTGGAACGCTGGTTTTTTATATAATTTTTCCGGGATTTTTCTGGCAGTTTTCGTAATGGGAAAACCTGAAATACAAAAACAGCAGAAAACAGAAACTGGCACTGGGGTGCACTGAGTTAATAGGTTAGTCCAAATATGATCAAAAGTGTATGGAAGTGTATAAATATCCTAGCAATATCACCCAAAAGAGGCATGGAGCAAGCAGAAATTATAGATACGTTTTGGACGTATCAGGGGTCGAGGCGACGACGACGAGGAGGTCGAGGCGACGGCGATGGGGACGGCGACGGCGACGGTGGCGTTGACGGGGGTGGCGACAGTGAACGGGGACGGCGACGGCGACGGCGACGGCGACAGCGAACGGGGATGGGGCCGGCGCGCGACGGCGACAGGGACGGGGACTCGGGCAGCGCGCAATGGGCGGCGACGGCGTCGACGGAGAGGAAGAAACAGAACAGAACAGTGGGAAAACTGAAAATTCGTAAGTGTTGTATATATAGGATGGACCTTTAGTACCGGTTGGAGCCATCAACCGGTACTAAAGGCCTGTTTTGGCCAGGCCAAGCGGCGGGAAGGGCACCCCCTTTAGTACCGGTTGGTGGCTCCAACCGGTACTAAAGACTGATACGTCCAAAACGTATCTATAATTTATGCTTGCTCCATGCCACTTTTGGGTGATATTGCTATGATATTCATACACTTCCATACACTTTTGATCATATTTGGACTAACCTACTAATCCAGTGCACCCCGGTGCCAGTTTCTGTTTTCGGTTGTTTTTGTATTTCAGGTTTTCACGTTACGAGAACTGCCAGGAAAAATCCAGAAAAATTATATAAAAAATCAGCGTTCCAGAACCTACCTTGCGCCCGAAGGACAGCCGGGGAGGGGGGCCACCAGGGCTCCAGGCGCCCTGGCGGCGCCCCCCCCCCCTGGGCCGCGCCGGGGGGCGCCTGGGCCCCCCGAGCCCCGTCTGGTGCCCCCCTTCGGCATATATTTAGTGCGTCCTTCGAAACTCTTTTTCGCGATCTCATCTCTGTTCCGCCGCCGCCGCCGCTTCCAAGATCGGGAGCACCAGGAGAACTCTTCCCGGCACCCTGCCGGAGGGGAGGATCACCATCGGGAGCCTTTCCACCACCATGGACGCCTCCCGGATGAGTTGTGAGTAGTCTCCCTTGGACCATGAGTCCATGACCAGAAGCTATGTGATGTTCTCCTCCCGTTCTTGTGCTTCACTAATTAGTCCTCGTGAGCTGCCCTACATGATCGAGGCACATATGTAATCCTTATGCTGTTGCTATGATGAGTTTGCTAGGATCCGATGGATTATGAGATTATGTTCAGATTGTTCTTGAGTAATATATTTGATCTACCTCTTTTATATTTATGTTCATAAGTAATTCTTTCATGTTCTCCGTTGTTATTTATTGCTTTGGCCAAGTAATACGTAGTGACTCCAAGAGGGAACGTTATGCTTGATTGTGGGTTCATGCCCCTCGATGACTAGCTTGAGTGACAGAAACATGAGTCTAGGGGATGTGCTGTTGCCACAAGGGGGAAAACAATGGTGCTTGTGCCCGCGGGTGCAAGGATTGTTTACTTTACGCAAAGTTCTTTTAATGCAGTTGTGTGTTGCTTTGAGTTTACACTATGGGTGGGGCTCGCAACTTAATACCAGCGAGATGTTCTGGATAGATATATCAAGGTGGATGATTAGTAGTAGATATTGATGGATTTCGGTCTACTTACTTTGGCATACCGCCCATGCTTTGAACCTCAACCTTTCTTGCAATGTAGTCAGCATTGGTTTGCGTTCGTGGTCCTGTCAATTGCCCAGCTGTAATTCGTTTACCTCACATAGCTGTTTTATCGTCTTTTGGGAGAGAGACATCACTAGTGAACAGCATGAGACTCCGGTCCATATTACCATCATTGATCACATGCGCTATTTACTTTTCGCTATTATTTACTATTGCAAACATTATCTATCACTACTATCATTTGCGTTTAATCCTTTGTGAACTACAGGCCGGAGGGATTGACAACCTCTCTGTACTCGTTGGGAGCAAAGTTATTTGTATCTGTGTGCAGGTCCACATTGATTGCTAATCCGCGCCGTTAGCAGTTGACACCTAATTGTTGAACCTAGGAGTCTCTGGGGATTCGATCCTTGGCATCTTTGCTAAGGGAAAAACTTCCACAACACTGCATCTTACACCTTCCACTTGGGGTAACCAACGAGGGGTTAGAGGCCCATCAAGGAGTTTTTCTGGCGCCGTTGCCAGGGACTCCAATCTTCAGGATAGGGGAGTTGCATGCTATCTTTTACCTTTGCTTTTTAGTCTTGTTAGTTTACCTTTCAGTTTTTGCTTTAGTACCTTTTATCGAAAATCACAAAAATAGTTATCTTGCTTGCTTGCTACTATGGGTTCTACCAAAAACACTAAATGGGAGGAGTACACCCCTTCTTCCATTACCCCAATTACCACTGTCGGGATCTACAAAAGTAATAAACCTTGTGATTATATTAGTCTTGACGGAGGGTTATGCCCATGGCATGGTCTTCCAGGAAAAGAGTATGAGCCTCAGTTTAAAATTGCTCCTAAGCTTCCCCAAACTTGGGAAGATGTTCAAACTCTTATAATAGAGAGCGATTCAAACAAAGAGGATGACACTACAATTCTGCCCACTAATGATAAAATTGATTTTGATAATTGTAGTATTTCAGAAGTTGTCACCTTTCTACAAGGAATGGCCAAAGATCCCCACACTAGCACGCTTAATCTTGCCTTCACAGAGCACGTCACTAATGCTCTTATCAAAGCTAGGGAGGAGAAACTTAGAGTAGAAGCCTCCATACCTAGAAAGCTAGAAGATGGTTGGGATCCTATGATTAAAATTAAGATAAACAACTTCTCATGCTATGCTTTATGTGATATTGTAGCCAGTACTTCTATTATGCCCAAAAGACTATATGATATGCTTAAATTGAAACCTTATGATGCTTGTTCTTTTGGTGTTCGTCTCGTTGATTCTTCCATAAAGAAACCTTTGGGGAGGATCGGTGATATTCTTATCATTGTCAATGACAACTATGTTCCCGTTGATTTTACTATTATGGATATTGAATGTGATCCTTCATGTCCAATTATTTTGGGACGTCCCTTTTTACGCATCGTTGGTGCTATCATTGACATGAAAGAGGGTAATATAAAATTTCAGTTTCCTCTCAAGAAAGGGATGGAACACTTCCCTCTAAAGAATATCAAGTTACCTTTTGAGTCCGTTGTACGGGCTAGCTATTCTTTTACTCTTGATAAAACTTGATCTCTATGCATTATGCCTAGCTTAAAGGCATAAAAGAAAGCGCTTTTGGGAGGCAGCCCACATGAATAAATTTTTATATTTTGCTTTTGTTGTGTCTTGATGTTGTTTACTACTGTAGCATCATCATTGTATCTTTGCTTTTCATATTTGTGCCAAGTATAGCCTCTGATTGCTAGAAAGTTCAAAAGTTGTGAGGTGCTGTCCAGGAAACAGATTCTCTCCTTGGATAGAAAAATTCGTATAAAATCACCAGTTCATCTTTTTGGTCTGAATTTTTTCGACAGCGTTCTCTATATAATTTTCTTTCGTGTGTCTGTTCTGAGTTTTTTGATTTGAGTTGCAGAAGTGCCCCGAACAAATCAATTACTACCTGCTGTTCTGTTTTTCACAGATTCTGTCCTGTTTTGCCTTTCCTTCATTTTGCAAATCAAGAGCTTGCTTTTTCTTTGCAAAAACCTTTTGGCAATCTTGAGAAACAGTAGAACTTCAAGAATATCTTTATTTCCAGCAAGGTATAATTATTTTATTAAGGGTACTAACCTCGCTAATCAGATTATAATGAGTTATGTATGAAGGGAGGTTTCAAGTGTGCGAGGGAAGATGATAAAAAGATTCAGGAGTGTCAAGCGCTCAAGCTTGGGGATGCCCCCGTGCACCCCCAAGAAATATTCAAGGAGACTCAAGCGTCTAAGCTTGGGGATGCCCCCGTGCATCCCCTTCTCCATCAACATTATCAGTTCGTCTTTCGTTCCGCTATATTTTTATCACTTCATGTGTTAAGTGCTATGCCTGGAGCGTCTTGCTTTTAGTTTTCTTTTTAGTTTTTCATAACGAGTCGGAACTCAGCGTTCTTTATGTGGGAGAGAAACACGCTCCACTTCTACCTAGAACATAACATAGAATTTTCATGTCTATCTTTGTTGTGTGTGTTCTTCGTCTTTTAAATAGCTACTATCATGCTCTGCTCTTAGTATTCATGCTTATCTTTTCAAAGAGCTTTTGTTTAGTTGGTTGCTTGAACTCTCTTTAATTATCATGCTTACCTTATTAAGAGAGTTTGCTTCCGTTGCATTGGTTGATATGTCTATGATAAAGATGCTACGTGCATAATGGCGCTTAGTAGTTCATGTTTTCTTATGGTTAGTCTCCAATAGCTGGGGGATTCCCAATGTGCTATTGGAGTACCAACTTGATTTGTTTGCCGATGATGTGGTACGGTTTAGTAATATCTTCCTTCGAGAATTTATTTTGATTGACTTGGCGTATGCTCACGCATATTTAAGACTGTAAAGAAAGTCTGTCAAGCCTTGATGATCTTTTATTTCTGAGTAGCGATATAACTTCCATGCCTGATTCAATATTGCTTTGTCGCTCTGCATGATTATGACCGTCATTGCTCTCTTAGTTGGTCGCTCCTAGTCTTTTGCTAACCTCCACCTGTACTAAGTAGACTAACTTTGCAATACATAGCTCATGGGAAAGTAGCTTAAAAACTATTGTGGTAAAGAATATGTTGCCTATGTATCTTATTTCTTATAAGTTGCTTGCTGAGCGGTAACCATGTTTCTGGGGACGCCATCAACTGTCACACTTTTGCTGAAAATCTTGTGAGTTGCTATGCATGTTCCTCCTGTCTGAAGTAAGGGTGATTTGCCATGGGTTGAATGAGTATGCATATTGTTAGAGAAGAACATTGGGCCGCCAACCAAAGCCATGTATCATGGTGGAAGTTTTAGCTTGGACATTAATCCTCAATCTCTTATGAGAATATGCTTATGCATTAAAGAGGAGTCCATCATCTATTTTCTATGTTGTCCCGGTATGGATGTCCTCAAGTTGAGATCTATCAATAACGAGAAATCAAATGTGATTTATCTCCTTGGACCTTTGTACAGGTGGCATAGAGGTACCCCTTTGTGACACTTGGTTGAAACATATGTAATGCAATGATAACCCATGGAAATCCGAGCTAATTAGGACAAGGTGCGAGCACTATTGGTATTCGATGTATGAGGCTTGCAACTTATAGGATGTCTTATGCATGACACATATGAAGTACTACTACCGTTGACAAAATTTCTTCTATGTTTTTTAAAAATAAAAGCTCTAGCACATAACCATTCTTTTACTTTTATGTTGAGTCTCCACCTTCTTTCTTCAAGCACCAATTACTGAGAGCATGATTGTCATTCTGAGTGTAATGTGCATTGTCCCAAAGTAGCATTGTCTTTTGCGTGATTGTGATATCGTTTATTTTGAAATCATTGTATCTAGTCATCACTTAAACCTTTAAGGTGCCCCTGCATTTATATTTTGCTTCACTAAAGGGGGCAAGCTAGATATCACTTTATCATATTTGCACATCATGTTCATTGCAAATCTATTTGATGCTTCAATGTCATGTTGTAAAACTTTCAGTCATTTGTGATTTTCTCATGAGGCAACTTAATTACTATAGATTCATTGTCTCAATAAGCTTTTGTCATATGACTATGAATAAGTCCTATATGGTTAATAGCATGTCACCAAAGAAATTATTCTTGTTATCATTTACCTACTCGAGGACGAGCAGGAATTAAGCTTGGGGATGTTGATACGTCCAAAACGTATCTATAATTTCTGCTTGCTCCATGCCACTTTAGGGTGATATTGCTATGATATTCATACACTTCCATACACTTTTGATCATATTTGGACTAACCTACTAATCCAGTGCACCCCGATGCCTGTTTCTGTTTTCGGGTGTTTTTGTATTTCAGGTTTTCACGTTACGAGAACTGCCAGGAAAAATCCAGAAAAATTATATAAAAAATCAGCGTTCCAGAACCTACCTTGCGCCCGAAGGACAGCCGGGGGGGCCACCAGGGCTCCAAGCGCCCTGGCAGC
>LR738715.1:66320810-66359134 GCA_902687465.1 Secale cereale
ACCTTTTTAGAGTTCAATTTGTACTGCTTTTCAATTTCACGTTCATTTAGCTCTCTCAAAACAAATCAGTAAATGAATGAAAAATACCAAATGAATTCAGAAAGGGCTGATAATTGATGATGTGGATTTGAATGGTGCATTTTGAACACACAAATACTCTAGAGTTCAAAAAAATGCAATGCCTTTGTATCATATGAGTTTTCGTCCTAAACCCGGATACCTCGAAAGAGATTGTCCATTTTGTACACGAAGTGCATCCAGTTTTTGCCGTCACCCTCTCTACTTTTTTGCACATGCCATGTGGGTGAAATGGTGATACCATGCCAAGTTTCAACCTTTTCAGAGTTCAATTTGTAGTGCTTTTCAATTTCACGGTCATTTAGCTCTGTCAAAACAAATCAGTAAATGAATGAAAAATACCAAATGAATTCAGAAAGGGCTGATAATTGATGATGTGGATTTGAATGGTGCCTTTTGAACACACAAAAAGTCTGGAGTGCAAAAATAGGCGCAATGCTCGTTAATTAGCTTCAAGCCTTTCGGAGAAGTGTACAAAGCACTACACATATATAGCTCCGTGCAGTCTACACTATTCCTCAAGGTTTGAAGCTAAGCAACGTGCAGGTGAACATTGCGCCTCTCCCACATTGTCTGTGCACTCAAGGCTTATAAACCGCTCCTAGTGCCTCTCTCTTGGCGAGGTGGGACTAAAAATCAGCTTACTAAGATACTTTAGTACCGGTTCATGCCATGAACCGGTACTAAAGGTGCCTAGCGTAAATGATGTTAAAAAATGCATTGACCATCATTGATCTTTTTGTGTACAATTTAAATTGTCAATAGGAGTCCTCACCAGTTTAGGAACTGGTGATGACTCCTATTGCGGCCACAAATCCTACACATAGAGTTCAATGAAGATCGAGTGGTTGTGATAGTTTGAGAAATAACATATTTAAGGTGGTAAAATCTCTGTTAGACGAGCGAGGTGGCACTAAAAAAGCGATGTAGATCGAAGTGAGTAGAACCCTTTTGTACCGGTTCGTGGCACGAACCGGTACTAAAGGTTCTGGTGGGCCCCCAGCCTAACCACAACCTGCAACAGCCTCTTTAGTACCGGTTCGTGCCAAGAACCGGTACTAAATGTTCACCACGAACCGGTACTAATGAACGCCGCCGGCCTAGCCTCTGGAACCGGCACTAATGGTCCCATTAGTGTCGGTTCATTTGCAAACCGGGACTAATTAGCTCTACATTTGACCCTTTTTCTACTAGTGTATGCAAATCAAATTCTTGCAGCAAGAAAACACATCTAATAAGTCTAGGCTTAGCATCTTTCTTTTCCATGAGGTATTTGATAGTAACATGATCAGTGTGAATAGTTACTTTAGAATCAACGATATAGGGTCTAAACTTATCACAAGCAAATACAACTGCTAAAAATTCTTTCTCAGTGGTAGCATAATTTCTTTGGGCACTATCTAGAGTTTTACTAGCATATTGGATAACATTCAATTTCTTATCAACTCTTTGCCCTAAAACAGCTCCTACAGCATAATCACTAGTATCGCACATAATCTCAAAGGGTAAATTCCAGTCAGGAGGCTGGACAATAGGCGCAGAGATCAATGCTTTCTTAAGTATTTCAAATGCTTCTAGACAATCATCATCAAAGACAAAAGGAATATCTTTTGTAAGAGATTAGTCAAAGGCCTGGAGATTTTGGAGAAGTCCTTTATGAACCTCCTATAAAACCCGGCATGACCAAGCAAACTTCGCATACCTTTGATGTCCTTAGGGCATGGCATCTTTTCAATAGCATCAACTTTAGCTTTATCAACTTCAATACCTCTTTCAGAAATTTTATGTCCCAAGAAAATGCCTTCATTAACCATAAAGTGACACTTCTCCCAATTCAAGAAAAGATTAGTGTCTTCACATCTCTGCAAAACTCGATCAAGGTTGCTTAAGCAATCATCAAAAGAAGTTCCGTAAACGGAGAAATCATCCATGAAAACCTCAACAATCTTTTCACAAAAATTAGAGAATATAGCCATCATGCATCTTTGAAAGGTAGCAGGTGCATTACATAAACCAAAAGGCATACGTCTATAAGCAAAGGTGCCGAAAGGACAAGTAAAAGTGGTATTTTCTTGATCCCCTTTTGACACAGGTATTTGAGCGAAACCAGAATAACCATCTAGAAAGCAAAAATGAGTATGTTTGGATAATTTTTCTAGCATTTGATGAATGAATGGCAAGGGGTATTGATCTTTCTTAGTAGCTTTATTTAACTTACGGAAATCAATTACCATCCTATAACATGTAACTATTCTTTGTGGGATCAATTCATCGTTATCATTAGCAACGACAGTCATACCTCCTTTCTTTGGGACACAATGGACAGGACATACCCACTGGCTATCAGCAACTGGATAGGTAATACCTGCCTCTAGAAGCTTCAGTATTTCCTTCCTTACCACTTCTTTCATCTTAGGATTTAACCGTCGCTGATGATCAATAACTGGTTTAGCATTTTCTTCCAATTTTATCTTGTGTTGGCATATAGTGGGACTAATGCCCTTAAGATCATCCAGAGTATATCCAATAGCAGCACGATGCTTCTTTAGAGTTTTCAATAGTTTTTCTTCTTCCTGCTCTAGGTTAGCACTACTATTAACAGGATATATCTTCTTTTCATCAAGATAAACATACTTAAGATTATCAGGTAAATATTTAAGTTCAAACACGGGATCACCCTTGGGTGGAGGGCGATCCCCTAGGATTTCAACAAGCAAGTTGTTTTTCAATACGGGTCCCTGTGTAAGGAATATTTCATCTATCTCCCTTCTCTCATTCATATGCATATTATTTGCGTGGTCTAGCAAGTATTGTTCTAAGGGATCATTAGGTGGCACGGTAATAGAAGCAAGACCAATAATTTCATCTTTACTGGGTGGTGCCTTTTCAAGGGGTTGTCTACGGAATTTAGCAAAGTTGAAATCATGAGACATATCCCCTAACCCAATAGTAACAATATCTTTCACGCAGTCTATCTTGGCATTAACAGTATTCAAGAAGGGTCCACCAAATATAATGGGCCAGAATTCATCTTGTGGGGAACTAAGAATAAGGAAATGAGCAGGATATTTAACCTTCCCACACAAGACTTCAACATCTCTAACAATACCAACTGGTGAAATAGTATCTCTATTAGCAAGCTTAATAGTAACATCAATCCCTTCTAACTCAACAGGTGCAATATCATGCATAATTTTGTTGTACAAATCAAGAGGGATAATACTCGCACTAGCACCTACGTCACATAAACCATGATAGCAATGATCTCCTATCTTAACAGAGATAACATGCAAGCCTACAACAGGTTTATGTTTATTCCTAGCATTGGGTTTGCCTATTCTGGCAGACTCTTCTTGGAGGTAAATAACATGTCCATCTAAATCTTCTACCAAGAGATCCTTACCATAGCAACACTAGGTTCAATTTTAATTTGCTCAGAGGGTGTAGGTGTTCTAGTATTACTTTTGCGAACTACAGTTGAAGCTTGAGCATGATCCTTTATCCTAACAGGGAAAGGTGGTTTCTCAATATAAGTGGTATGAATAACAGGATCAACATTATAATTGATAGTCTTTTCTTCAGCTTTAATAGGTTCAACTACTTTTACTTCAATAGGGGGATGGTATTTAAACCACTTCTCCTTGGGGAGATCAACATGAGTAGCAAAAGATTCACAGAAGGAAGCTACTATCTCAGAGTCGAGTCCATATTTAGTTCTAAACTCACGTAAAACGTCGGTATCCATAAAAGCTTTAACACAATCAAACTTAGGGGTCATACCTGACTCCTTACCATCGTCGAGATCCCAATCTTCAGAGTTGCGTTTAATTCTTTCCAATAAGTCCCATTTGAATTTGATAGTATTCATCATATAAGAGCCAGAACAAGAAGTATCGAGCATGGAGCGATTATTAACAGAAAGCCGTGCATAAAAATTTTGAATGATCATTTATCTTGAGAGCTCATGATTGGGGCATGAATATAACATTGATATAAGCCTCCCCCAAGCTTGAGCGATGCTTTCTCCTTCACGAGGCTAGAAATTATAAATATAATTACAATCACGATGAACCTGGTGCATAGGGTAGAACTTCTAATGAAATTCCAACTTCAGACGATTATAGTTCCATGATCCCATATCATCGCATAGCCTTCATTTCATCTCCCTTCAAAGATAAATGGAAGACATTCTTCTTGATAACATCATCGGCATACCTGCAAGCTTAAACAATCCACAAACTTCATCCACATAGATTAGGTGTAAGTCGGGATGCAGCGTTCCGTCTCGTGTAAAGGGATTTTCAAGCAGTTTCTCTATCATACCCCAAGAAATCTCAAAGCAAACATTTTCAATAGGTGCAGTAGGTTGAGGAGCAACTCTTTGCTCTTCTGGTCGGGGCGAAGATACCCCGAACAAGCCCCTCAAAGGATTTTGAGCCATAGTAACAAGTGACAATAAATTTCAGCACACTATATAAATTTTTCCTTACCAAAGGCGCTTCACTCCCCGGAAACGGCGCCTGAAAAGAGTCTTGATGACCCACAAGTTTAGGGGATCTATCGTAGTCCTTTCGATAAGTAAGAGTGTCGAACCCAACGAGGAGCAGAAGGAAATGATAGGCAGTTTTCAGTAAGGTATTTTCTGCAAGCACTGAAATTATAGGTAACAGATAGTTTTGTGATAAGGTAATTAGTAGCAAGTGACAAAAGGTAAAAGTAAATATGGTGCAGCAAGGTGGCCCAATCCTTTTTGTAGCAAAGGACAAGCCTGGACAAACTCTTATATAAAGGAAAGCGCTCCCGAGGACACATGGGAATTATCGTCAAGCTAGACTCCCACTTATGATTAACCTTTAATGCAAGCATCCGCAACTACAAAAGAAGTATTAAGGTAAACCTAACCATAGCCTGAGACATATGGATCCAAATCAGCCCCTTAAGAAGCAACGCATAAACTAGGGTTTAAGCTTCTGTCACTCTAGCAACCCATCATCTACTTATTACTTCCCAATGCCTTCCTCTAGGCCCAAATAATGGTGAAGTGTCATGTAGTCGACGTTCACATGACACCATGATACGTCTCCAACGTATCTATAATTTTTGAATGTTCCATGCTATTATTTATGAAGTCTTGGATGTTTAATGGGCTTTATTATTCACTTTTATATCATTTTTGGGACTAACCTATTAACCCAAAGTCCAGTTCCAGTTCTGTTTTTCTCCTATTTTAGTGTTTTACAGAAAAGGAATATCAAACGGAGTCCAATTGACGAGCCAATTTTTTATGATTTTTTTTGGACCAAAAGAAGCCCCCGAAGCAAAAGAGGTGGGCCAGGAGAG
This sequence comes from Secale cereale, assembly GCA_902687465.1. Lineage (NCBI taxonomy): Eukaryota > Viridiplantae > Streptophyta > Magnoliopsida > Poales > Poaceae > Secale > Secale cereale. Next base: position 66,326,229 of record LR738715.1, read on the forward strand.
CCACGGGCTGCCCTCGAGGGTGGAGGGCGTGCCCTGGGAAGGGGGGCGCGCCCCCCTATCTCGAGGATGGCTCGTACCTCCCCTTTACTTGGCCCGACTCCAAAATTTCCTATAAATACTGAAACCTCCAGAAAGAAACCTAGATCGGGAGTTCCGCCGTCGGAAACCTCTGTAGCCACCGAAAACCAATCTACAGCCATTCTGGCACCCTGCCGGAGGGGGGAATCCCTCTCCGGTGGCTATCTTTATCATCCCGGCGCTCTCCATGACGAGGAGGGAGTAGTCCACCCTCGGGGCTGAGGGTATGTATCAGTAGCTATGTGTTTGATCTCTCTCTCTCTCTCTCGTGTTCTTGAGATGGCACGATCTTGATGTATCGCGAGCTTTGCTATTCTAGTTGGATCTTCTTCTCCCCCTCTACTCTCTTGTAGTGGATTTAGTTTTCCCTTTGAAGTTATCTTATCAGATTGAGTCTTTAAGGATTTGGGAACACTTGATGTATGTCTTGCGCGTGTTTATCTGTGGTGACAATGGGATATCATGTGATCCACTTGATGTATGATTTGGTGATCAACTTGCGGGTTCCGTGACCTTGGGAATCTATGCATAGGGGTTGGTACACGTTTTCGTCTTGACTCTCTGGTAGAAACTTTGGGGCACTCTTTGAAGTTATATGTGTTGGTTGAATAGATGTTTTTGAGATTGTGTGATGCATATCGTATAATAACCATGCCCACGGATACTTGAGGTGACAATGGAGTATCTAGGTGACATTAGGGTTTTGGTTGATTTATGTCTTAAGGTGTTATTATAGTACGAACTCTATGATAGATTGAACGTTACGACGGACTCTTGAATAGATCGATCAGAAAGAATAGCTTTGAGGTGGTTTCGTACCCTACCATAATCTCTTCGTTTGTTCTCCGCTATAAGTGACTTTGGAGTGACTCTTTGTTGCATGTTGAGGGCTAGTAATATGATCCAATTATGTTATCCTTGTTGAGAGAACTTGCACTAGTGAAAGTATGAACCATAGGCCTTGCCTAGTATCATTGCAACACCGTTTATGCTCACTTTTACCACTTGCTACCTTGCTGTTTTTATATTTTCAGTTTACAAATACCTATATCTACCATCCATATTGCACTTATATCACCATCTCTTCGCCGAACTAGTGCACCTATACAATTTACCATTGTATTGGGTGTGTTGGGGACACAAGAGACTCTTTGTTATTTGGTTTCAGGGTTGTTTGAGAGAGACCATCTTCATCCTACGCCTCCCATGGATTGATAAACCTTAGGTCATCCACTTGAGGGAAATTTGCTACTATCCTACAAACCTCTGTACTTGGAGGCCCAATAACGTCTACAAGAAGAAGGGTGCGTAGTAGACATCAAGCTCTTTTCTGGCGCCATTGCCGGGGAGGTTAGTTCTTGAAGGTATATCTTTAGATCTTGCAATCGAATCTTTTAGTTTCTTGTTTTATCACTAGTTTTGTTTATAAAACAAAACTACAAAATAATGGAATTATGGTTACCTCATATGCTTCATCTTTTCAATATCTTTCATGAAAATGATGGGACGGAAAATTGTGCTCAAGTACTAGAAGAAGAATTACATAGAATGCTTTGCTTAAAATATGTGAATGATGAGCATGATTGCAATGTTGTTAATGTGAATCCCTTGAATATCCATGATGCTAATGATATGCAAAGGCCCAAGCTTGGGGAAGCTATGTTTGATGAAGATGATATTTTTAGTCCCCCGAGTTTTGATGAGCCAATATATTATGATGAAAGCATGCCTCCTATCTATGATGATTATTGTGATGACTTGTATGCTATTAAGAATAATGATAACCATGAAACTTGTCATCATGATTTTAGTTTTCAATTGGGTTATGCTTCACATGATAGTTATTTTGTTGAATTTGCTCCTCCCACTACTATGAATGAGAAGAATTTTGCTTATGTGGAGAGTAATAAAATTTATATGCTTGGGGATCATGAAAAGAATGCTTTATGTGCTGGTTATATTGTTGAATTCATTCATGATGCCTCTGAAAATTATTATGAGGGGGGAACATATGCTTGTAGGAATTGCAATAATATCAAGTTTCCTCTCTATGTGTTGAAACTTTTGAAGCTATGCTTGTTTTGCTTTCCTATGCTAGTTGATTATTGTTCCCATAAGTTGTTCGCTCACAAAATCCCTATGCATAGGAAGTGGGTTAGACTTAAATGTCCTATTCATATGCTTCATGATGCTCCCGTTATGTTTCGATTCTTATTTTTTATGTGAGCATCATCATGCCTAGCTAGGGGCGTTAAACGATAGCGCTTGTTGGGAGGCAACCCAACTTTATTTTAGTTTCTTTGTTTTTGCTTCTGTTAGTGAATAAATATTGTATCTAGCCTCTGATTAGATGTCGTTTCATGTTTTGTTTAGTGTTTGTGCCAAGTAGAACCTTTGGGAAGACTTGTGTGAAGTTTATGTGATCTTGGTGTGAAAAACAGAATCGTTAGCGCTCGCTAAAGTAGTCTTCAGATTTTACTGGAGCGTGCTATTCAGTTGATTCTTCTTGCAGATGATTGGTAGACAAATTGTGCAAATTTGCCAATTTATTTTGAATTTTTTGGAGTTCCAGAAGTAGGCGAACCCTGCAGATTACTACAGATTGTTCTGTCTTTGACAGATTCTGTTTTTCGTGTGTTGTTTGCTTATTCCGATGCATCTATGAGTAGTATTGGAGGATATGAACCATAGAGGAGTTGGAGTACAGTAGGTTTAACACCAATATAAACAAAGAATGAATTCATTGCTGTACCTTTGAGTAGTGGTTTGCTTTCTTATACTAACGGAGCTCACGAGAATTTTTGTCTAAGTTTTGTGTTGTGAAGTTTTCAAGTTTTGAGTATTGCTTTGATGGACTATGGAATAAGGAGTAGCAAAATCCTAAGCTTGGGGATGCCCCGGGAAGGCATCCCCTCTTTCGTCTTCATCCATCGGTAACTATACTTGGAGCTATATTTTTATTCGCAACATGATATGTGTTTTGCTAGGAGCGTCAATTTAGTTTATTTTGTTTTGCTTGCTGTTTGAATAATATCCCAAGATCTGAAGTTCTTAAATGTTAGAGAGTCTTCACATAGTTACATAATTATTCAACTACTCATTGATCTTCACTTATATCTTTCGGAGTAGTTTGTTGTTTGCTCTAGTGCTTCACTTATATCTGTTAGAGCACGGCGGTGGTTTTATTTTGAAGAAATAGATGAACTCTCATGCTTCACTTATATCCTTTTGAGAGTCTATTAAAACAGCATGGTAATGTGTTTAGGCTAAAGAAACTAGTCTTCACATGATAGACATCCAATGTCAATGTAGTAACAAAATTCACACCAAGTGCCTTGAATAGAATGAGATGTTGGATGCTTGATAATTGTTTTGAGACATGAGGATAGTGATATTAGAGTCATGTTAGTGGAGTTATTATGAAATTGAGAAATACTTGTGTTAAAGTTAGTGATTCCCGTAGCATGCACGTATGGTGAACCGCTATGTGACGAAGTTGGAGCATGAGGTATTTGTAAAGTCTCAACCTTTGTGTGGAGGTCGGGGGCGCGCGATGGTTAACTCCTACCAACCTCCCCCCTAGGAGCATGCGTTGATTGCTTTGTTTTGATGACTCGTAGATTTTTGCAATAAGTATATGAGTTCTTATGACTAATGTTGAGTCCATGGATTATACGCACTCTCACCCTTCCACCATTGCTAGCCTCTCTTGTACCGCGCAACTTTCGCCGGTGCCATAAACCCACTATATATCCTTCCTCAAATCAGCCACCATATTGTTCCTCAAAACAGCCACCATACCTACCTATCATTGCATTTCCATAGCCATTCCGAGATATATTGCCATGCAACTTTCCACAGTTCTATTCATATGACACGCTTCATATTGTCATACTGCCATGCATGATCATGTAGTTGACACCGTATTTGTGGCAAAGCCACCATGCATAATTTTTCATACATGTCACTCTTGATTCATTGCACATCCCGGTACACCGCCGGAGGCATTCATATAGGGTCATACTTTGTTCTAGTATTGAGTTGTAATATCGAGTTGTAAATCAATAAAAGTGTGATGATCATCATTATTAGAGCATTGTCCCGTGTGAGGAAACAAAAAAAATCCAAAAAAAAAAGATAAAGGCTAAATAAATAAAAAGGATGGCCCAAAAAAAATAGAGAGGGGCTAAAAAAAGAGGAAAGCCCCTCCAAAAAAAGAGAGAAAAGAGAGAAGGGACAATTGCTACTATCTTTTTCCACACTTGTGCTTCAAAGTAGCACCATGTTCTTCATTGTAGAGAGTCTAATGCTTAGTCACTTTCATATACTAGTGGGAATTTTTCGTTATAGAACTTGGCTTGTATATTCCAACGATGGGCTTCCTCAAATGCCCTAGGTCTTCGTGAGCAAGCAAGTTGGATGCACACCCACTAGTTTCTTTTGTTGAGTTTTCATATATATTTAGCTCTAGTGCATCCGTTGCATGGCAATCCCTACTCACTCACATTGATACCGTTGATACACCTAGTCGATGTGAGACTATCTCCCTCATTTTTGTCTTCTCCACAACCACCTCTATTCCACCCATAGTGCTATATCCATGGCTCATGCTCATGTATTGCGTGAAAGTTGAAAGGTTCGAAAAGATAGAGTATGAAAACAAATGCTTGGCTGAAATCGGGGTTGTGCATGATATGAATATTTTGTGTGATGAAGAGGGAGCATAGCCAGACTATATGATTTTATAGGGATAACTTTCTTTAGCCATGGTATTTTGAGAAGACATGATTGCTTTGTTAGTATTGCTTGAAGTATTATTGTTTCTTATGTCAATATAGACTTTTATCTTGAGTCTTTCAGATCTGAACATTCATGCCACAATTAAGAGAATTACATTGAAAAACTATATTGGTTAGCATTCCACATCAAAAATTCTTTCTTTATCATTTACCTACTCGAGGACGAGCAGGAATTAAGCTTGGGGATGCTTGATACGTCTCCAAGGTATCTATAATATTTGAATGTTCCATGCTATTATTTATGAAGTCTTGAATGTTTAATGGGCTTTATTATTCACTTTTATATCATTTTTGGGACTAACCTATTAACCGAGAGCCCAGTGCCAGTTTCTGTTTTTCTCCTGTTTTAGGGTTTTACAGAAAAGGAATATCAAACGGAGTCCAATTGACGAGCCAATTATATATGATTTTTTCTAGACCAAAAGAAGCCCCCGAAGCAAAAGAGGTGGGCCAGGAGAGCCACGGGCTGCCCTCGAGGGTGGAGGGCGCGCCCTGGGAAGGGAGGCGCGCCCCCCTATCTCGAGGACGGCCCGTAGCTCCCCTTTACTTGGCCCTGACTCCAAAAGTTCCTATAAATACTGAAACCTCCAGAAAGAAACCTAGATCGGGAGTTCCGCCGCCGGAAGCCTCTATAGCCACCGAAAACCAATCTACAGTCGTTCTGGCACACTGTTGGAGGGGGGAATCCCTCTACGGTGGCTATCTTCATCATCCCGGCGCTCTCCATGACGAGGAGGGAGTAGTCCACCCTCGGGGCTGAGGGTATGTATCAGTAGCTATGTGTTTGATCTCTCTCTCTCTCTCGTGTTCTTGAGATGGCACGATCTTGATGTATCGCGAGCTTTGCTATTCTAGTTGGATCTTCTTCTCCCCCTCTACTCTCTTGTAATGGATTGAGTTTTCCCTTTGAAGTTATCTTATCGGATTGAGTCTTTAAGGATTTGAGAACACTTGATGTATGTCTTGCACGTGTTTATCTGTGGTGACAATGGGATATCATGTGATCCACTTGATGTATGTTTTGATGATCAACTTGCGGGTTCCGTGACCTTGGGAATCTATGCATAGGGGTTGGCACACGTTTTCTTCTTGACTCTCCGGTAGAAACTTTGCGGCACTCTTTAAAGTTCTATGTGTTGGTTGAATAGATGTTTCTGAGATTCTGTGATGCGTATCGTATAACCATGCCCACGGATACTTGAGGTGACAATGGAGTATCTAGGTGACATTAGGGTTTTGGTTGATTTGTGTCTTAAGGTGTTATTCTAGTACGAACTCTATGATAGATTGAACGTTACGACAGACTCTTGAATAGATCGATCAGAAAGAATAGCTTTGAGGTGGTTTCGTACCCTACCATAATCTCTTCATTTGTTCTCCGCTGTTAGTGACTTTGGAGTGACTCTTTGTTGCATGTTGAGGGCTAGTAATATGATCCAATTGTGTTGTCCTTGTTGAGAGAACTTGCACTAGTAAAAGTATGAACCCTAGGCCTTGCCTACTATCATTGCAACACCGTTTATGCTCACTTTTACCACTTGCTACCTTGCTGTTTTTATATTTTCAGTTTACAAAAACCTATATCTACCATCCATATTGCACTTGTATCACCATATCTTCGCCAAACTAGTGCACATTTACAATTTACCATTGTATTGGGTGTGTTGGGTACACAAGAGACTCTTTGTTATTTGGTTGCAGGGTCGTTTGAGAGAGACCATCTTCATCCTACGCCTCCCACGGATTGATAAACCTATGGTCATCCACTTGAGGGAAATTTGCTACTGTCCTACAAACCTCAGCACTTGGAGGCCCAACAACGTCTACAAAAAGAAGGGTGCGTAGTAGACATCACACCACTAGAGGAGAGACAACATACATCTCATCAAAATATCAAACGAATACCAAATTCACATGACTACTAATAGCAAGACTTCTCCCATGTCCTCGGGAACAAAAGACATAATATTGTTCATGATCAGAGGTGTTAATATGCATAATGGATCTGAATATATGATCTTCCACCAAATAAACCAACTAGCATCAACTACAAGGAGTAATCAACACTACTAGCAACCCACGGGTACCAATCTGAGGTTTGGGTACAAAGATTGGATATAAGAGATGAACTAGGGTTGGAGAGGAGATGGTGCTGGTGAAGATGTTGATGAAGATAGCCCTCCCCGAGATGGGAGAGCCGTTGGTGATGACGGCGGTGACGATTTCCCCTTCCCGGAGGGAAGTATCCCCGACAGAACAGCTCTGTCGGAGCCCTAGATTGGTTTCCGCCTCGAGACGGCGGCGTCTGGTCCCGAAAGCCTCCTTCTGGTTTTTTCCAGGTCAAAACACCTCATATAGGAGAAGATGGGCATCGGGGGCCTTCCGGCTGGCCCACGAGGCAGGGGGCGCGCACCCCACCCTTGTGGACAGCCGGTGGCCCCCCCTCGTGGATTTCTTTCGCCAGATATTTTTTATATTTTCCGAAACAAAGTTCTATTGAGTTTCGGGGCTTTTGGAGTTGTGCAGAATAGGTTTCCAGTGTTTGCTCCTTTTCCAGCCCAGACTTCCAGCTGTCGGCATTCTTCCTCTTCATGTAAACCTCGTAAAATAAGAGAGAAAAGGCATAAGTATTGTGACAAAACATGTAAGAACATCCCATAATGCAATAAATATCAACATATAAGCATGATGCAAAATGGACGTATCAGAGTCTCATCAGATTCCAGTCTTGAAGTGCTTAGCATATCTCTCATGGGGAGAATATCCTCAAAGAATGTAGCATCCTTAGACTCTATAATTGTACCGACCTTCTGGTTAGGTACCTCAGATTTCACCACTAGAAATCTATAGCCAACACTATTCTTAGTGTAGCCCAAATTAACGCAGTCCACGGTATTTGGTCCAAGCTTACGCTTTTTGGGGATCGACACATTGACTTTCGCCAAACAGCCCCAAGTGCGCAAGTAAGAGAGTGTAGTTCTTTTCTTCTCCCATTGCTCATAGGGAGTAGTCTCATTATCCTTCGCGGGAACTTTATTCAGGACATGAGATGATGTCAATACAGCCTCCCCCCACCATGCGTTGGATAAACCCGATGTATCTAACATGGCGTTAGCCAAATCTGTTAGAGTACGGTTTTTCCGTTCGGCAACCCCATTTGACTGGGGTGAATAGGGAGGCGTCCTCTCATGAATAATACCATGTTCCGCACAGAATAAATCGAACTCACTAGAAAAGTACTCTCCACCACGATCAGACCGGACTCGTTTAATTTTCTTCTCAAGTTGGTTCTCAACTTCAGCCTTATAGATTTTAAAGTAGTGTAGAGCCTCATCCTTTGTGTTTAACAAATACACATAACAGAATCAAGTGGAATCATCAATCAAAGTCATGAAGTATTTCTTTCCACCTTTAGTCAACACACCATTCATCTCACATAGATCTGAATGTATAAGCTCTAATGATGCCAGGTGTCTTTCCTGCGCAAGCTTGTGAGGCTTACGAGGTTGCTTTGCTTGTACACACGCATGGCACTTAGAGCCTTTTGCTAAAGTGAAACTCGGGATTAGATTCATCTTAGCCAGCCGCGTCATACAACCGAAATTTATGTGACAAAGACATGAATGCCAAACCTCACATTCGTTCACATTAGAATGAATTTGGTTCACAACTTTATTACAGAAATCCTCCAGGGAAAGGCGGAACAAACCACCACAATCATATCCTTTTCCAACAAATAGTCCATACCGAGATACGACTACTTTGTTAGACTCAAATACTAACTTAAACCCCTCTTTACATAGAAGGGAGCCACTAACAATATTATTCTTGATGGCAGGGACATGTCGTACGTTCTTCAGCTGCACGATCTTTCCCGAAGTAAACTTCAGATCTACCGTGCCAACACCATGAACAGAAGCATGCGAGTCGTTCCCCATCAGGACGGAACAATCTCGTGTGACCTGGTAAGAAGAAAACAAAGACACATCAGCACACAAATGAATATTGGCCCCAGTGTCAACCCACCATTTGGTGGACTGGCAAACTGAAAGTACGGTAAACAGATTGCCATACCCTAATGCCGCATCATTGTTGCTCAGAGTCACATTGACAGACTTTGCATCTTGTCCTGGCTTGTTATACTTGTTTGGGCACTTGTTTGCCCAGTGTTCCTCTGAACCACAGGTGAAGCAGCCATATCTCTTCTTATCTTTCTTCTTACCCTTCTTCTTAAAGGTAGTATTCTGCTGGACAGAGTTCTTTCCCTTGAACTTGTGGAAGTTCTTCTGCACCACATTGGCGCTAGAAGAACCCTCTGCCCCTTTCACGTGTGAGTCCTTTGCTCTCGAGTTCTGCTCAACACTTAGATGACCGATGACATCCTTAACAGAGAATTCACGTCTCAAGTGCTTGAGAGAAGTAGCAATGTTCCTCCATCCAGGAGGGAGTTTTGCAATAATGCAACCCGTGACAAACTTGTCCGGTACCTCACACTTCAGGAGCTCCAGCTCCTTACCAATGCATTGTATTTCATGAGCCTGGTCCAATACAGGACGGTTATCAACCATCCTGTAATCATGGAACTACTCCATGGCATACAACTCACTGCCAGCATCGGTTGCGCCGAAGTTAGCTTCGAGCGCATCCCACAAATTCTTGGCAACGCACATATGGAGATATGCGTCGACTAGCTAGTCTCCAATCACAGTAAGAATGGCTCCAACAGATGGTGGTTGCCTCCCTAAACACATTCACCTGTTAAGGAGCAATCGTTACTGTGGGAGACACACTACCAACCCAGAACACGTTCATTGCTATGAGCCACAAGGTAGTCCTCGTCTGCCAACGCTTAAAATGCGTTCCAGTAAACTTTTCCGGTTTCAGAGTAGCGGCGAAGCCATGAGTCGAAAAATTCCTAAATTAAGGTTTTCGGATTGTTGGAAATATTAGCACTTTTTCGACTAATCTAATCCAGCAGAAAACAGTAAGCATGGAAAATATGGTATGCATCTCATACCGATACCTATGCATGTGAGCACGTATAGTACATACAACCGAAACATCTATGAACAGCATATGTACGGCTAGCACATGAACGAGCAAATAGGGGATGAACGGGTCATACCCTCTGGTTGGTCAGGCCAACGCGGCGGTGGCGGCGGCAGCCTCGGCATCGGTCGAGGCCTTCTTCTTGGCGGCAGCATCGTCAGCCATGGGGTCAATGCATGGGAAGTAGTGGAAGCAGAGGCGGACGGAGACGGGGACGGATCGGGAGCAGTCACGTCGAGACGCTCCCCAAAAACCTTATTGCCATTCTCCTTTGCAGGATCTCGAACGACAGGGTTCCGGAGGCACCTGCTCTCCCGACCAACCGTGCACGCGGTCGTCGGGGTGGGATCGCCGGAAGCAGCACAAGGAGAGGAACAGTAGATGGTGGCTAGGGTTGTACGAGAGGGAGTGAGTGAACTGAGTTAGGGTTCACTCCACTGGCCAGTGCCTTCTTATATAGGTCGTCAGGTAGATGGGCCTGGGCCAGGCCCACGACCGAGTCCGCGAACAGCCCACGGTCCAATGTCTCGGACAGTGGCGCTTCCGTAAGCGACTCGTTAATTAATTATAATTAACCATTCCTGAGCGGCAAAAATAAGCTTCGGCTCGGCTCATTCCCGCAACACGCGGCGCACGCGCGCTTCGTGACGAGGCGTGGCGAGGCGAGGCGGGCGGCGGAGGAGGAGGAGCGCGCGTGTACAACTCCTATTCCCAAGCTCCCAATAGCAAGTGGTAGAGCAGCCCTTATAGAGAGGTCTCACTCTTTTTACTATAGCAGTATGGGACTAAACTTTCCACACTTCCCACCACTTGCCGTACACATGCATGGACCTTAGAGATTAACTAGGGATTATTGTCTTATATGGGCCTAAGCCCATCAATAATCCATCAAGAGATATTATCTCAAGCAGGACATTCTTCTTCTTCAGCACAGGATTAAAGTTGGTCATTGAGATACTATATTAAGTTGGTTGCTACTTAAAAATGTGTGAATAGTAATCTTAATATAGTATCTTTTTTAAATCATTTGGCATGAGTGGTGAGCTATCTCAAAAACAATAAGCAATAGTACTTTTTATTCGCCCAAAAGACCACAAAAGTCAGTTTATCGTGAAACTTTACATATGAGTAATTGTGACGCTCGGGTAATTACGCTACAGTAACTCCGCGCTAATGAAGCCACGTCACCGCGATCACTGTTGCTAATCTCGTGTTAGTTCGAAATCGACCCTGATTAGAAATTGAGTTAAAAGAAAACAACAAAAGTTTTCAAACTTTAAAACTAATATGTTCTAAATGTGTCAAATAAAACTTAGGCAATTATGGTGCAGGATCCACATCTTTATATAGTAATTAGAGGCTCTAAGATAATTAAACCAATAGTCAAAACAATTAATTAAATGCCTTTTGAGTTTTATAAAATATTAAGCTAAGTTATTTTGGGTTAAGGATTAATGTGGCAGTGGTGGTTTCAATAAAGCTAATTTAGGAATTCATAATATAATTCGCAGAACTAGAATAAAATGGAGAATAAAAAAATAAACAGAAAAGAAATGGAAAAGAAAAGAAAAGGAAAAGTGAGCAAACAAAAAAATGAAATGGGTGAGGTCGCCCCCACCGGACCAACTGGCCCAGATGTCCAACCGGCCCACCTGGCCCAGCCGGCCCCCACTGCCCGCTACTAACTCCCCATCGCAACCGAACCCTAGACCCACGCCCCCACTACCCCCACCCCATCGCTCTCCCTCTCCCTCCCCTGATCTGGATCGGGGGGCATCAAGCCCGAGCCCCGCGCAACGTCGCCGCGCCCGCCTCCTCAACCCTCCCCTCCCGTGGTTCTGGTCGGGGCAACCGCCGCCCTTCCCCCGACGCCCCATGCCCGTGCCGCCCCGCGGCTCCTTCCGCGCGACGCCCGGGGCCGCCTCTGCCGACCCCCTGCCACGACGGACTTTCCCACGCCTCGCCGGAGTACCCCTGCAACGGGGGTGAGCGCGCCCGCGATCTCTTCTTCTCCCTCTCTCTGCCGCGTCGCCCGCCAACGCGCGACTCCCTCCCCTGTCCCCGCGCGCCCTGGCCACGCTGCTCGTGGCCGTGTCTGGCTCCGGCCGACGGCGCGAATCGCCACCGCCACGCCTCGCTAGCCGCCCCAGCGAACACCCCCGCGCACCGCCCTTCGCCGGCGCCTGGCCGCCTCGCCCGCACCCACCCCGTGCGTTGGCCACTGCCGCCCAGGGCCTTCTCCCCACACCGCTGCGGCCGCCTCCGCTCTGGCCACTACGGGCCGGCCCGTCGCCCGCAGCCTGGCCGCCCCTTGCTCCGGCCGGCTGCGCCCCTGGCCTGGGCGTCCGCCAGCGCCCCGCCCTGCCCCGGGGCTGGACTGGGCGAGCGCCCGATGATCGATCGGGCTATGCCCGATATCCACAGACCCGTTAGGCCCCTCTGGGCCTATGGCAAACGGGGTCCAGGCCCCAGAACAAAAAAAAGAAAGAAAAATAAATATAAATAATTAATTAGTTAATTAACTAGATAATTAATCTAATTAATCATGTCTTTAATTAACCTAATGGATAATTAAATAAATTAAATAATGTAAAGATTAAACTAATTAATTATGATTAATCTAATTAACTTTAATTAGTTAAACTATAAGGATTAGTTAATTAAATATAGAATTAAATACACTGTGTCATTGACCAGTGGGACCCACTGGTCAGTTTGACCAGTCAACCATGATGATGTCAGCATGATGTCATGCTGATGTCATAAATCCTTTTTTTAATTAATTTAATTAATATTAAATTCCAGAAATTAATAAAAACTTTAGAAAATCATATCTTTTAAACCGTAATTCGGATAAAAATACTTTGTACATGAAAGTTGCTCAGAACGACGAGACGAATCCGTATACTCGGTCCGTTTGTCCGCCACACATCTCTATCATACCGAACATGCAACATTCCCCTCCATTTCATCTGCCCGAAAACGCGAAACACCGGGAATACTTTCCCGGATGTTTTTCATCCTTGCCAGTATCACCTCCTACTGCGTTAGGTCACACGTAGCACCGCCTTTTGCCATGTCATGCTTTGTGATGCTATTGTTTGCTCTATTATTTATTTGTTTCCCCTTCGTTGCTTATTTTCGGTAGACTCCGATACTGTGATAGACCCCGAGACCATTGATGCTTCGGTGTTCGACTACGGCTACGCTTCCGAAGATTCCTTTCGTCTGCAGAGCTTCCAGGCAAGCCCCCCCTTTTGATCACCAGATATCGCCTATTCTTCTCTCTACTGCTTGCATTAGAGTAGTGTAGCATGTTACTGTTCGGTTACTCCTATTCTGTTGCATAGCCTGTCATTGCTGCTACAACTGTTGATACATGTACCTGCCATCCTAATGCTTAGTATAGGATGCTAGTATTCCATCAGTGGCCCTTCATTCTTGTCCGTCTGCCATGCTATACTATCGGGCCGTGATCACTCGGGTGGTGATCACGGGTATATACTATATACATACTTTACATACACATGATGATGATTCGGAGATGGGGGCTGAAGGGGCAGGTGGTTCCACCCAGGTAGTGGTGGGCCTGGGTTCCCGACAGCCCCCTGATGGTTACTTTGTGGCGGAGCGACAGGGCAGGTTGCGACCACCTAGGAGACAGGTGGGCCTGGCCCTGGTCATTGTCCGCGGTTATTTCATAATAACACGTTTAACGGGATCTTGGTATTTGATCTGAGTCTGGCCATTTGGTCTATACGCACTAACCAACTGCGTGGGAACAGTTATGTGCACTCGACGTCGTGGTATCAGCCGAAGCCTTCTTGACGTCAGCGACTTATCGACGCGCGCCGGATTGGACTAGAAAGCCTACTCTGGTATTAGGAGAGGCTAGGTCTGCTTACCGGCCGCACTCACAACGTGCAGGTGTGCATTGGGCGATGGGCCCAGACCCCCGTGCGCTTAGGGTTTAGACCGGCGTGCTGACCTCTCTGTTGTGCTTAGGTAGGGCTGTGACGTGTTGATCTTCCGAGGCCGGGCATCACCCTGGAAAGTGTGTCCGGCCAAATGGGATCAAGCGTGCTGGGTTATGTGGTGCACCCCTGCGGGGAAGTTAATCTATTCGAATAGTCGTGTCCCTCGGTAAAAGGACGACCCGGAGTTGTACTCTGACCTCATGACAACAAGAACCGGATACTTAATAAAACACACCCTTACAAGTGCCAGATATAACTCGGTGGTTGCTCTCTCACAGGGTGATGAGGGGAGGATCACCGGGTAGGTTTATGCTATACGATGTTACTTGGTGAACTTACCATCTATTCCCTTCTATTGCTGCAAGACGGAGGCTGCGAGAAGCAAGGATACCTGTTACTTTCCAGCTACTCTTTCTACTGCTGCAAGATGGAGGTGGCCAGAAGCGTATTCTTCGTTTGGATTAGCTATCCCCCTCTTATTCTGGCATTCTGCAGTTTAACCCACATATATTACCCCTTTACACAGATACCATTGCATATGTAGTATAGATCCTTGCTTGCGAGTACTTTGGATGAGTACTCACGGTTGCTTTGCTCCCCCTTTTCCCCCTTCTTTCTTCTTTCTGGTTGATGCAACCAGATCGGTGGAGTCCAGGAGCCAGAAGATCCCGAGGATGATTCTACATGGAGTTCGGCTTCGAGGAGTTGTTAGGAGGTCCCAGGCAGGAGGCCTCGCCTTTTCGATCGTTGTTACTTTTGTGCTAGCCTTCTTAAGGCAAACTTGTTTAACTTATGTCTGTACTCAGATATTGTTGCTTCCGCTGACACTTGTGTTTTCGAGCTTTTGTATTCGAGCCCTCGAGGCCCCTGGCTTGTAATATAAAGCTTGTATTATTTTAATTTGTGTCTAGAGTTGTGTTGTGATATCTTCCAGTGAGTCCTTGATCTTGGTCGTACACATTTGCGTGCATGATTAGTGTACGGTCAAATCGGGGGCGTCACAAGTTGGTATCAGAGCCGACTTCCTGTAGGAATCCCCCTTTCCAACTCCTTGGCCGAAGTTGAGTCTAGTCTTTGAAAAACAAATTTACTAACTTGTTGTGTGGCTTACGGGCCCACAGCACCAATGGGTGGTATTAGGATCTTTTACTCCTCGTCTATACTCTGGGACTCTGATCTCTCTTCTATTCGGGTTAAAAGCTTTTGCTAACTCTGACTCTAGGTTCTCGTAACTATTTCTCCCGGAGAGCCCTCATTCCGGAAGATCACATGCTTCGTCAGAAGATTCTGAGGATATCTCTCGATATTTTTCCGAGACCCTTGTGGTCATCGCCTTTGCAATTCACTGCCTCCGATATATCCCTATGGATATCTGCTTGTACTCGTCATTCTCATGATCATTCCTCGTCGCTCTTGTCGTTACAAGATACCTCGAAATATTCTCCGTTGTTTCGTGAATCCTTTGAGTTACTATCTTGCAGTTTTATTTCGCATGAAAACCCTTACAGTTATTTCCTCACATTTATTGAGGATCCGTTCTTCTCAATTGTTCATGTGTCTCACAAAATTCTTCGGAAAAGTTTTCGATCTTTCGAAAATCCTCTGCAGCCTGTTACTCTTGAAATGATTGCCTGCTTGGATTATGGTTAATTCCATATGACTAGTAGTCTTCGTTAACATCCCTTGTCTTAGCCATTTTGAGCCTATTGATTCAATGTGTGCGTATGCACGCAGTCATCACGTTATCCGTTTTAAAAGTATCTTTCCGGCTCAGACGTCATTTCGTACATGAGTTGGTTCTCGGCAATAAAAACCTTTATTGATTGTACAACTAAGTGTTTTCAACTTATCCATCCTGGATCAGAGCGTCTGCTTCTGATCCTTTGTTTTGGAAACCATAATTTCTTTCTATTTAAGCTTCATACTAATCAGGTGATTCTTGAATCTGATGCCTCTGCATTCTTCTTCCTCTGAGTGAGTACCGATACTCACATCAGCTCCGTTGTGGATCGCTCGATCCTTTGTTGAAATATTATCCGACAGTGTCCTTCGTATAAAAAAACCTCGAGAAGTTATGTCCCTGATGCATAATACCTTCGGTAAATTGTATCCTCTTCTTTGACAACCATGCTCTCCCTTGGAGCTGGTGATATTTACTTTTGAAACTTGTGGTATATGTTACTAAGATGCCCGATGGGTGGAACCTATGCCTTCCCCTAATCCGTGAAGACCCGAACGTTTTCACAAGTCATACTCTTCCGGTGTTCCACCAGTTAAAATTCCAACACTACAGTTTTATTAAAGCGAGAGGTGAATGAAATGATATGCATTGAAGAAGTGGGAGTCGACCTTGAACTTGTGTTCATGCCCATGAAAATGATGTAGACCGTCTCGGAAGCTTCTTGCAAAATGATTATCCAGCAGTATGATTCTTTCGGTACTCTTGAATTGATTCCTTACAATTATGGTTCTGACCATGCTGTCCTGATCTGATACATCTGATGGGAATTCATTCCAGTGCCTCGTCTATTTTGGCAAGGTTGAAGTATCTACTGTCATAGGTCAATGACCCGGTTCTACTTCTATCGTGTTCTACCTTCGAGTTTTACCCTCTGATATCTCGAGGATATCATGTCTTTGCTTTATACCTTTTGAACTTTTGATGAAGTAATGCATTTGCTTGTCGTAATCACTCTACGGGTTCTAGGTTGCCGTCAACCGAGGACACCGTTTAGTAAATCAAATCCGCTCAAAAAAAATTCAACACCCCTAGTAGATGTTACTGGGAAATTTTTAAACTCAATCTGGTTTACTGCTTGACTATCGGGTACATCCCTTGTGTAGCTATCCTTGACTGTGCTACCTCGTCCTTCTTTGGTGCACGAATTCTTCAGTGTGAGAGCACGACTTACGTTGAGCTTTCAACATCATGTTGCTTGTCTCGAAAGGCAACGTTGGTTCCGATCTTGCATCTTTTATATTGATCCTATAACTTGCCACTTCGTCATTCTCTTGCTTGTTGTCATTGTTGTTTGATTGCATCCTCTTGAAACTTCCCGGCAAATGTGTCGGATCACCTTCAACACCTTGACTTCTTTCGAGATGTAAACTGTGTTCATGATGAGAAATACCTTCCTTGCCCTTGATGATTTTATTGTCACCAGCAACACCCTTGACTTCCTTTCATCGCAGACTTGTCCTCATTAAGAATACAACTTGCTCTCCAGCTAGTGTTGTGTTCTGCCTTGAAGTATTATTGTCCTTTATATCAAGAATGTTGTGGGGATTGCTCCACCTCTCAGAAATTCTCGGCATGATGATACTTCTCACCATCACCATTCTTCCTTGGTCCCCGTGTTGTTTTTAACCGGGATACCAATATGCCAACGATGCTGCTTGAGTTTTGTACTTCTAGCAACCCTATTGCTTTGAAGTTAATGATCGACAGTTCGTTCTTAGACTGTTGGTTATTGAATCATCACTCTAACATTGTTCTAGCTGCCTAAGGTCATATTTCGGGCACACTTTCAACTAATGATTAATGGTGTATGTTTTCCTCGAGCATACAACATTATATCATTTGAATTGACAAGTGTCATCTTCTTGTTCACATTATTGGGGAAATCCATCCATTTGGAATTCTCGATGAATTATCGCTCGGCCCATCAGCCACCTCCTCATCCTCCCCTTTGTTTAATGATGAACTATTATTCTGGGAACCCGCTCCCATAGTTCATTTCCCGAGAATCTTGCAATGTCGTTTTGTCGATTTGTGTTGCACCTTTTCTTCTCGAACATCCCGAGTCTGGGGTATCATGACACCAATCGGATCTGAATCTCGGTCAGATATGATGGTTGGGACAACTTTCCAGTAGTTATAATGTTGGTCCTTTGATGACCTGGTAATATGATGCCATACCTAGCATCCCTGGCTGGAGGACCCATCATTATAATTTCTTTTGCAAGGATAACCATTCTTCCAGGAGGAATTGGTGAGACTTATTCTATAAGTTGTTCCTGATGAATCCTTGGTGTATCCATGTCCGACCTTTGCTTCTAGTCCATGCCAATGCTATCTCGAAGCATGTCTGTGGTACTCCGATTTTCGACAAGGGCATTTAAAGCTCGATGCTAAATGTTTCTTAGTTAGTTATCCAAACACCGGTGTATGGGTAACATCTTGATTAATCCCTGCCCCTTTATCTGAATGGTTGGGTACTTGCTCTCCTACCATGTATGCCTTGTTCTGCTTGTCTATGGGAAGGATATACTCCTATTAATTGTGTGTAATCACAATTTTCCTTTCCATTTGTTTGTTTAACCTTTCTTTGATCTACATATAATCTAACCAGTAATAATTTTCTGCTTATGTAAACACCTTGGTGTACAACTTTGTCAGTACGACCTTGATTATATTATTGATAACATTCCGATACTGTCGGTGGGCGAGAACCTTGCTTATTGGTCCGCCTCGTTTCAACGAGCGGGAAAATGGTTCTCTTCGTTCCCCGTCCTTGGTTCCGACATTGTTGCCGACATAGCTGACAAGCTATCCACTGACATGCCTCCCTGTCGTGGCTGTGCAAGATGTCACCATCCTTCCTATTTTCAACCCACATGGTGGGCCCATAACCCACAGGTCCACTGGATCGAAACCTGACTCTTCTTTACAACCTGAATTCTATGGTATCCTTTGCACCTGGCTTCGTATGTGATTCACGAGCTAAATTCTACTATGTTTCATCCTGGTATCAAACACCATGTTATTCTCATCGTTCAAGCCCCCTTTCCAGCTGCTGTCTAGGCGTCGAATGATGCCTACCCATATGAAACTTTTGTACCATCGTATATTGCACACAATGAATTCACTGAAATACAACTCGTGGGGTACCTCGTGTATTTCTCATGGAGTTCACCATCAGGTACCCAGCTCTGTGGAGATGCGTTCTTCCGGAGTTTTTCCCCCTGATCGCGTACGTAGGACGATGGAGATCCCGAAGGAAGGACGACGACTTGATCACGATGACTTGAAGCAGAGAAATGAAGACATCAACGAAAGGGGTCAACCGCTTCGAAAGGGCAACCAAGACTGAGAAGACTCGTTAGGTTTTCGCTACCAGCACCCCCCGTACTCCACCGCTTAAATATCGGGACGAGATTTCTTGTAGTGGAGGAGAATTGTGACGCCCGGGTAATTACGCTACAGTAACTCCACGCTAATGAAGCCACGTCACCGCGATCACTGTTGCTAATCTCGTGTTAGTTCGAAATCGACCCTGATTAGAAATTGAGTTAAAAGAAAACAACAAAAGTTTTCAAACTTTAAAACTAATATGTTCTAAATGTGTCAAATAAAACATAGGCAATTATGGTGAAGGATCCACATCTTTATATAGTAATTAGAGGCTCTAAGATAATTAAACCAATAGTCAAAACAATTAATTAAATGCCTTTTGAGTTTTATAAAATATTAAGCTAAGTTATTTTGGGTTAAGGATTAATGTGGCAGTGGTGGTTTCAATAAAGCTACTTTAGGAATTCATAATATAATTCACAGAACTAGAATAAAATGGAGAATAAAAAAATAAACAGAAAAGAAATGGAAAAGAAAAGAAAAGGAAAAGTGAGCAAACAAAAAAAAATGAAATGGGTGAGGTCGCCCCACCGGACCAACTGGCCCAGATGTCCAACCGGCCCACCTGGCCCAGCCGGCCCCCACTGCCCGCTACTAACTCCCCATCGCAACCGAACCCTAGACCCACGCCCCCACTACCCCCACCCCATCGCTCTCCCTCTCCCTCCCCCGATCTGGATCAGGGGGCATCAAGCCCGAGCCCCGCGCAACGTCGCCGCGCCCGCCTCCTCAACCCTCCCCTCCCGTGGTTCTGGTCGGGGCAACCGCCGCCCTTCCCCCGACGCCCCATGCCCGTGCCGCCCCGCGGCTCCTTCCGCGCGACGCCCGGGGCCGCCTCTGCCGACCCCCTGCCACGACGGACTTCCCCACGCCTCGCCGGAGTACCCCTGCAACGAGGGTGAGCGCGCCCGCGATCTCTTCTTCTCCCTCTCTCTGCCGCGTTGCCCGCCATAGTGCGACTCCATCCCCTGTCCCCGCGCGACCTGGCCACGCTGCTCGTGGCCGCGTCTGGCTCCGGCCGACGGCGCGAATCGCCACCGCCATGCCTCGCTAGCCGCCCCAACGAACACCCCCGCGCACCGCCCTTCGCCGGCGCCTGGCCGCCCCGCCAGGCTCGCCGCCGCTCCTCGCCTGGCATCGCCCGCACCCACCCCGTGTGTTGGCCACTGCCGCCCGGGGCCTTCTCCCCACACCGCTGCGGCCGCCTCCGCTCCGGCCACTACGGGCCGGCCCGTCGCCCGCAGCCTGGCCGCCCCTTGCTCCGGCCGGCTGCGCCCCTGTCCTGGGCGTCCGCCAGCGCCCCGCCCTGCCCCGCGGCTGGACTGGGCGAGCGCCCGACGATCGATCGGGCTGTGCCCGATATCCCCAGACCCGTTAGGCCCCTCTGGGCCTATGGCAAACGGGGCCCAGGCCCCAGAACAAAAAAAAAGAAAGAAAAATAAATATAAATAATTAATTAGTTAATTAACTAGATAATTAATCTAATTAATCCTGTCTTTAATTAACCTAATGGATAATTAAATAAATTAAATAATGTCAAGATTAAACTAATTAATTATGATTAATCTAATTAGCTTTAATTAGTTAAACTAATAAGGATTAGTTAATTAAATATAGAATTAAATACACTGTGTCATTGACCAGTGGGACCCACTGGTCAGTTTGACCAGTCAACCATGATGATGTCAGCATGATGTCATGCTGATGTCATAAATCCTTTTTTTAATTAATTTAATTAATATTAAATTCCAGAAATTAATAAAAACTTTAGAAAATCATATCTTTTAAACCGTAACTCGGATGAAAATACTTTATACATGAAAGTTGCTCAGAATGACGAGACGAATCCGAATATGCGGTCCGTTCGTCCGCCACACATCTCTATCATACCAAACATGCAACATTCCCCTCCGTTTCATCTTCCCGAAAACGCGAAACACCGGGAATACTTTCCCGGATGTTTTTCATCCTTGCCAGTATCACCTCCTACTGCGTTAGGTCACACGTAGCACCGCCTTTGCCATGTTATGCTTTGTGATGCTATTGTTTGCTCTGTTATTTATTTGTTTCCCCTTCGTTGCTTATTTTCGGTAGACTCTGATACTGTGATAGACCCCGAGACCATTGATGCTTCGGTGTTCGACTACGGCTACGCTTCCGAAGATTCCTTTCATCTGCAGAGCTTCCAGGCAAGCCCCCCCTTTTGATCACCAGATATCGCCTATTCTTCTCTCTACTGCTTGCATTAGAGTAGTGTAGCATGTTACTGTTCGGTTACTCCTATTCTGTTGCATAGCCTATCATTGCTGCTACAACTGTTGATACCTGTACCTGCCATCCTAATGCTTAGTATAGGATGCTAGTATTCCATCAGTGGCCCTTCATTCTTGTCCGTCTGCCATGCTATACTATCGGGCCGTGATCACTCGGGTGGTGATCACGGGTATATACTATATACATACTTTACATACACATGATGATGATTCGGAGATGGGGGCTGAAGGGGCAGGTGGTTCCACCCAGGTAGTGGTGGGCCTGGGTTCCCGACAGCCCCCTGATGGTTACTTTGTGGCGGAGCGACAGGGCAGGTTGCGACCACCTAGGAGACAGGTGGGCCTGGCCCTGGTCGTTGTCCGCGGTTATTTCATAATAACACGTTTAACAGGATCTTGGTATTTGATCTGAGTCTGGCCATTTGGTCTATACGCACTAACCAGCTGTGTGGGAACAGTTATGGGCACTCGACGTCGTGGTATCAGCCGAAGCCTTCTTGACGTCAGCGACTTAGCGGCGCGCGCCGGATTGGACTGGAAAGCCTACTCTGGTATTAGGAGAGGCTAGGTCTGCTTACCGGCCGCCCTCGTAACGTGCAGGTGTGCATTGGGCGATGGGCCCAGACCCCCGTGCGCTTAGGGTTTAGACCGGCGTGTTGACCTCTCTGTTGTGCTTAGGTAGGGCTGCGACGTGTTGATCTTCCGAGGCCGGGCATGACCCTGGAAAGTTTGTCCGGCCAAATGGGATCAAGCGTGCTGGGTTATGTGGTGCACCCCTGGAGGGAAGTTACTCTATTCGAATAGCCATGTCCCTCGGTAAAAGGACGACCCGGAGTTGTACTCTGACCTCATGACAACTAGAACCGGATACTTAATAAAACACACCCTTACAAGTGCCAGATATAACTCGGTGGTTGCTCTCTCATAGGGTGACGAGGGGAGGATCACCGGGTAGGTTTATGCTATACGATGTTAATTGGTGAACTTACCATCTATTCCCTTCTACTGCTGCAAGATGGAGGCTGCGAGAAGCAAGGATACCTGTTACTTTCCAGCTACTCTTTCTACTGCTGCAAGATGGAGGTGGCCAGAAGCGTAGTCCTCGTTTGGATTAGCTATCCCCCTCTTATTCTGGCATTCTACAGTTTAACCCACATATATTACCCCTTTACACAGATACCATTGCATATGTAGTATAGATCCTTGCTTGCGAGTACTTTGGATGAGTACTCACGGTTGCTTTGCTCCCCCTTTTCCCCCTTCTTTCTTCTTTCTGTTTGATGCAACCAGATCGGTGGAGTCCAGGAGCCAGAAGATCCCGAGGATGATTCTACATGGAGTTCGGCTTCGAGGAGTTGTTAGGAGGTCCCAGGCAGGAGGCCTTGCCTTTTCGATTGTTGTTACTTTTGTGCTAGCCTTCTTAAGGCAAACTTGTTTAACTTATGTCTGTACTCAGATATTGTTGCTTCCGCTGACACCTGTGTTTTCGAGCTTTTGTATTCGAGCCCTCGAGGCCCCTGGCTTGTAATATAAAGCTTGTATTATTTTAATTTGTGTCTAGAGTTGTGTTGTGATATCTTCCAGTGAGTCCTTGATCTTGGCCGTACACATTTGCGTGCATGATTAGTGTACGGTAAAATCGGGGGCGTGACAGTAATAAAGTAGACAATGCTTGTTCCAAAGAGTTTCAAAAATATTTGGCTTTTTTTAACTTTTTTGGCAATTCAGATAGATGTGCGCACTGCTACCTCTTGAGCATGCATTGGTTTTCCCTTGAAAAGGAAAGGATGATGTAGCAAAGTAGCGTAAGTATTTCCCTCAGTTTTTTCGAACCAATGTATCAATCCAGTAGGAGATAACACGCAAGTCACCTAGTACCTGCACAAACAATCAAGAACCTTGCAACCAACACGATAAAGAGGTTGTCAATCCCTTCACGGCCACTCACAAAAGTGAGATCTGATAAAGATAATAAGATAAATATTTTTGGTATTTTTGTTGTATAGATTGAAAAGTAAAGATTGCAAAATAAAATAAATAGGAAACTAGACTTGTAGATCGGAAACTTATATGATAGAAAATAGACCCAGGGACCATAGGTTTCACTAGTGGCTTCTCTCAAGATATCATAAATTACGGTGGGTGAATAAATTACTGCCGAGTAATTGGTAGAAAAACGCATAGTTATGAGAATATCTAGGCAATGGTCATGAATATAGGCATCACGTATGTGTCGACTAGAACGAAACGATTCTGCATCTACTACTATTACTCCACACATCGACCGCTATCCAGCATGCATCTAGAGTATTAAGTTCATAAGAACAGAGTAACGCATTAAGCAAGATAACATGATGTAGAGGGATAAACTCAAGCAATATGATATAAACCCCATCTTTTTATCCTCTATGGCAACAATACAATACGTGTCTTGCTGCCCCTGCTGTCATTGGGAAAGGACACTGCAAGATTGAACACAAAGCTAAGCACATCTCCTATTGCAAGAAAGATCAATCTAGTAGGCCAAACTAAACTGATAATTCGAAGAGACTTGCAAAGATATGAAACCATGCATATAAGAATTCAGAGAAGAGCCAAATATTATTCATAGATAAACTTGATCATAAATCCACAATTCATCGGATCTCGGCACATACACCGCAAAAGAATATTACACCGAATAGATCTCCAAGAACATCGAGGAGAACTTTGTATTGAGAATCAAAGAGAGAGAAGAAGCCATCTAGCTAAGAACTATGGACCCGAAGGTCTATGGTAAACTACTCACGCTTCATTGGAGGGGCTATGGTGTTGATGTAGAAGCCCCCCATGATTGATTCCCCCTCCGGTGGAGCGTCGGAAAAGGCCCCAAGATGGGATCTCACGGGTACAGAAGGTTGCGGCGGTGGAAAAGTGGTTTCGTGGCTCTCCCTGATGTTTCTAGGGTATAAGAGTATATATAGGCGAAAGAAGTATGTCGGTGGAGCTACGAGGGGCCCACAAGGGTGAAGGCGCGCCTACCCCCCTGGGCGCGCCGTCCTGCCTCGTGGCCGCCTCATGGCGTTCCAGACTTCAACTCCAAGTATCCTGGTTTGCTTTCGGTCCAAGAAAGATCCTTCCGAAGGTTTTGTTCCGTTTGGTATTTTTTTTCTGCTAAACACTGAAATAGGCAAAAAAACAGGAATTGGCACTGGGCCTTCGGTTAATAGGTTAGTCCCAAAAATAATATAAAAGAGCATATTAAAGCCCATTAAACATCCAAAACAGATAATATAATAGCATGGAACAATCAAAAAATTATAGATACGTTGGAGACGTATCACACACCCATGTTCACCATAGTATTTTTTTTCTTTAGACCTTACTTAGCCGTGTTTTTGTTTCACTTTTATTATCTTACTTTACAAACGCCATTATAAATATCTTCCGCGATACCTCGCTATAGCTATAGCTCATACCTCATGGGCGAACCAACATGTGGTTGAATTCTTACGAGGACAGTGGTATCCCCTGCCCATAAGGGTTCAAGTTCTAGACTTGACATTCTTACTTGTATTTTTCTGAATTTATTGCAGGCTTTTCCGACAAGTTCGTTCAATTGGAGGAGATGTCCCATCGACTACGAGGCACCAGTGGGTGACTTCGTCAATCTCAAGATGTTATGCAGCTCGGTCTCTTAAAGGTACTTATAGGGATAGGGTGTGCATGCTTGTGTTCATAGGGATGAGCGTACACTTTTATATGTGGGCGACTTTGATTGCAAAAAGGCTCATACCTCACAGTGAAGCTGTGAAAAAGCATGATTAAATCCTTGCACTCTTGTTTACTTCTGTGGGAGTGTATGTTGATTTGTTGATTAAGTTGTACTTTGAGCTAATTGTATTTTGTTCCGTGGGTCACCCGGTGGGTTTAAACTAAGCAGGTCACCAATGCATGGTGACTCACAAATTGCCTATAAGAAATTTGTGTAAGTCGACCACCCTTGTAGATAGGCAGAGATCAAAATTGTCATTGCTATACATGAACTCAACGTGTTAATTAATAAAGTACTGAACCAGACACTGCAAGTATGGCAACTCTTACCACACGAGGTTCTCGTCGTCCGTCGTTGAGAAGGTCTGCAAATGAGAAGTTGGTAGCAGTAGGTTCAGATAACAATTGATAGTAGAGGCAACTTTTTTTCCACTTTCCAGCCTATACGCATTCCGTTGGATTCTCAACGATCCAAGCAACGAAAACACATCACCTACTGCGAGCAAATCAACACGGTCAATTATTCCATCAACCAACATTCTCTTTATCTGGGTCATCGATGTTGCAGGTGGTTAGGCCCTCAAGATAAATAAGTCTTTTGCCTGGGAGGATGGAGGGTGTTGCTACACTTATTTCATACCAGCAAAAAGCTAGAAAGGGAAGTGCGAAGGAGATCTTAGTTTTTCAAGATTGTTTTTCTTAGCAGCCGAGTTGTACGTCGTATCAAATGTAGCAGCAGATATAGTCACGCATGATTGATTGGTTCAAACTACAAAGATGAATGATGAGGCGGAAAACATATATAATAAGGACAAAAATACTGAAAGGTTGATGTAAACCATTCTTCAGAAAAGAAAGATCTTTTGTGGAAACTTATCTGGACATTTTGACATGTGTAAGTATTACTCCCTCTGTTCCTAAATATTTGTCTTTCTAGACATTTCAACAAGTGCCTACATACAAAGCAAAATGAGTGAATCTACACTCTAAAATATGTCTATATATATCCGTATGTGGTAGTCCATTTGAAATCACTAAAAAGACAAATATTTAGGAACGGAGGGAGTATATACCAATTGCTTAAACTAATTAGAACTTTGACGGAAATTACCAAGTGAGTAAGGTGTGTACGCTACTGGCCCGGTCATAGTCCTACGGAAAACTGATTTTTTGTTGTTGTACCTACACTTGCTCGGGTCGGTTTGTGAATTATAGTGGATAAGTATTGTTGCTTCATTCTTTTCACTAGCACGGTATGTCAACATAACAAGAACACATCAAACGTCACTGTCAATGTCGAGAGTGATTTATCTACCATGCACGAGATATATCGCGTATGCATCCCTGTTTGTTATTACTTTTTGATTTGTGCTAGTACGTTATTTGACAGTTTGCAAATTTGTCTTGTTACAAAGTGTTACATAACGTTTCATTGAGTTTTTGTCTTCTTTCAAAGTGTTCCATAATGTATAATTATGTACCAACAAATAAGAATGGACTTGTTTCCGATCGAATTTGCTGGTAGACGAAGGTATACAGCAAAACATTATGCTACACTTTGAAACAAGAAAATAATCTAATGTAATACCCTAAAGCAAAACAAAATTTGCTAAAAAAACATGCCATGAATATCAAAACAATGGTGGACTGTGGATGCATGCACCATTACTTGGTAGAATATCATTCTCCTTTGTACATGAGTCTTTCGTACTTCACTTTGAAAATCTTTGTTTTCTTCTTCTTAACAATTGATACATGATTTTTCATAGGCTTTCTAACATCAAATATAGCCTTCACTATATAAAAGTTACCAGCAAAATCACCGAAATCCTGCTCCTCCACGTAAAACACGCCGACCTTTCCTGCAAGAAGCCAGGGACGGAGCCAGGATCCAAGAAAAGGGGGAGCCAAAGACAACTAACCAAGCTTTAGGGGGGGCAAACATAATTTTGAAGGGTATATACGCATTTTTTCAAGAAATTTCAAGGGCATATGTGCACAAATTGCAACCCTGGGGAGGGGGGCGCGTGGCTCTCCCTTGCCCCTGACTCCGTCACTGCAAGAAGCTTCATCAAAGGGCCAAACCCATTCGACAGATCATGGAAGTGTATCAATATTTTGAAAGTGTTGAGGTAAATCGTTGATGGTTCAGTGAATCCTTCATATGGAACTAGCAAAAGGGGTTGCCCTCCGAAAGTCCCCCCCCCCTCGGGTATGAGAATTGCATGGTATAAAGATTATTGCCCAAAGATTGGAATTCGACAGTTTGGGCCAAATCACATGCGTTTATCGTATTCTTGTAAAACGAGAAATCACAATACTCACGGGTTGTATGAACTTTGCTGATCACCAGCCACCCAGCCTTCATAGTTTCTACCGGCATCACATCCTCATAGACCAGATCATCTATCTCTTCTTCGTCAATGCCCAATCCGTTCACCAGATCCTCAAGTTCCTTCTCCCCACGAACAGCCGAAGCCGATGATGTGTCTGCCATCACCGAACCGGTTTAGCACTCCAGGGAAGTTTCACAACCAAAAACCCTACCGCCGACGCCACAAAGCCGGGAAGCAATGCAAGGTTGCCCCTGGTTCATCGTGAACACGAGATCACAGGGGAAGGGAAGGAAGGAGAACGATGGGGAGGACTCAACGGCGACCCAGGTCATGATGGCTCACATCTTCCACTTCCGAGTAGTGAACATTTCTGAATAGGCATTTTAAACAAAAATAACATTTCTGAATAGTACGCTTTATTGACTCAACGGTACCACTTGATTCTTTGTGCTACCTAGCTAGTATAGAATGAAACAATGTCTTACGAAATGTATGTCTCTATACTATAGTTTGTACTTTTGAATGGCAAAAAAAAAAAAAAAAACTTTACTACACCAATAATATCAAGGGGCAGCCAGCTCCAGGTCTCCGGTTTTCCTCGCCACCTGCTGCTGCAGCAGCTCGCTCCTCTGCGCCTCCGCCTTTTTCTGCTGGACCCTCTCACCGTACATATAGGAGGCGAAGCCCCAGAGGGAGAGCACGAGAGCTATGCCCTTTGGCCCGTCAAACTTCTCGTGGAGGAAGAGGACGGCGAGGATCTCGGAGAGCGGCAGGAGGACGGCGATCATGATGCCGGCGAGGAGCGAGGAGGCACATGTGATGAGCCCCATGATGCCCAGGTTGAGGAGCTGCCACGACACGGCGTCCCACACGAGCACCAGGTAGTAGTTGGTCTCGCCGAGCCCGAACGCCGCCGCCTCGCTCCGCAGCGCCCCGAAGTCGCTCTTGATGGCCATGCCGAGCAGGCACACCATCGTGCCGGCCGCGCCCATCACGGCCTGCATCTGCATCACCGTGGAGTAGGGAGGCGGCGTCCTCGCGGCGGGTCCTGTCCGGCGCCCGTATCGCTCCATGGCGACCTCGACGAGCGGCAGTACGAGCCCGGCGAGCGCCGCTGCAGCGATGCCCTCGCAGAACCCGGTCCAGTACGTCTTGGATGGCTCTCCAGCCGGCTTCCCGGACCCCGGCCCGACACCGAGCACTGCCGGGCCGATGATGAGCAGCATGACGGCGTTGGCGGAGAAGGGCGTGAAACGGAGCCCAACGAAGAGGAACGCGAACACGGCCGTGAAAGCGAGCTGCGTCGCCAGCAGCAGCGACGACGTGGACAGTGGCAGCGCCTGCGACCCCATCGCGTACACGAAACACGAGACGGCGTACAAACTGCCTAGCACGGCGGCTGCGCCGACGAGGCGAAGCGGGAGGAGGAGGTTGGTGATGCCGTGGCGGCGGCCGCGGAAGAGGGAGACGCACAGGGGCGGGAGGAGGAGCGGCCAGCCGGAGAGCTGGAGCAGCGCGGACAGCCAGAGGCGTTGCCCGCCGTGGACGAAGTAAACGCGGAGTAAGAGCGGCCCACCGGCGCCGATCAGGACGAGGCAGGCGCTGAATATGACCAGCAGCGAAGGCCGGTAGCGAGCCGGCGAGGCCGTCGGGGCGGCCATGTCGCGGGGCGGCGAGGTGCTTGGCATCTTTGCTGCTTCTTGCATGGCTGGACTGGCACTAGCGGTTATTGTTGCCATGAAACTCAGCTCGGAGTATGTGTGTTCTGTCCTCTGGCTTACGAGTTTGGTTTGGAGGCTCCTCTTTGTTGGATGCTCGAGATGATGATGAGCTGGTGTGGAGTTACATGACAGGGTTGGAGGGGTTTATATAGGACAACTAAGTAAGTAGGTGAGTCAAACAGAAAGGAGGGAAGAGGGAAGTACACACATAACAGTAATTTGAGACTTGCTAAGTCTCAGTCGACTGAAACTTTTTTAATCGATGCTATATCCGTTAGATCTTAAATTAAAATTCGTGTGAAAAAATATTTTCAGTTGTCTCTTTTTCTCTCTTGCATGTTATATCACTCGATTGGGACCTGTTTAAATCTCAATCGATTGAGACCTAGCTACACATTTTTTCTAACAATGAGCTCGTCGGTCCATGTCTTCCGAATCTAGGATATATTTATCCCGGAGGGCTGCAAGTAATTGCAGTGTATGTACTCCTCCACTTGTTGCATTCATCTACAACAAATATTTTTTGTGTGTGTTTGCTATTTGTAAAAGCAGAGTTGCTAAAAACATCCAAACTTCACAGTAGCCATCGAAGGGTACACATGCAAAAAAGAATAAGAAAAAGAAAAACAGCTCTAGCAGAGTCACCATATAAGTCTTTATCCCCCATATGTAGAATCCCTCATATCTTACCTCATAGCCTCCAATCCCTCCATATTTAACGTTTTGAGGCCAACTTATGAAACCGTGTGGCACGGAAAGAAACTTCACGTGGTCCCCCACCACACGGGGGAGATGGAAGGGGGAATGGACGAAATGACGTCCCATTGGCGGGGCACGGGTGGGTCTCACAAGGCAGATGAAATTTGTTGGCTAGAATATAGTGATTGTGAGACTACCCAACCGTTTCAAAATGTATATTTTTTTTAGCCTAACGTCACTCTAACTATTTTGGCGATCAATTTATTTTTTTGCCCTTCGTCGGGTGTTACTGGTACTTAGCAAATAAGGTTATTCTTGTAGTGCTTGACTACAACACGAAAAACTGGCACAAGGTTGAGTCGAGTTTCTAGGAGAAGAAGGGATGCTCGGCGTGGATGTTTCAAGTACGAGACTCCTACGACACGATAGGCCATGGCGTCCCAGCAAGGCCTTGTCAGGGCAGGCCGGGGACGGGAGGGCGGGTCGGGGACTTGGGGTAAGTGGGTGGCAGTGGAGTAGGACAACGAAGAGGAAGAACACTTTTTTTCATGCAACTAATAAATTATCTGTCCTATTTTGGTGATTGAATTGAGTTGGCAGAATAACCAAAACAAAACTATTTGACGTATAAAAGTTTGCTGATTTCAGCATTCGTCATAAGTCACAACTCGCAGGTACAGTAATTACAAGGTACTACATGCCTCTTTCGTAGTATTACCTTGGTCGGAAATAACTGACGTGGTTTTAGTTCAAAATGACATGAATCCCACTGAAACTTTTCCAATCCTGCAGGAATTATTCTGAACAAATTCATTTGGTGTCCTAAAGAAACATTTGATAGGTTTTGTGTCACGGGCACGGCTCACGACCGAGTAAGAGCATCTCCAACAGCCGCGCGACGCGCCGCGCCCAAAAATCGCGTTTGCCGCGCGCGCTTCGGCTGGTTTGCCGCGCCGCGCCGCGCTGGCTCCAGCGGCTGCTGTACAATGCAGCGCGCGCACTCAGCTCCAACAGCGCGCAAAAAATGCAGCGCGCGCGCCGCTACAGCAGCGCCAAATATGGCATTTGGACCCAAAATAAACATTCAATCAAAATGCAATGAACATGTGAAATTTAACAAGTTGATGATGAATACATAAAAAGTCGCCCACAAGTTCATCCAACCAAGTCCAAATTCAAACCAAGTTCAAAATACAAGTGCAACCAACAAAGTTCAAGACATATATAAAACACATCAACCATCTTGCTCGTCTTCTTCGTCTTCTTCCTCTTCTTCCGCCGACGATTCTTCCTCTTCTTCCGCCGATGAATCTTCCTCTTCATGACGCACCGCATCACTTGTAGCTCCGACGTGAGGCACATCGAAAGGCATGGCCGGAGGTGCACCCATGCCTCCCATGGCGGCCGGAGGTGCACCCATGCCTCCCATGGCGGCCGGAGGTGCACCCATGCCTCCCATGAGAGAAGCAAAACTCATGCCACCCATGCCTCCCATAACGTTGGAGGGTGCTCCAATGCCACCCATGGCTCCCATAGCATTGGAGGGTGCTCGAAAGCCACCCATGCCTCCCATGACGGCCGGAGGTGCACCCATGCCTCCGAAGCCACCCAAGCCTCCAATGGAGCCGAGGCCCATGCCTCCCATGCCGCCGAGGCCACCGCCACCCATGCCGCCGAGGCCACCGCCGCCACCCATGCCGCCACCCATTGTGTTGATCATGGCTCTTTTTTGAATCAAGACTTCTTGACGGGCAAGGTTGACATATTCCATTTGCGCTTCATTGAACAAAGATGTGTCCAAGAAGAACAAATTTTTTTCCCATTCCATCAACCTGGTTCGCTCCTCCATGGCAACCTTCCTCTCCTCCAATGCCACTTTCCTCTCCTCGGCGGCCACCCTCCTCTCCTCGGCCGCCAACCTCCTCTCCTCGGCCGCGGCATCTTGGTTCCTTGCCATTTTCCTCACCTCGTTCGCTTCTTTTCTTGCCTTCACAATAGCTTCCATAGCATTTGTGAGCTCATCATCTCCTTTCCTCTTCTTCTTTTCGGTTTTGTCCTTCTTGCACCCATCCGGTCGTTTGGGTTTCGAGTATGAAACCGAGTTGGGTGTGGGGCTTCTCATGCCCTCCTCACTTGAGGCATCATCCTCCTCATCATCATCATTCAACTCAATTGTGCGCTTGCGTTTGTTGCTCAAATGCAAATCATCCAAATCTTCACGCTTCCTCCATTTCTCATCATCCTTCAACACTTCATAGCAATGAGGCAAGGTAAAGATCTTTCCTTTCTTGATCTTCCCCTTCTTGGTTGTCCTCGTCTCTTCTCTGAATAAGTTTTGTGCAATGTTGTACTACAAAAAAAACTAAACAAGTTAGCACTTGGGACACCAAAAAAAAGTATGATGAACATGTATGATATGGCACTTACTCTATCATCCTCATTTGTCCCACTTGGGTTAAGCTTGGCAACTGCCTTTTGTGCGGCCGCCCACTTTTGACAATCCGAGTTGATTGTCGACCATTGGGACCGAAGTGATCTCTCGGAGCGGTCAATTCCACTCTTGTTCTGAGCATCAAAGTGTTCTTTCATTCGCCCCCAATAAGCATCTCTACTTTGATCACCTCCAACGGTTGGATCCCTCGACACTTGCAACCAAGTATTGCATAGTAATTTGTCATCATTGATGGTGTAATTGCCCGCTCTTCCTTTCGGCGCCTCGACAATGCCCTCACCCTCCTCGTCCACCTCAAACTCATGGTCGTCCAAATGGATTTCATTGGTTTGAGACCAATGCGAATTGTTGGACCCAACACCCATAGTTGACATGTATGCATCATCGTTGAGACTACAAATGCAAATATAAGCTATCTATATGATGATGCATTGAACAAATAACAAGAAAATAAAAGTTGGAATTTTTTTCACCTTGGGGGCATTTCGTCGAGCACGTGGTGCGCGTCGGCCGCCGGCTCAACGGTTGAGCTCGCCGGCGCTTCGGTAGACGCCGGAGCCGTCCGCCGCCCTGCAAGCTTCTTCTTCTTCGAGGTGCCGGAGCCGTCCGCCGCCTTCTTCTTCGCGGATATTTTT
>LR738715.1:66359144-66431481 GCA_902687465.1 Secale cereale
ATGCCTCCCATGAGAGAAGCAAAACTCATGCCACCCATGCCTCCCATAACGTTGGAGGGTGCTCCAATGCCACCCATGGCTCCCATAGCATTGGAGGGTGCTCGAAAGCCACCCATGCCTCCCATGGCGGCCGGAGGTGCACCCATGCCTCCGAAGCCACCCAAGCCTCCAATGGAGCCGAGGCCCATGCCACCCATGCCGCCGCCGAGGCCACCGCCACCCATGCCGCCGAGGCCACCGCCGCCACCCATGCCGCCACCCATTGTGTTGATCATGGCTCTTTTTTGAATCAAGACTTCTTGACGGGCAAGGTTGACATATTCCATTTGCGCTTCATTGAACAAAGATGTGTCCAAGAAGAACAAATTTTTTTCCCATTCCATCAACCTAGTTCGCTCCTCCATGGCAACCTTCCTCTCCTCCAATGCCACTTTCCTCTCCTCGGCAGCCACCCTCCTCTCCTCGGCCGCCAACCTCCTCTCCTCGGCCGCGGCATCTTGGTTCCTTGCCATTTTCCTCACCTCGTTCGCTTCTTTTCTTGCCTTCACAATAGCTTCCATAGCATTTGTGAGCTCATCATCTCCTTTCCTCTTCTTCTTTTCGGTTTTGTCCTTCTTGCACCCATCCGGTCGTTTGGGTTTCGAGTATGAAACCGAGTTGGGTGTGGGGCTTCTCATGCCCTCCTCACTTGAGGCATCATCCTCCTCATCATCATCATTCAACTCAATTGTGCGCTTGCGTTTGTTGCTCAAATGCAAATCATCCAAATCTTCACGCTTCCTCCATTTCTCATCATCCTTCAACACTTCATAGCAATGAGGCAAGGTAAAGATCTTTCCTTTCTTGATCTTCCCCTTCTTGGTTGTCCTCGTCTCTTCTCTGAACAAGTTTTGTGCAATGTTGTACTACAAGAAAAACAAAACAAGTTAGCACTTCGGACACCAAAAAAAAGTATGATGAACATGTATGAGATGGCACTTACTCTATCATCCTCATTTGTCCCACTTGGGTTAAGCTTGTCAACTGCCTTTTGTGCGGCCGCCCACTTTTGACAATCCGAGTTGATTGTCGACCATCGGGACCGAAGTGATCTCTCGGAGCGGTCAATTCCACTCATGTTCTGAGCATCAAAGTGTTCTTTCATTCGCCCCTTGATCACCTCCAACGGATGGATCCCTCGACACTTGCAACCAAGTATTGCATAGTAATTTGTTATCATTGATGGTGTAATTGCCCGCTCTTCCTTTCGGCGCCTCGACAATGCCCTCACCCTCCTCGTCCACCTCAAACTCATGGTCGTCCAAATGGATTTCATTGGTTTGAGACCAATGCGAATTGTTGGACCCAACACCCATAGTTGACATGTATGCATCATCGTTGAGACTACAAATGCAAATATAAGCTATCTATATGATGATGCATTGAACAAATAACAAGAAAATAAAAGTTGGAATTTTTTTCACCTTGGGGGCATTTCGTCGAGCACGTGGTGCGCGTCGGCCGCCGGCTCAACGGTTGAGCTCGCCGGCGCTTCGGTAGACGCCGGAGCCGTCCGCCGCCCTGCAAGCTTCTTCTTCTTCGAGGTGCCGGAGCCGTCCGCCGCCTTCTTCTTCGCGGATATTTTTCTTTTTTTCGCCTCCAATGGTGCGGCGGTAGCACGGGACGGCGCCGGCGCAACGCCGCTCGTCGGCGTGGTCATCCGCGGCGGCAAGAAGAGACTGCGCGCGAGGCCGACCGATGGCGGAGCTCCGGCGGCCGCGGCGGCAGCGCCCGCGCCAACGCTCGCCGCGCTAGGGTTTGCGGCGGCGGCGGCGGCGGCGGCGGCGGCGGGGGGGTCGCGGCTGTACAGCGGGGTGAGAGGGGCTCCGGTGTGCGCATCCATGGCGGAAGGGGCGCGAGTGGAAGAAGAAGGAAAAAGGAAAGTTCGCGCGCGCGCTCGAGTGTGCCGCGCGCGGAAGTAGACGCTCGAAATCAACAGCGCGGGATGGGGCATTCACCAGCGCGCCCAACTCGTTTTAGCGCGCGCGCGTTTTTTGCGCGCCCGCTGGAGCTGTGTGACGCGTAGCGCGCGCGCTAAAATGGCGTTTTTTCCGGCGCGGCGCTAGTATAGCGCGGCCGTTGGAGATGCTCTAAAGGACGACTCTTGTTTCATTGACCAGGGCGCGCAGCAGTAACGACTTGCATGCATGTGAGCAAAACGGTCTGCCTGAACTTTTGCCGCGTATAATTTGACCATTTTCCGGTAAACATTCGGCTTCCGCGTCCATAACCAACCACCACGTATCATCGGTCTAGTCCACGTCGGCTCCACTAAAATACTAACCCTAGCCTAGCTACAACAAAAGCTTCTCTAATTCATACTCCACACACGATGATGTGAGTAGATATGATGATTGCTGAGCGAGAAGAAAACGAACGAGAATCGCCAGGACCGAGTCATTGGAACGCATGTGCCTTTGTTGTCTCCAACTGACAACTTTCCATTGTTTTATCTTGAAGGATTTGGTGGCTTCACTTAATTTGTACGTACATTCGCTAATCCACCCCACTTTGGCTTACGAGTTTGGTTTGGAGGCTCTGTGTTGGATGCTCCAGATGGTGATAAGCTTGTGCGGAGTAACATGACGGGGTTGGAGGGTTTATATAGCAGAACTAATCAACTAAAAAATTAGTAAGTAGGTGAGTCATACATAAAGGAAGGAGGAGGGAAGTACACCCTCCGTAAATTAATATAAGAGAATTTAGATTACTAAAATAGTGATCTAAACGCTCTTATATTAGTTTACAGAGGGAGTACACGCGTAGCAGTTAACAATGAGCTCTTCGGTCTTTGTCTTCTGAACTCAAGATATATTTATCCCGGAGCGCTGCAAATAATGACAGTGTATGTCCTCCTCCACTTGTAAGAGCTGTGTCTGCAATGGCGCGGGGAGGGGAGGCGCTTGGCGTCTTCTTGCATGGCCGGACTGGCACTAGAGCACTAGCAGCTATGGATGCCATGACGTGTCTAAGGCTCTTAGCTCAGCTACAACTGCAAGCTCCGGATGCTCCTTTGATTGGATGCTCGATGGCGAAGAGCTTATGTGTTAGATGTGAAGCTCGACCACAGAGAGAAAACTAACTACACAAATTAGTTAGTAGGTGAGTCAAACATGAAGGAAGGAGAAAAGTACGGACGTAACAGCTAAAAATGAGCTCTCTGGTCCATCTGACCATCTGTTATGAACTCCAAGATATATTTGTCCTGGAGCAGCGTTGCCAACAATGGCAGTAGCATGTACTACACTACTGCTCCACCTTCATTCATCTAGATATTTTTTGCGTGCATTTGATATTTATAAGTCACCTGAAAGTGGCGCAAGAGTTGGTCGATTTTATAAAAGATGAAGGCAATGTGGCATGAAGCTCCGACGGCCAAGTCCGAAACGAGGGCATACCATGACCTCGCCCGATACCAGAGGGGTGAGGGTAGGAGCAAGACGATGGAGACGAAGGGGAGAGATTATCGATGAAACTATTTTCTTGTTTTCAGGCAATTGATAATTAGTTCTTCCCATTTTCGTGATTGAACATACAATATTTTCGTATTTTCAGCATTCAGTAGTCCCAAGTCACAACTCAGAAATACAGTACTACTCGGACGTATGACTAGAGCATCCACAACCAGACTCCTCAAACGTCCCATCAAACATTGCCCGGGCATTGTCCGGACAGGAGAGTGAGAAAAATGCCTCCAAATCGGACGCTCCCAGTTTGTCCTTATATGACCGGGCTGTCCGGAAAGCTCCGTGTCCGCATCAAATATGGAATGGATATGGGGGATGTCCGGGCAGCTCTCCATGTAGGATGCGGCCCACTCCGGATCACTTTTTTTTTTTCCTTTCTCTTTCCCTTTGCATCCCACCGACATAATTTGGAGAGGATGTAGTGGACAGGTTTGCATGCATGCATAAATGGAGGCTTAAAAGGAACGCGTCTGCTCACTGAACGGGCACGTCCGTAGAGTATCTGGGGATCGATATTAGGCAATGATGGTTGTACATGTTCTTACAAGTTACAGGCGTCTTTCAAAATTATGAATTCCTCAGGATTTTTTCGAATCCCGCTGCATGAATTAATCTGAACAAATTCATTCAGTGTGCTAAACAATCGTTTGCTTTGTGCTTTTATGTCACGACTCACGACCGCTTAAGGGTCTAAGGGATGATACTTGCTTCATTGACCAGGGCTCAGCAGCATTTTGCGTGCATACGAGCGAAACGGTCAGCGTTTCATAAGCCTGGACTCGTGCCACGTTTAATTTAACCATTCTCTCTCTCTCTTTTCTAATGAAATTTGACCATTTTCAGCGCTACCGCGCCCATGACCAACCACCACTTTCAGTGCCAACAGGCAACAGCTGACGTGTATCATCGGTCAAGTCCACGTCGGCACCGGAAAAATACTAAGCTTCTCTAATACACTACAATACATACTCCACACACGCATGTACGTAGACGTGATGATTGTTTACCGAGAAGAAAACAAAGGAGAAGCGCCTGCGCAGAAAGTTCAGCTTTGGGCTGCATGTGTTTGGTAATTGGTGTGCGCATGGACCGAGTAATTAGAACGCATGTGCCTTGTTGGCTTGTTGCTCCCAACTTGGCATCGTTCATTTCGTTTCTGTATCTTGAAGGATTTTGGTAGTACTAGCTTTATTTAATTTGTTCCGTAATCTACTTTCTGATATGTGTGTTGGCATTCTTGTGAGGATCTAAATTGCTAACTGTCTCTGGACCGAGATCCCCGTGAACAGTAACATAACATGCTCCCTCTCTGGACCGGCCAATCGAAGCAGTGCATGGTTTTTTTTCGAAACGGAGGCAAAAATTTTGCCTCATCGATTAATTAAGAAGAAGAGAATTGCCCACTTAATTTACGGAAAACCGGGCGAAAACCAATACAAACGGAGCACATATCAACTACTCACACGGCAAGAAACCCCACAACCGCCGCCAGTCTCTTCAAATACACAACATCCACAGAACCCAACATTGCTACTACACCAAGAGACCGCCGACAAGAACACCTGGACACAGGTCATCTGACACCTCTCAAGGATGGGCCGAGAGATCGAAGGTCATCCATCAAGCAGTCAGAGACGCCTTCCCTGTGGCGCCACTCTTTCCTTTGCCCACCTTCTTTTGTTTGCCCCTTATTGGCGTCCCAGTCAAGAGGCAAGCAATCGACCTACCCAAACCAGGTCTAGCAGTCTCCACACTGGCGAGCAAGTCACAAAGTTCCTTCGCGAAGAGAGCATCTGGGTTTGGAGTAGGTGGCAACACACTTGGCTCAGTGGTCGTGTCACTCACAGGCATCACCTGCTCGATAGTCGCAGACGAGGGAAGGGCAGCAACATCTGAAACACCACGCTCCATGACACCGAGAGGTAAGCTGCCTGACGCCTGACACCCAATGGACTTAGGCGAGCGAGAGACAACAACATCCAAATCACCACAATCCTTGGCATCAAGTATTTGGCAAGACTCCCGAGGTGATGCAGGCAATAAATCCGCAATCGAGGTCGCCGGGGGAGGCACCTTCAGTTGTTCGACGGACAGAGGCAAAACCGGAGTCCCACACAGGTCCCGAAGCTCAGGCATGATCTGCAGCACCGGAGTAACATCCACAGCAGTGTTCGGTCCCTCAAAGGCTGGCAATGGCGAGCTGGTGCTTGCACGAGGGGAGAAACAACCATGAAGCCCGGCTTCCCTCTCGAGCTCAAAGCTGACATCAGGCACAACCAAAGGGCATGCCACATGAGCAGTCTGCAACACAGGTGGCGCCAGGGAGAGACCGTCCAAAGCAGCCTCAGCTCGCTCCAAGAAGCTCCCCATCCGCAGCATCCAACCCTGCATGGAGTCAACGACATCGCGCAGAGGTTAATCGTCTTCTCAAGCCGGAAGGAAGCCATGCCAAGGAGCTCAGAGCGCAGCAGCTCGACCTGCCCCTCCAAGGCAGACCACACCAGCATATCCGTCGGCGCCACAGAGCCAGCAGGAGCAGAAACGATCGATGCCCAAGAATCATGACAAGACGTCTTCGATGGGAGCGAGGCTTCTATTTGGATCTTGCGAGGAGCTGGAGCTTGATGGTGCCTGGCAGGGAGGCGGGGCAACATCGACGCAGTAGTGCTTCCCAATAAGCTGAGGGGACGCCAGGCGTTGCAACACCCACGCGCTCGATGACCATTCTGCAGGCATCGAGAACACCTAAACGGATCTCTGCAATCCGCCGCACGATGCCCAGGATAGAGGCATCTGCAACATCTACCATGAAGCCAAGCCGGGACCGGACGGGGAGCCCATGCAGGGGCCGGCGACGTCGGGCGTCGCATGCTGCCCCTCGGCGGCACCTTCTGCCAACCTCCGCACGTATCCACCTCAGACGCCAGGCCCAACTGAGCAACCGGAATGAAGGATTTGGTTGCCGACCGTGGCGTCCGCGGGGCCAGCTCATCGTCATCCTCATCTTCTTCATTGTCGGCAAGGGAGCTCCACGAAATAGGTGGCTCCACGTCCAAACCCGATGCAGAGCCGGTAGGAGTCGGAGATGATGCGGCTTCAACAGGAGTGGAGGACGACGAAGCGGCACCAGTAGCAGACGGGGGATGCGTGTCGACAGCAGCAGTCGAGGGCGACAGCGCGGCGCCAACAGGAGTCGTGGACGGCGCGGCGCCAACAGGAGTCGTGGGCGAGGGACGCCCAAGCAAAGGCGGCGGCTGGCCCCCAGGCCCACCATACATCTGGCCAGGGACACGCGGGGTTGGACCAGCGCACACAGCGTCAAGGCTGGACATCGCGGCGACGTCGGCCCGGGGAGGCCGGGAGCACGATGCAGCCCCAACGGGCCTCGGGGGGCACCCAACACGGGCCAAACGGCCACCAGCGGCCGGGGCTGCCTTGCGGGAGGCAAGAGCAGCCGCGGCGAGCGCGGCGGCGGCAGCCGAGGCGGCCGACGGATCTGGAGCTGACGACGCGGACGCGAGCGCCATGGGCAGCACAGCTAGAACTCCGAAGGAAGAAGAAGTGCAGCCGAGAGAGGACGCGGAGAGCACCCCGGATCTGGTCTTGGCGGAAGAAATGGCTGCCGGAGGGAGTAGATCAGTGTGGAACCGCCGGCCGGGGGCGCAGAGTCGCGGGAGCCATGGCTTTTGCTCCCCCCGCAGTGCATGGTTACAACATCTCACTCATTTCACTGCATTTTTTTAGAACACTTATTTCACTCAATTCAAAAAACAATTTCATCATTTCAAAAACTTACGTCATATCAATGGAAAAGCATATTCCCCTCATTTCAAAACACTGATTTTGTCCATTTCAAAAACTGATTTCACTAAATTAAAAAAATATGTTTCACTCATTTCAAGAAACACATGTCACCCATTTCCGAAAACGGATTTCTACCTTCGATCCGGACTGTCCATTTTAAATCCAACGGGCATGTCAACAGATCTCGGTCGTTGTAGCTCTGCTATAGCTAACTTTTTGGAAACCTAAAAGCTACTCTAGGTACCGGTCACCATAGCATAATTTACGATCAGCTATAACCAAAATTATTACCTTGTAAGTGTATATGTACCAAAAACATTTTGTAATCAATTGTACACGTAATTTTAATCCAAAACGACAATGGGTGGGTGGTTGGGGGAGGGGGGGGTGGAGATCCTAACAAGGAAACATCCAATCTTTCTTTGATGAACGCTTTATCTTGAATGAAGCTTTGACCTGGTAACGACTGCTTCGCGACGACTGCTATGAACATTGATGATGTTGCAACCCAGCAAGAAAATAAATCATCTATCCATAAGTTCATTAGTTAACTGTTGGATTTTCTTTAGCTGTGTAGATTTTTGGAACCTATGTGCACATGTAACTTGTTTAGCAACAACAAAAAGGTAAAAAAGAAATCTGAAACTTTTTGCAACAAACATTGTCTGGTGCATACTCATGTGTAATGTTTCGAGACAAAATGACTTCTGTAGTATTGTTGGCCAAAAAGACATAATTTCTAACTAAAAGTGTGTGAATAGTAAGCTTAATATAGTATCTTTTTTTTATCATTCGGCATGAGTGGTGAGCTATCTCAAA
Source organism: Secale cereale (assembly GCA_902687465.1). Lineage (NCBI taxonomy): Eukaryota > Viridiplantae > Streptophyta > Magnoliopsida > Poales > Poaceae > Secale > Secale cereale. Next base: position 66,367,274 of record LR738715.1, read on the forward strand.
AACAATAAAAAATAATATCTATTTTCTTATTCAGTGCTTGTCCTAAAAAAATAGACTTTCCTTTTTTTTTACCTTTTTGGCAATTCAGGTACATGTGCACCATGTTCACCACAATTTTTTTCTTTAGTCCTTACTTAGCCGTGTTTTTGTTTCACTTTTATTATCTTACGTTATAAACGACATTATAAATATCTTCCGTGATAGCTTACTATAGCTATAGCTCATACCTCACAGGCGAAGCAACATGTGGTTAAATTGTTAGGAGGACACTAGTACGCCTTGCCCACAAGGTTCAAGTTCTAGACTTGACATTGTTGCTCGTATTTTTCTGAATTTATATTGCACGCTTTCCGGCAAGTTCATTCAATGGGAGGAGATGTTTCCATCGACTACGAGGCATCAGTGGTGACTTCGTCAATCTCAAAATGCTATGCGGCTCAGTTTCTCGGAGGTACTCATAGGGGTTGGGTGTGCGTGTGTGTGCGTTCATAGGGATGGGCGAATGCTCGTATATGTGAGCGACTTTGATTGTACTGTGTTAAAAAAAAGATCATGCCTCACTGTGAAGCTGCAAAAAAATACGATTAAATCCTTGCATCTTTTTTATTTTTGTGGGAGTGTATATGTAGACATTTTGTTGATTAAGTTGTACTTTGAGCTAATCGTACTTTGTTTCCTGGGTCACACCGTGGAACTAAGCAGGTCACCAATCCATGCTGACTCACAAACTGCCTATAAGAAATTTGTGTAAGTCGATCACCCTTGTGGATAGGTAGAGATCAAAATTGTCATTGCTATACATGAACTAAACGTGTTAATTAATAAACTACTGAACCAGACACTGCACGTCTGCCGACTCTTACCACACAAGGTTCTCGTCGTCCGTCGTTGAAAAGCTCTGCACGTGAGACGTTGGTAGCAGTAGGTTCACATAACAAAGGCGACTTTTTTCCACTTTCTAGCCTTTTTGCATTCCATTGGATTCTCAACAATCCAAGCGAGGAAAACACATCACCTATTGCAAGAAAATCGACTCGGTCAATTACTCCATCGATCACCATTCTCTCTATTCCGGTCATGGTGTTGCAGGTGGTTAGGCCCTCAAGGTCAAGAAGTCTTTTGCCTTGAAGTCTAGAGGGTGTTGGTATACTTATTTCATACCAACAAAAAGCTAGAAAGGGAAGTGCGCAAGGAGATGTTAGGTTTTCAGGATAGTTTTTCTTAGCAGCCAGGTTGTTCGTCGTATGTGTGAGCTAAACACGATGCTAGAGTCCGAGTAGTTCTCGCATCCGAGTAGTACTCCAGGTAGTAACCGACTAGGTTTGCTCATAGGCTATGTTCAGCATATATATGCGTGTACCCCCAGACTATGTTGAATATATTAGCAATTCATCATATGGTTTAATCCGAAATATCATAAAATTAATCATGACAGAAGCAACTAAAGCGAGCATGCAAATATCTAGTACAATGGGGAAACAGATCCAATCTACGGCAAGTACTAGACATAGAAATTGTAGCGAGATCTGATACAGATGAGAGAGAGATGCATACGTTGCAGCAGCTGTAGTAGCGGCTGTGTTGTCCCCGGTCTGGGCCATGTCGTCGTCGAGGAAGAGGTTGCCGATGTCGGGGAAGAAGTCGTCGTTGGGGAAGTGATCGCTGTCAGCAGTCGAGCGAGAGCTCTCCCCAAAAACCTGATCGCCCCTCTCCCGTACAGGATCGCAAGAGGCGGGGTTCCGGAGGCCTGCTGTCCCTTCTTCTGGTGCACGCCGGAAGGAGGGATGGAGAAGGCTTGAGTGGCGGCGCAATATTTTAGAACGGTGAGAAACCATACGAAAACAACCTACACCCAAGGCTGGCTTGGTACGGGTTTATATAGTGTATGTTGGGAGTCAAAGCAGCCGCCATAAACGCGTATGTTTATGATTTAGAAACTGCCGTACTTAACACGTCCGTTTATGAAATAGAAACAGTAACAATAAACGCGTTTGTTAATGAGTCAGAAACGGTCGTAATAACCGCGTCTGTTAATGAAATAGAAACAACCCCAATAAACGCGACCGTTACTAATTAATCAATGACTCATTAATTTTCCCAATTAACAAAATAATAATGTGTCAATGAGAATTTCTGAATTTATTTAGACTAGTAAATACTAGTAAATTCCAACAATCCCCCACAAAATCTCATAGACACATCTCCTCATTTTAAGTTCCAAAGCATTGTTTATATACCGGTACTTAGTGGAGACTGTTAAGTTGAACTTCCACCTAGAATGTTATGTTACACTAATTCACAACTTGGATAGTGGACTATGCCTTGAACTACAAGTTTGCTGTGATACCAGTTTCACACAACGTCTAGACCGATACTAGGCTGCCGCAAGGCTTCCCCGCGGTTGGAGCTTATGCGTCATACTCCGAAGGCCTTTCATGAGTTTATTAGAGAACACCCAATTCTCACAGATTGCGACGTTCAACAATCAAGCTCATATAGGTGAGTTCCTCAAGAGATGCTCTGTAGGACACATCTCCGCTTATATAAGTAAACCACTTGGAACACATTAAGACAAATGTCAACCTACCATACAGATTAGGAGAATATTGCATCTTCACGGAGTGGAATAAAATATAAGAATACTCTCCTCTCAGCTGACCAACAGCTTGTCTCTTACTTCTAATTCACGGGATCTCCGATCACATAGAGTAGGTTACCACTGTGGACAACTCATACCGTTGGTCTTAAACCCATCTCCCTCGATGCATTATCTATCACATTACGTGATAAACCCTTTGTGAAGGGATCTGCCAAGTTCATAGTCGTTTGGATATAATCCACTGTAATAACTCCGGAGTTTTTCAGTTTCCTGACAGATTTCAACCTCCTCTTCACATGCCTTGATGACTTCATATTATCCTTAGAACTGTTCACTTTGATGATCACGGTTTGATTATCACAGTTCATTAGGATCGCGGGTATTGGTTTTTTCAACCACAGGCAAGTCCATCAAAAGCTCACGAAGCCACTCTGCTTCAACAGTGGCTGTATCTAATGCTGCGAGTTCTGCTTCCATAGTTGACCTCGTTAAGATGGTCTGCTTGCAAGACTTCCAAGAAACAGCGCCACCATCAAGTGTAAATAAATAACCACTAGTGGCCTTAATCTCATCAGCATCAGATATCCAATTAGAATCACTATAGCCTTCCAGAACCCTCGGATTTCCGGTATAGTGAATTCCATAGCTCGATGTGCCTTTTAAATAGCGCATAACTCTCTCAAGCGCACGCCAATGATCATCTCCCGGATTGGAAACAAACCGGCTCAATTTGCTCACAGCAAAAGAGATGTCAGGCCTCGTGGCACTCGTCAAATACATAAGCGAGCCTATAATCTGAGAATATCTCAGTTGATCTCTAGCAATCCGTCGATTCTTTCGAAGCAACACACTAGGATCATATGGAGTTGGAGAAGGCTTACAGTCGCTATACCCGAAGCGACTCAAGACCTTTTCCACATAGTGAGATTGAAGCAGTGTAATCCCACCATTATCATCTCTCAGCAGCTTGATGTTCAAGATAACATCAGCCACTCCTAGATCCTTCATCTCAAAACAACGAGATAAGAAATCCTTAACTTCCTTAATTAAATCAAGATTGGTTCCAAATATCAGTATGTCGTCGACATATAGACAAAGAATAACTCCCTCGCCCCCACCATGGCGATAGTACACACATTTGTCAGCTTCGTTTACAACAAAGCCTTCAGAAGTCAAAGTCCTTTCAAACTTCTCGTGCCATTGCTTAGGAGCTTTCTTGAGGCCATATAATGACTTCAATAACTTACACACTTTTCCTTCCTGACAGGGCACTACGAAACCGTCTGGCTGCTCCATATAAATTTCCTCATCCAACTCTCCATTAAGGAAAGCTGTCTTAACGTCCATTTGATGAACGAGAAGACCATGCGAGGCAGCCAAAGACAGTAGCACTCGGATAGTGGTCAATCTAGCCACATGTGAGTAATTATCAAAGAAGTCTTCACCTTCTTTCTGAGTATAACCCTTGGCCACAAGCCTTGCCTTGTACTTTTCGATTGTACCATCAGGCCTAAGCTTTTTCTTGAACACCCACTTACACCCTACAGGTTTACACCCATAGGGACGATCGGTGATCTCCCAGGTTCCGTTAGCCAGGATGGAATCCATCTCGCAACGGACAGCCTCTTTCCAGTAGTCAGCATCAAGAGATGCATAGGCTTCTGAAATAGTCCTAGGTGTGTCATCCACGAGGTACACAATGAAATCATTACCAAAGGACTTTGCAATCCTCTGTCTCTTGCTCCTAACAGGAACTTTATTGTCATCCTCCAAGGGATTCTCAACGTGTTCTATTGGAATGGTGGGTTCAGGAATCTCAGTTATTTCCTGACTCGATAAAATAGGTATTTCCTGATTTGATGAGCTAGCCATATCCTTCATAGGAAATATGTTCTCAAAGAAAGTCGCATCATTCGACTCCATAATCATACCGACATGCATGTCGGATACCTCAGATTTTACTACCAAAAATCTATAACCGATGCTATTAAAAGCATAGCCCAGAAGAACACAATCTACGGTTTTAGGTCCAAGCTTGCGCTTCTTGGGAATTGGTATATTGACTTTCGCCAAACAACCCCAAGTACGTAAGTAAGAGAGTTTCAATATTTTCCTTTCCCATTCCTCAAATGGAGTAATGGTTTTATTCTTTGTGGGAACTCGGTTTAGGACATGACATGCAGTCATTAGCGCCTCCCCCCACCATGCCTTGGAGAGACCCGAAGTGTCTAACATGGCGTTAACCAAATCAGACAGAGTTCGGTTCTTTCTTTCAGCCACCCCATTTGACTGAGGTGAATAGGGAGGCGTCCTCTCATGGATAATACCATGTTCCGCACAAAACGAATTGAATTCATTTGAAAAATACTCTCCACCACGATCAGACCTAAGCCGTTTAATTTTACGATCAAGTTGGTTCTCTGCTTCGGCCTTATAGTTTTTGAAGTAAGTTAAAGCCTCATCTTTTGTTTTCAGAAGATACACATAACAATATCTAGTGGAGTCATCAATGAGTGTCATAAAGTATTTCTTTCCACCCTTTGTCAACACGCCATTCATCTCACAAAGATCAGAATGTATAAGCTCCAGTGGTGCTAAATTTCTTACCTCCACAGTCTTATGGGACTTGCGAGGTTGCTTAGCTTGAACACACACTTGACATTTGGAACCTTTCACAGTAGTAAATTTCGGAATTAAACTCATATTTGCTAACCGCGTCATGCAACCAAAGCTAATATGACAAAGTCGTGAGTGCCAAATATCAGATTCATTATCGTGGCAAACATGATTAATAACTTTAGTGCATAAGTCTGACAAAGATAGGCGGAACAAGCCTCCGCACTCATAGCCTTTACCAACAAATTGTCCATACTTGGAAATTACAACTTTATTGGACTTGAAAACCAACTTATAACCATCTCGACATAAACGCGAACCGCTGACGAGATTCTTATTGATGGAGGGCACATGATGCACGTTCTTCAGTCGCACGATCTTCCCCGAAGTAAACTTCAGATCGACCGTACCAACACCACGAACAGTGGAATGTGACCCGTTCCCCATCAGCACGGGGGAAGTCCCTGTGACCCAATATCCTTCATCTCGGTGTCAGCCATGACAACATTAGCGGTCTTGCCGCTATTCTCCAGCTGCTGCAGCTCATGCCGTTTGGGGCATCTCGGAGCCCAATGGCTCAGGTCGCCACAAATGTGGCATGATCCCTTCTTCTTCTTAAAGTTGGTAGAGGACGATGGCTTAAACTTGTTGTCAGGCTTGCCTTTACCCTCGTATTTCTTCTTGTTATATTTAGGCTTGTTGGGCTGGTAGTTTTTCTTCTGCACCATGTGCGCAGCAGAACCTACCTCAGCAACCCGAGCACGTATATCCTTTGCTCTCGCCTTCTCTTCCACATCAAGAGATCCGATGAGGTCCAAAACGGAAAACTCATGTATCTTGTGTTTCAGAGAAGTAGCAAAGGTGCCCCACGAAGGTGGAAGCTTGGCAATGATGCCACCGGCCACAAATTTGTCCGGTAAATTACACTTAAAGTGCTCAAGTTCCTTAGCGAGTGACTGTATCTCATGAGCCTGTTGAACAACAGAACGCTCATCAGTCATCTTGTAGTCATAGAATTGCTCCATGACGTACAACTCGCTACCAGCGTCCGAGACCCCAAACTTGGCCTCGAGCGCGTCCCACATGTCCTTGCCATTATCAAACGACATATAAGGATTCACAATGGAATCATCAATAATACCAAGGAGGGCTGTCTTAAACATAATATCAACCCTTTCAAAGGCTTCCCGCTGTGCAGGTTCAAGATCGCCCTCAGGCATGCCCATGGTGGCCGCATAGCAGTTCATGGATTGAAACCACAACACTGCTCTCGTGCGCCACCTCTTATAGTTCACACCCTTGAACCGATCGGGCTTTGTCGACGTAAGAAAAGCAGGTGTATCAAATTGCCTATAATCAGGTTTTTGGATTGTTGAATATATTAGCAATTCATCATATGGTTTAATCCGAAATATCATAAAATTAATCATGACAGAAGCAACTAAAGCGAGCATGCAAATATCTAGTACAATGGGGAAACAGATCCAATCTACGGCAAGTACTAGACATAGAAATTGTAGCGAGATCTGATACAGATGAGAGAGAGATGCATACGTTGCAGCAGCTGTAGTAGATGATGTGTTGTCCCCGGTCTGGGCCATGTCGTCGTCGAGGAAGAGGTTGCCGATGTTGGGGAAGAAGTCGTCGTTGGGGAAGTGATCGCTGTCAGCAGTCGAGCGAGAGCTCTCCCCAAAAACCTGATCGCCCCTCTCCCATACAGGATCGCAAGAGGCAGGGTTCCGGAGGCCTGCTGTCCCTTCTTCTGGTGCACGCCGGAAGGAGGGATGGAGAAAGCTTGAGTGGCGGCGCAATATTTTGGAACGGTGAGAAACCATACAAAAACAACCTACACCCAAGGCTGGCTTGGTACGGGTTTATATAGTGTATGTTGGAAGTCAAAGCAGCCGCCATAAACGCGTCCGTTTATAATTTAGAAACTGCCGTACTTAACACGTCCGTTTATGAAATAGAAACAGTAACAATAAACGCGTTTGTTAATGAGTCAGAAACGGTCATAATAACCGCGTCTGTTAATGAAATAGAAACAGCCCCAATAAACGCGACCGTTACTAATTAATCAATGACTCATTAATTTTCCCAATTAACAAAATAATAATGTGTCAATGAGAATTTCTGAATTTATTTGGCCTAGTAAATACTAGTAAATTCCAACAGACTATGCAATAGACAACGAAAAAGATCAATACAAAGTATACAACAGGCTCGACACGAGCTTGTAGCCATCATATCTCGATTCGGTGCCTTTACGTTCCGTTGTCGAGAGTTTCCGGCGAGAGAGCCAAGTTCCCGTCGAAGTCGAATCGATGAAGAGAAGCTAGCCAGCCCAGGTCAAGTACACGTACGCAAGTCTACGGCGAGATACGTGCACGTGCTCCTGATTGAAGAAATCAATTAAGTAGTGTGTCTGTGTGCTTGCTAGCTTGTACATGTGTACATAACTTCGGGTGATTTGATCTACAGGATCAAAAGCCAACAATTGGTATCAAGAGCCTCGACGATCTACGATCTATAATGGGGGACAGCGATGCTGAGTCAGTCAAGTCCAACAACGGCGGTTCTAAGGCGAACAAGAACGGCAGCAAGGTGAAGAAGGGCGGCAAGTCAGCGACTAGTGGTGGCAGAACGGGCGGCGCCAACGTACTGGCGCATCGCAACATCCCCATCCAGTACCCGATGCTCACTGACGCCAACTACGGTGTGTGGGCGGTCAAGATGAAGATCATTCTCCGAACCCTTCGAGTGTGGGAGGCCATCACGGACGACGACGTCGACCAGGAGTGCGGCGAAGGTGCCATGGCCGCCATAGCCCAGTCTGTGCCGGATTCCGTGCTGATGACATTGGCGGAGTTCGAGACGGCAAGAGAGGCGTGGAACACACTCAAAGAGATGAGGATCGGAGAAGATCACATCACGAAGGCTCGGGCACAAGTGCTGAAGCGCCAATTTCACAAGTTGCAGATGGAGGAAACTGAATCGATGAATGACTATGCCATGCGTCTGACTACTTTGGTGGGAGAGATCCGCGCGCTTGGTGCAAAGCTCGACTAGACCGAGATTGTGGAGAAGTTTTTCAGCTCTGTGACTGATAAATTCACGTACATCATCGGCACGCTCGAGCAGCTTTACGACATCGACGACATGACCATAACGGAGGCGATCGGACGCTTGCGGACATGGGAAGAGAATGCACGTGGCTGTCGGAAGGGCAAACGAGGAGGTGGTGACCAACTCATGTACTCTCGCGCAGATTGGGAGTCCCCAAGTAGCAAAGGAAGGCGCAACGTTGGCGAAGGCTCAAGCAACGCGAAGCGCGGCGGACAAACCGAAGAAGGAAAAGTTAAAGGCAAGCCACAAGGTCGTGGTAAGGCCGACCGATCTAAAGATCGGAAGCCACAGAACTTGGATATGTTCGAGGTCAAGTGCTATAACTGCAATTAGATGGGTCACTTTGCGAAGGATTGTCCGGAGCCTAATAAGAGGGAGATCAAGGCAAATTTGGCGAAGCAGGAAGACGAACGTCCAGGTCTTCTGATGGCTGAAGTTTGTGATCTCGTGGAGCCTAACAAGCGGGAGATCAAGGAAAATTTGGCGAAGCAGGAAGACGAACGTCCAGGTCTTCTGATGGCTGAAGTTTGTGATCTCGTCGAAACAGCGGTTGTGAAACCAAACCGGAAGGTGCTACTTCATGAGAAAAAGGTAACACCAAAGTTATCCGGGAGCTAGAACGTGTCGTGGTATCTAGACACGGGTGCCAGTAACCACATGACGGGGTGCAAGGAGAAGTTCCTCGAGCTGGAATATGATGTTCAAGGCTCGGTCAAGTTCGGTGATGGTTCAAATGTGGAGATTTGCGGGAAAGGTTCTGTCCTCTTCGAGGGTCTCACAGGAGGACATCACATACTCACTGGAGCATACTACATCCCACGGCTTCGCAACAACATCATCTATGTCGGGAAACTTGACGAGAATGGATGCAAGGTGGATATTGAGAACGGAGTGATGACGATCTTTGACAACCTCCGAAACGTGCTAGCGCGTGTGAATTGCACGCGGAACAGGCTCTATATCCTTGACCTTGATCAATCTCAACCGGAGTGTTGGCTCGCCAAGAGTGATGATGATTCGTGGTTATGGCATGCTAGATTTGGACACGTTAACTTATACGCCTTGAAGAAGATGTCGAAGATGGAGATGGTATCTGGGATGCCATTTATCGACCATGTTGATCGAGTATGTGACGGGTGCTTGGTTGGAAAACAGCACCGCAGGCCGTTACCTCCTCAGTCTACCTATCGTGCAAATGATGCACTCGAGTTGCTCCATGGTGATCTATGTGGCCCTATCACCCCAGCAACTCACGGAGGAAAGAAGTATTTCTTCCTTGTGATAGATGACTACTCGAGATACATGTGGGTCGTGCTCCTACGATCTAAAGATGAGGCGTTTGGAGCATTCAAGAAACGGACGGCTGCAACTGAGACGGAACACAAGTTGAAAGTTCGCGCTCTACGGACAGATCGCGGCGGAGAGTTTATGTCGAACGAGTTCAATGACTACTGCGAGAAGATTGGCATAAAGAGGTTCCTCATGGCACCTTATACGCCACAACAGAATGGGGTTGTTGAAAGGCGCAATCGAACCGTCGTTGACATGGCGAGAAGTTTACTCAAGAGCAAGAACTTGCCGGGAACCTTTTGGGGAGAAGCTATCTCGACGGCGGTCTATCTTCTCAACCGGGCTCCAACGAAGGCGGTGATTGGCAAGACTCCGTATGAAGCAATTTACGGACGGAAGCCAAATGTGTCTCATCTACGAACGTTCGGGTGCGTGGCCCATGTGAAGACGGCGGAGCCGCATCTCTCAAAGTTTGCCGATAGTAGCACCAAGATGGTGTTCATCGGATACGAGAGGAGTTCTGGCACCAAGGCATACCGCTTCTACGATCCACGAACCAAGCGTCTACGGATTTCACGCGATGTTGTTTTTGAAGAAAACAAAGCGTGGAATTGGAGCACAGCAGCCGACGATGCTCCAAACGGTAACATATTCATAGTTGAATTTCCAACTGATGATGATGTAGGGGAGGACGTCCAGGTAGTTGGCAGGACTCCCAGCCAAGGTGACCACTATGGCAGTGATCATCATGGTGCTGACACTGACGACGACGTGCATGGGTCGCAAGGTGATAGCGACAACGACGCGCAAGACACGGGTGAAGATCTCGGCAACGACATTTACAATGAGGCGCATAGTGATGATGGCAATCAAGATGATGGTCACGATCACGACGACTACGCCGACGACGTGGATGCCAACGACCCGACATCTACCACGCCCGAGACTCAACCGTCTTCCTCAAGTGCATCGACGCCGACACAATTTGTGTCGCCTCCTTCGCAAGCCACAACGGATTCTTCCGGGCCTCGTCGCTACAAGACCCTCAAGAAGGTCTATAAGTACGCAAAGCCAGTTACGCTCGAGTACTCCGATTTGTGTTTACTCGGAGTTGAGGAGCCAGCGAACTTCGTAGAGGCGAGCAAAAGTTCAAGTTGGACGCGCGCCATGGATGAGGAGATGAAGGCGATCGAGAGTAAGGGCACGTGGACTTTGGTAACCCGACCTCCGAACCAAAATGCGATAGGTTTGAAGTGGGTTTACAAGTTAAAGGACACGAAGGGTGCCATTGTGAAGTACAAGGCAAGACTCGTTGCAAAGGGCTACGTACAATGTCAAGGAGTTGACTATGAGGTGTTTGCACCAGTTGCTCGAATCGAGACGGTGAGAGTGCTCCTAGTTTTGGCAGCACAAGAGGATTGGAAGGTTCATCATATGGATATGAAATCCGCTTTCCTCAACGGCGACCTCAAAGAAGAAGTGTACGTGGAACAACCCTTCGGCTATGAGAAGAAAGGCGACGAAGGGAAAGTTTACAAGCTCAAGAAGGCACTTTATGGGTTGAAGCAGGCGCCAAGAGCTTGGAACTCAATGTTAGACCGAAGTTTGGTCTCGCACGGGTTCAGAAGATGTCCTCTCGACGATCCGAAAGACAGTCTACCAAGCATCAAAGAACAGGTGAAGGTTGAAGACGCGACCAAGGAGGAGCGCTGGCGTCAAGTTACGGATCAGCCGGCGACAGCAAAGACGATTCCTGGGATGCTACGAGAAACGATGAAGGCAATGCCAAGGGTAAAGCCTACGAGCAATCGTGTATGGGATCCAGGTCGTAGCTAGGATGTCGTGTTTAGGGGGTGAATGTGAGCTAAACACGATGCTAGAGTACGAGTAGTACTCGCATCTGAGTAGTACTCCAGGTAGTAACTGACTAGGTTTGCTCATAGGCTATGTTCAACATATATATGCGTGTACCCCAGACTATGCAATACACAACGAAAAAGATCAATACAAAGTATACAATAGGCTCGACACGAGCCTGTATCCATCCTATCTCGATCCAGTGCCTTTACGTTCCGTTGTCGAGAGTTTCCGACGAGAAAGCCAAGTTCCCGTCGAAGTCGAATCGATGAAGAGAAGCTAGCCAGCTCAGGTCAAGTACACGTACGCAAGTCTACGGCGAGATACGTGCACGTGCTCCTGATTGAAGAAATCAATTAAGCAATGTGTCTGTGTGCTTGCTAGCTTGTACTCCCTCCGTTCGGAATTACTTGTCTCGGAAATGGATGTATCTAGAATTAAAATACGTCTAGATACATCCATTTCTGCGACAAGTAATTCCGAACGGAGGAAGTACGTGCATACATAGCTTTGGGTGATTTGATCTACAGGATCAAAAGCCAACAGTATGAAATGTAGCAGCAGATGTAGTGACGCATGATTGATTGGTTCAAATTGCAAAGATCAACGATTAAGCGGAAACCACATATAATAAGGAAAAAAAAATACTGAGAGGCCGCTGTAAACCATTCTTCGGAAAAGGAAGATCTTTTGTAGGAAATTCTCCGGCCATTTTGACATCTGTAAGTACTATATACCAATTGCTTAGATAAAATAATTAGAACTTTGACGGATATTGTCGAGTCGATAAGGTGTGTATGCTACTGGCCCGGTCATACTCCTGCGGAAAACTGAAATTTTGTTGTTGTACCTACACTTGCTCGGGTCGATTTGTGATTTATAATAGATAAGTATTGGGACGCGGATTTGGTGAACATGGATGCACACACACCCTTTGTAAATAGTAAATTAAAAAATGCTAGAAAAAAATCAAAAAAAATAAGAATTTATTTTTATAATATATATAGTCAACCGGTATACTCGCATATGAAGTTTCACGAAGAAATCACATCCGTGGTAATCTGTGCAAAAATGACAAAATCAAAGCTAATCGAAACTATATTAAAAACACTGTTTAATAAATAGTATGGCCGCATTTGTATTTTCTTCACTAAGAATATCATGGGTGTCAATACATCATGAACCTTCACACGTGAGTAGAATGATCGATTAAGTTTCATACCGCGAAACTTTAGATTTCTATTTATTTTTTCTAGTATTTTTTATGAATTTACTATTCACGTGGGTGTGCGCGCATCCATGTTCAGCTTTATATTTTCGTAAGTATTGTTGCTTCATTCTTTTCACTAGTACAGTATGTCAACATAACAAGGCACCCATCAAACGTCAAGGTCAATGCCGAGAGTGGTTTTTCTACCATGCACGGGATATATCGCGCATGCATCCCATTTGTTATTACTTTGAGATGTGTGCTAGTACGTTATTTGACTATTTATAAAATTTGTCTCGATACAAAGTGTTACATAATGTTTCGTTGAGTTTTTGTCATGTTTCAAAGTGTACCATAATGCATAATTGTGTACCAAAAAATAAAAACGGACTTGTTTCCAATCGAATTTGCCAGTAGACGAAGGTATACAGTAAAACATTAAGCTACACTTTGAAACAAGAAAAACAAAATTCCCTAAAAACATGGCATGAATATCAAAACAATGGTGTACTGTGGATCCATACACCATTACTTTGTAGAACATCATTCTATTTTGTCCATGAGTCTTTCGTACTTCACTTTGAAAGTCTGTGTTTTCTTCTTCTTCTTAACAATTGACGCCTGATTTTTGAAAGGCTTTCTAACATCTAATATAACATTTACTCTATAAAAGTTACTAGCAAAATCACCAAAACCCTGCTCCTCCACATAAAACTCGCCGACCATTCCTGCAAGAAACCAGGGACGGAGTCAGTATCCAAGAAAAGGGGGAGCCAAAGACAACTAACCAAACTCCAGGGGGCAAACATAAATTTGAAGACTATATATGCAAGTTTTTCAGGAACTCTGAAGGGTATATCTGTTGGGGATCGTTGCAGAAATCAAAAAAATTCTACGCATCACCAAGATCAATCTATGGAGAAACTAGCAACGGGAGAGGGGAGTGCATCTTCATGCCCTTGAAGATCGCAATGCGGAAGCGTTACAAGAACGCGATTGGTGGAGTCGTAAACGCAGCGTTTCAGATCGCGGTCGATTCCGATCTAAGCGCCGAACAAAGGCGCCTCCGCGTTCAACACACGTACAACCTGGTGACGTCTCCCACGCCTTGATCCAGCAAGGAGGAGGGAGAGGTTGGGGAAGACTACTCCAGGAGCTGCACGACGGCGTGGTGGTGGTGGAGGAGCGTGGTTCTCCAGCAGGGCTTCACCAAGCGCTACGAAGGACGAGGAGGTGGAGAGGTAGGGATCCGCTGAGAGAGCGAGAGAGAGAGACTTTCTTGTATGGCAGCCCCAAAACCCCCACTATATATAGGAGGAGGGGAGGGGGATGCGCCCCCTCTAGGGTACCCACCCTAGGGGGCGGCAGCCCTAGATGGGATGGAGGGGGCAGCCAAGAGGGGGAGAGAGGGGGGCCTAGGGTGGGCCTTAGGCTCATCTGCGCCTAGGGTTTCCCCCTTCTCCTCCTTTGCTGCGCCTTGGGCCTTGGTGGGAGGCGCACCAGCCCACTCAGGGGCTGGTACCTTCCCACTCTTGGCCCATGCAAGTCTCCGGGGCCAGTGGCCCCTTCCGGTGGTCCCGGTACATTACCGGTGATGCCCAGAACACTTCCGGTGGCCAAAGCCTCACTTCCTATCACTACGAGGGAAAGCCCTAGCAGTAGCGCTGGTATTTTGCCTATCAGTAGCGCTGGACGCCACACTACTGATAAGGCGCTACAGCTAACGTGTAGCAGTAGCGCCTGTCATCCCACACTACTGCTATACATGGATAGCAGTAGCGCGCTTTAGTGAAGATCGCTGTTGCTAATATCTGCAGCGCTTTTTAGAAGGAAGCGCTACTGGTAAGGCAGCGCTACTACTAACTTTGTTCCCCTCGCTACTGCTAGTTTTATTAGTTTTTTCTGCATATTTGTTTTGTATTTGAATAGGCTTTATACAATACACATACAAATGTAATCATAGCATATACATACAACTAGTCTCAGCAAATCATGTCATCATCATAATCATCAACCAACACAAAGTGGTCTCTCGTCATCATCTCGAAAATAGCGATACAAGTCTCGATTACTTGCAACTACATCGTCATCCATCTAAACAATGATATACGCGAGAAGAGCTATCACTTTGAGTGAGAGCAGACCTATGCAGTACATGAGTTCGTATCCCTCTCTCGCATTAGCGTGAACCTAAACTAACTATTGCCTGTCGGTCGGAAACTGGAAATCGATACACCTGGGCCTAACACTCCAGCCACTCGTCGTATATATACTCCTGGCGTAGCACTTCTTCTCCATTGGTGATCTATGCACCTGCATCGTCATATGAGTCGATGATATGCAACATATATAGTTGAGCAACAAAAAGAGACAGACTTGGCAAAAATAGAAGCAACATATCATAAGCATAAATAACAAAGCTGATCGTACCCAAAATGCCCTAACTAGAGTGATCGTCGCTAGTCGAGGAGGACGGTTTAATTACATCACAAATAAAGTTTCGTCATGCATAACTCAAAGTTTCGTCATACAGAAAGTATGGACTAAACGAACACATTGTCATATATCGACAATCACTCCAACATGTCCTGCCATCCATCCAAGTCAGGGAGATAGTCCCCGAGCCTAGTGAAAGGCTTCAGGTCGAGACGCTGAGAGGCTACCCGTGTTCGGACGTCTTCCCGCGACATTTGTCCTTCTTCGTAGAACATCCCTGTTTTTTCGTGCAATCACCAGAACCCTGTCCTTCATCGTTTCTAGCCATGTTTCCTACGATTAAATCTAGTCAATTAATTCTAGACCTAATGCTTTGCAGGAACGTTGACTCCTTCCCGGTGCGGCAAATCCCGGCACTCGATATGTCCTAGTTTGTAGCACAAGTCATGGCGAAATTCACGGAAAATTTCGGCATGACTTTTGCTAAAAAGTGGACAAATCGAGAACTTGAAATTTGCCGGAACGGAAATGAATCAACATTCCGGTAAAACATAGGCCACTCGACTTCGTTCCCTGGAAACAACAAAGCCACTTCGGCACAATCGAAACATGTGCAAACACAACATTCCGGCAACACAGCCCTAATTAACATCTAGTTAAACAAACTCAATTCAAAAACTAAAGCCTACTGAACTAATTAATATCTACATTATCTACTACTTAACATATATTATTACCCTAACTAAAAAACATCTACTATTAACCATACTGCCCTAGTTAACTAGTAACATATATACTACTACTACTAAAAATCATTATCTATGAACCCTAGTACTATAACATCTACTACTACTGCTAATTAACATGGCAGAGGAAGAAAAAGCAGAGAGAGAGGGGTGGGGGAGGGGTGGGGGCTTACAGAGAGGGGAGAGACGGTGGCGGGGAGGTGCTCGACGACGGAGGTAGGGGCTGCGAGGGCGGGCTCGGGATCGGGAGGCGGCGGTTGCTACCTCTTGAGCTTGCGTTGTATTCCCTCGAAGAGGAAAGGGAGATTCAGCATAGTAGCGTAAGTGTCGGGGATATACCCCGCGGCGTAACCCGGCCGGAAGTATAACCCGGCTGGACTTGGCGGTTTACTTGAGACGGTTTTCACTTGGCAAATCACTGGTAACCTGGCGGGCGGATCACGGATGACAAGGCCCAAGGCCCAGAAGGCCGGTTCACGTTATGGTGGGCCGGTTTATGAAGAAGGCACAAGGAATAGTCTCCTACAAAGGGAGCAAGACTAGGACTCCACTTGTAATAAAGTAGTCCTAATCCTACTAGGACTAGTCATGTAACCCGCCCCTTCAACATATATAAGGAGGTGCTGGGCTCCCAAAAGGGGGACAAGTTCTTACAAGTTAGAAGCGCCATAATCTCTAGGACTAGACACAAAGAGCCGGTTTACCGGCGACCCCATGAGGATCATAATGAGACCTAGCCTCAAACAGCATGTAGGGCTATTACCAGATGATGTTTCCTGGGGCCCGAAACTGTCTAAATCCTTGTCTTGCGTTGTATCTCTCGATTCCGCTCAAGCCCTCTCAAGCTACCACATAGATGCGTTGGCCTCACGACTAAGTCCTTTTGCTAGGACATCTGCCGTGACAAAACCACGACAGTTGGCGCCCACCGTGGGGCTATCGCACGATGGTTTCGAGTTCTTGAAGGGCAGCTTTCAAGGGCTCAAGGGTTACACAGTGGGCCGGATGACCAAGAGTCGTCGCGGCCGGATCTACATCGACGATGCAGGCTGGGGCCCCGAGGCCGATTCAATCGAATACGGGTATCGGGTCCCCTTCGGCGGCATCCACGTCTACATCGGCAAGATCGGCGAACAGGGCCCTGAGTCGGACATCTTCCCCAACGTCGTCGAGCTGGCTCAGTGTGCGAGAGAAGCCCGGATTCAGCCCGCCGTAAAGCGCGTCTTCGTCGGAGCAGTGCATGGAGTACAAGCCGAGGACGGATCGGATTCTGGTGGCGAGACAGTTGTCTATTCCGATGATGAATCTTCATCCGGAGAGACCGAATCTTTGTATCTGTTGCAGGACGGCCGGTCTGAGGGTGTGTCTGATGGCAATAGTATTCCGGACCCCTTTGATCCGCCAAACAGGGTTGCTGTTTTCATGGCCGGATCACAACCTATGTAGCAGCCCTCAACGACTGGGGCGTTAACCTCAGAAGCAGCGGGAGCCAGAATTGGAGACCTTCCCCCGTCTCCTTCTGACGTCCTATCCACCCTAGTTGACACTTTGACAGCACTCGCAATAGCAGAGGTAGCCCAGGCCGACAAGGAGCAGCATGATGCAGAGATCGCTCAGGTGAGGAACCGGATTGAGCGGGCTAAGTTGGATCTGGATGCAGAGAAAGCCAAGATGGTTACAAGACAGGCAGAGCTAGATTCCAAAGCTTTCCAGCTCAGGTTAGATCAGAACGCTTCGCTGGAAGTAATGAACAGAAGACAACGATCTCGTTTGCCGCAGGTTTATGAGGCAAGGAATCTCTTCAGCACACCAGGAGCAAGAACCAGTAACTATGCAGAGGTAAACCGGGGAGGAGCCCCGGGAACTGGCGCGTCGGTTCAGCCACCAGCTGCAGAGCCAAACCGCCAAGTTGTGCCAACACAGCACGTGCCCACCCCTCCCGGCCACTATTCTAACCCGTTGGACAACATTGTCGCCGCCGCTTCACGGCTAGCCGCCCTTCCCATTGAGGGGACATCCCCCATAGAAATGGAGGCACGATAGGCCAAGGAGCTACTGGACACGGCTCTAACTCAGTAGCAAGATTATTCCTATAGCCGGGAGAGGATTCATTCAACCCCCCGCCCAAGCCGGAGTTATACGAGGCACCTGGATGAACCGGCCGTATCCAGTAGCGCACGGAGGCGACATCGGCAGAGGCAGGATAATCCGGCAGGAGCAGGAGAACATGCACAAGAGGCGGCGGATCAGGCCAGGCATACGGCTTATAATGACGCCCGTTAGGCAACACCGGTTCACAACACCACTACAGTCGAGACAGGAATCATGTCTAGTTCCTTGGGGGTGCAGTGTCTCATCCCCACTTTACGGAACGTGAAGTTACCCAAGGACTTCAAAGGTCCACGAAAGGTACCCAACTACACGGCAGATCTGGCTCCGGAGGCATGGGTGGAAAGTTATGAGATGGCCATGGAGATGCTCGACGTGGACGAAGCTGCATGCGCCAAATACTTCACAATGATGCTTGAAGGCACGGCCCGGACATCGTTAAAGGGTATACCACCTAACTCCATCGGATCATGGGGGGAGTTGCGTCGTCGGTTTATCAATAATTTCAAAGACATGTGCAAACAACCGATGTCCGTGGTTGACTTAGCAGCCTGTGTTCAAGGAGAACAAGAGTCCACCAGCAGTTGGGTGCGGCGAGTGTCAGAAATTTTGCACTCCTCCAATAGCATCAATCCAAGCACGGCTATAGTAACCTTGGAAGGCAATTGCCGGTTTGAGCCTTTGAGGCAGGAGCTGGGACGGCTCAAACGTGATTGCAATGACATGGGAATGCTCATGGGTGCTTTGGTAAAGTATGGGGACTCTGATAATACCAAGTATCCGGATGCGGACGGAGACAAGTCCGGGAAGGCAAGCAAAAACGGTAAACTGGTGCAGGCCAATCCGGCGGGCACAGGTTACAATGGCAAGCGTAAAGCCGAGGGCGGCTCAGATTTTGTGGCCAATACCAACGTTCAAGACAACGGGCAGCACCGCAAGGGTAGACCGCCCCCACGCAATGGGAGGCCACCCATTAATCTAGATCGCCAGTTGAACGTGCCTTGCCCAAAGCACGGTACAGAAGAAAACCCGGCTACACATATGTGGAAAGACTGTTTTATCATGCAAGAGCTTATGAAACAGGACAAGTATAACCACGGGCCCCCCGGCGGGTCAGGTCCCGGTTTCCAGGGTCCGGGTTTGATGTCTACACACGCTTCTACTCTTGTAGACTATGTTGAGCCTCCAAGCGCAGAGGTTTGTAGGACAGCAGCAAATTTCCCTCAAGTGGATGACCTAAGGTTTATCGAACTCAGGGAAGTAGAGGTTGAAGATGGTCTCTCTCAAGCAACCCTACAACTAAGATACAAGAAGTCTCTTGTGTCCCCAACACACCTAATACACTTGTCAGATGTATAGGTGCACTAGTTCGGCGAAGAGAGGTTAAATGGCAAGTGATATGGATGGCAAAACAAAGTAATATAAATATGTAATAAAAAGTGCAGCAAGCAAACAAGTGGTAAACGTGAGCACAAACGGTATTGCAATGGTGGAAACGAGGCCTAGGGTTCATACTTTCACTAGTGGCAACTCCCAACAACATTAACATAATCGAATCACATGATATTTCCCATAAAACATGCAAAGGGGACGCACTCGGAAGTCATTCCTTCGTGGTCAAGAGAGGACGAGAATTATGTAGGGCTACAAAAGCACACCTCAAAGTTCGTAGTTCTCAATCTAAGGATTTCCCAATGTCACCGCGGCCATCCGAAGAGAGTCCCACAATCACCACAACATATCTAAAGGATAGTCAAAGACAAGCACCAAGAGACTCTCAATCTTCAATCAACACACAAGAGAGGAAATCACTCATGAAAATATTGTTCTAATCCATGTCCAATAGACCGCTGTCACCTTGGTCTCGGGGATTATACTAGATAAAGACAAGTGAGTACATCAATCCAATACATAGAGGAAGGGGAAACACCCTAGATTAACATAGCCTATGATCACAACGAAGATCACATCATGGGAGAGAGAATTGACCACATAGCTACTGGTAAGAACCTCAGCCCCGAGGGGGAACTACTCCCGCATCATGGAGGGAGGAAGCAACGTCGATGGAGATGAATCCGGGGGCACTTCCCCGTCCCGGCAGGGTGCCGGCGCAGGAATTCTGGTCCCCGGAAGCTTGATGGCGATGGCAGCGGAGATCGGAATCGCGTCTGGAGAAAAGGGGTCCGGAATCAGGGTTTCCTCGACACGCTTTAAATATATGCCAAAGGGGGGCATCGGAGGTGCCTCGAGGGGCCCAAGCGCCCCCCCCCCCCGGCGTGGCCCGGGGGGGCGCGCCCACAGGGCGCCTGGAGCCCCTGTGGGTCCCCCCCCAGCTGTACTTTGGCCGCACGGTAGCTCCTGGAACGCTGATTTTTTATATATATTTTTTGGATTTTTCCTGGCAGTTCTCGTAATGTGAAAACCTGAAATACAAAATCAGCCGAAAACAGAAACTGGCACCGGGGTGCACTGGATTAGTAGGTTAGTCCAAATATGATCAAAAGTGTATGGAAGTGTATGAATATCATAGTAATATCACCCAAAAGTGGCATGGAGCAAGCAGAAATTATAGATACGTTTTGGACGTATCAGGGTTACCAGGGTGGTGGATCCGGATCAGGATACCACGGCGGTAACAATAACCACAATGGTAACAATCAGCATCAACATAATCAGCCACATGGTCAGGGTGGATACAATAACCAAGGCAATCAACAGCGTCAGCAGCAGCAGCAGCAATCCGGATATCAGAATAATCCGAAGGAGCTAAGCAGTGGGCAATATCATGTTTTCGCCACAAGTTTGTGCAAACGGGATCAAAAGGTTCTGAAGAGAGCAGTACATTCTGTTGAACCGGCGATACCACGTTTTCTACGTTGGTCTGAGCAACCCATTGTATGGAGCAGAGAGGATCACCCGCCACGGGTTGATAATCCGGGTCAGTTGGCCTTGGTGGTGGCACCACAGGTGGGTGGTTATAAGTTCACAAAGGTGCTTATGGATGGAGGCAGCAGCATCAGTATCCTATACTATGAGACTTTTCGACGGATGGGGTTGACAGACAAGAAGCTCCGACAATCCAACACAGTGTTCTATGGGGTGGTGCCCGGTAAATTGGCTTACCCAGTTGGAAAAATCGATCTAGAAGTTACCTTTGGGGATGAGCAGGACTCTATATCGGAGACGGTGACCTTTGAGGTTGTAAAGATCAGGAGCCCATATCATGCTCTGTTTGGGAGACCGGTTTACGCCAAGTTCATGGCTAGACCGTGTTATGTTTATCTACAGCTCAATATGCCAGGTCACAAAGGAACCATCACGGTTCACGGGAGCCGTAAGATCGCGTTGGAATGCGAGGAAGGAGACGCGGCATATGCTGAAGCGGTTTGTGCTACGGAGGAGCGGAAGTTTTATAAAGACAATGTTGATCCGGCAGATATGTCCCCGTTGAAGAAGCCAACTACAGAGCATGATTCGGCATTGAAGTTTAAATCAGCAGAGGAAATCAAGCAGGTTGATTTTGTTCCGGGCGATTCGTCCAAGCAGTTCAGTATCAGCGCTAACCTAGACCCCAAATAGGAAAGCGCGCTCATCAAGTTCATCCTTGAGAACCGGGATATCTTTGCATGGAAACCTTCTGACATGCCAGGTATACCGAGGGAACTCGCTAAGCATAGTCTTAATATTGATCCGAAATTTAAACCGGTCAAGCAGTATTTGCGCCGCTTCAATGAGGAGAGGCGCAATGCTATAGGTGAAGAAGTGGCTAGGCTCTTGGCCGCAGGTTTCATCCAGAGTGGCTGGCTAATCCGGTACTGGTGCTCAAGAAAAACGGAACCTGGAGGATGTGTGTTGATTACACAGACTTGAACAAGGCTTGCCCAACTGATCCTTTTGCTCTCCCCCGTATTGATCAGATTATCGATGCTACGGCGGGATGTGAGCGGCTAAGTTTTTTGGATGCATATTCAAGTTATCATCAGATCAAGATGGCAGTTAAGGACCAGGAGAAGACAACTTTCATAACTCCCTTTGGAGCCTTCTACTATGTATCCATGCCTTTTGGGCTCAAGAGTGCCCAAGCAACTTATCAGCGTTGTATGCAGAACTGCCTACAAGGTCAGATTGGAATAAATGTCCATGCATATGTTGATGACATTGTGGTAAAATCCAGGAAGGAGGAGACGCTGATAGAGGATTTAAAAGAAACCTTTGACAACCTTCGAAATTACAAGATGATGCTCAATCCGGAGAAGTGTGTCTTTGGTGTTCCAGCAGGCAAGCTCCTAGGATTCTTAGTGTCAAACAGAGGGATTGAAGCTAATCCAGAGAAGATAAAGGCGATCACGTCCTTGGCTAAACCGGCGTGTACCAATGATGTCCAGCGCGTGGCGGGCCGTATTGCAGCGTTGAGTCAGTTCATCAGCCGTTTAGGAGAAAAGGTGATCCCGCTTTACCAGATGATGAAGAAGACGGACCGGTTTGTCTGGAGCGATGCTGCAAACGCTGCGTTCGAGGATCTGAAGCGGCAATTGGCAGAACCACCAGTCCTTGCTGCCCCGGTTGACAAGGAACCACTGCTGTTATACGTGGCCGCCAATGCCCGTGCAGTCAGTGTGGCTATTCTGGTGGAGCGCAAAGAGGCAAGCAAAGAATATCCGGTTCAACGTCCGGTTTACTACATCAGTGAGGTGCTCATTGAGTCGAAGCAAAGATATCCCCACTGGCAGAAATTGGTATATGGCGTATTTATGGCAAACCGGAAGTTGAAGCACTACTTCCAGGGCCACCCAATTACTGTTGTCAGTTCAGCTCCGTTAGGGGATATAATCCAGAACAGAGAAGCCACTGGCAGAGTGGCAAAGTGGGCCATTGAGCTTAGCCCGCACGGATTAAAATATGTGCCCCGTACTGCCATAAAGTCCCAAGCACTGGTGGATTTTATTAATGATTGGACAGAATTGCATGCACCTGAGGAGAAGCCGAATCATACATACTGGACTATTCACTTTGACGGTTCAAGGCAATTGGAGGGCTCGGGGGCTGGAGTCATGTTAACTTCCCCACGAGGTGATAAGTTCTGTTACGTCCTCCGTTTACTGTTCCCTTGTACTAACAATGCTGCTGAGTATGAAGCTCTCCTCCACGGTTTGCGGATGGCCAAGGAGATCTAGTAGGCCAAACCAAACAAATAATTCGAAGAGACTTGCAAGGATATTATGAGCACAGATAAAAAGTTCAGAGAAGAACCAAATATCTTTCATAGATAACCTTGATCATAAACTTACAATTCATCGGATCTCGACAAACACACCGCAAAAAGAGATTACATCGAATAGATCTCCTCGAAGACCGATGAGAACTTTGTATTGAGATCCATAGAGAGAGAAGAAGCCATCTAGATACTAGCTATGGACCCGAAGGTATGTGGTAAACTACTCACAACTCATGGTGAGGGCGATGATGATGATGATGATGAAGGCCTCCGTGATGGATCCCCCTCCCGGAACAGGCTCCAAGATGGGATCTCCACGGGAACATAAGCTACGGCGGTGGAATTAGGGTTTTCTCTCTGCATATGGAGTTTCTGGGTACGTAGGTATATATAGGAAGAAGGAGGGCACCGGGGGCCATGTGGGCCAGCCTCGAGGCAGGGGGCGCGCCCTGGGAAGGGGGGCGCGCCCCCCACCCTCGAGGGCAGCCCAGCTGTCCCCTGACTTGGTCCTCACGCTTTCCGTGCGTGATTTCTCCAAAAATATCTCTCGCCAAGGTTTCATTCCGTTTGGACTCCGTTTCATATTCCTTTTCTACAAAACCCTGAAATAGGCAAAAAACAACAATCTGGACCTGGGCCTTTGGGTTAGTAGGTTAGTCCCAAAAATGATATAAAAGTGAATGATAAATCCCATTAAGCATCCAAGACTTCATAAATAATAGCATGGAACAATCAAAAACTATGGATACGTTGGAGACGTATCAGTGCCCTACTCCGTGGTTCTCAAGTCTCCCGTGCGTGATTTTCTCCAAAAATATCTCTCCCGAAGGTTTCATTCCGATTGGACTCCGTATGATATTCCTTTTCTGTAAAACCCTGAAATAGGCAAAAAAAACAGCAATCTAGACTGGGCCTTTGGGTTAGTAGGGTAGTCCCAAAAATAATATAAAAGTGTATAACAAAGCCCATTAAACATCCAAAACATCATAAATAATAGCATGGAACAATCAAAAAATATAGATACGTTGGAGACGTATCAACCTACACTTGCTCGGGTCGGTTTTTGATTTATAATGGATAAGTATTGTTGCTTCATTCTTTTCATTAGTACACTATGTTAACATAACAAGGCACACATCAAACGTCAAGGTCATGCTGAGAGTGATTTTTCTACCATGGATGGGATATATCGCGTATGCATCCCATTTGTTATTACTTTGATATGTGGGCTAGTATTTGACTATTTACAAAATTTGTCTCGATACAAAGTGTTATATAATGTTTCGTTGAGTTTTTGTCATGTTTCAAAGTGTACCATAATGCATAATTGTGTACCAACAAATAAGAACGGACTTGTTTCCAATCGAATTTGCTAGTAGACGAAGGTATACAGTAAAACATTAAGCTACACTTTGAAACAAGAAAAACTCTAATGTAATACCCTGAAGCAAAACAAAATTTCCGAAAAAAATGGCATGCATTTCAAAACAATGGTGGACTATGGATCCATACACCATTACTTTGTAGAATATCATTTTGTTTTGTCCATGAGTCTTTCGTACTTCACTTTGAAAATCTGTGTTTTCTTCTTCTTCTTAACAATTGATGCATGATTTTTGAAAGGCTTTCTAACATCTAATATAACGTTTACTCTATAAAAGTTACTAGCAAAATCACCAAAACCCTGCTCCTCCACATAAAACACGCCGACCATACCTGCAAGAAGCCAAGGACGGAGTCGGGATCCAAGAAAAAGGGGAGCCAAAGACAACTAACCAAGCTCCAGGGGGGGCAAACATAAATTTGAAGACTATATATGCAAGTTTTTAAGGAACTCTGAAGGGTAGATCTGCAAAAATTTCAACCTTGGGGGGAGGGCATGGTTCCTCCTCGCCCTGGCTCCGTCACTGCAAGAAGCTTCATCAAAGGGCCAATCCCATCGGTCAGATCATGGAATTGTATCCATATTTTGAAAGTGTTGAGGCCAATCGTTGTCGACGGTTTGGTGAAGCCTTCATGTATAGCTAGCAAGACCGGTCGCACTTGGAAAGTCCAGGCCCCCCATCCATTACCTTATCCCAATTTCCGAGGCATGATAATTGCATAGTATAAAGATTATTGCCCAAAGATCAAAATTTGACTGTTTGGGCCAAATCTCATGCGCTTCTCATATTCTTGTAAAACTAGAAATCACAATACTCAGCATTTGCATGCACTTTACTGATCACCAGCCACCTGGCCTCCGTAACTTTTACCAGCATCACATCGTCATAGACCAGGTCATGTATCTCTTCTTCATCAATGCCCAATTGATTCACCAGATCCTCAAGTTCTTTCTCCTCGCGAACAGCCGAAGGCGATGTTGTAGCTGCCATCGCCGAACTGCTTCAGCGCGCTGGGGAAGTTTCATAACCAAAAACCCAACCGCCGCTGCCACGCCAAGGCCGAGAAGCAATGCAAGGTTGCTCCTAGTTCAGCCCGAACACGAGATAAGAGGGGAGGGGAAGGAAGGAGAACGACGTGAAGGACTCAACGGCAACCCAGTTCACCATGGCTCACATCTTCCACTTCGGAGAAGTGAACATTCCTGAATAGGCATTTTAAACAAAAAATAACATTTCTAAATAGTACCGAAAATGCCAAACAGAGACCGAGCTTCATGGAGGCCTTTATTTGAAAACTTTAAAATTCAAACTTTTCAGTTTCAGAAAATTCTGAAAATAAACACACATATACCTAGATACATAATGCACACGTGTGCAAATTTTCAGGTCAAAATACAATAAAACGTGAGCTACACAAAAAAGACAAATCTAAGGCTTTTTAACATATGTATTGTTCATCTTTAAAGTCTATGATTTTTTTTTTTTGCAGCTCGCAATCTAAGGTATTTCATCCTGAAATTTTTCACACATACATTTTCCATCCTTGCATACACGTGTATTTTTTTCAGAATTTTTTGAAACCAAAATTTGTGAATTTTGGATTTTTCAAAATAAAGGGCTACATGGTGCTCGGTCTCCAAAATGCCCGACTCAACGGTACCAATGATTTCTTTGTGCTACCTGGCTAGTATAGAATGAAACAATTTCTTACGAAATGTATGTCTTTATAGTTTGTACTTTTGAATGGCAAAAAAAAAAACTTTACTGCACCAATAATATCAAGGGGCAGCCAGCTCCAGGTCTCCGGTTTTCCTCGCCGCCTGCTGCTGCAGCAGCTCGCTCCTCTGCGCCTCCGCCTTCTTCTGCTGGACCCTCTCACCGTACATATAGGAGGCGAAGCCCCAGAGGGAGAGCACGAGAGCTATGCCCTTTGGCCCGTCAAACTTCTCGTGGAGGAAGAGGACGGCGAGGATCTCGGAGAGCGGCAGGAGGACGGCGATCATGATGCCGGCGAGGAGCGAGGAGGCACAGGTGATGAGCCCCATGATGCCCAGGTTGAGGAGCTGCCACGACACGGCGTCCCACACGAGTACCAGATAGTAGTTGGTCTCGCCGAGCCCGAACGCCGCCGCCTCGCTCCGCAGCGCCCCGAAGTCGCTCTTGATGGCCATGCCGAGCAGGCACACCATCGTGCCGGCCGCGCCCATCACGGCCTGCATCTGCATCACCGTGGAGTAGGGAGGCGGCGTCCTCGCGGCGGGTCCTTTCCGGCGCCCGTATCGCTCCATGGCGACCTCGACGAGCGGCAGTACGAGCCCGGCGAGCGCCGCTGCAGCGATGCCCTCGCAGAACCCGGTCCAGTACGTCTTGGATGGCTCTCCAGCCGGCTTCCCGGACCCCGGCCCGACACCGAGCACTGCCGGGCCGATGATGAGCAGCATGACGGCGTTGGCGGAGAAGGGCGTGAAACGGAGCCCAACGAAGAGGAACGCGAACACGGCCGTGAAAGCGAGCTGCGTCGCCAGCAGCAGCGACGACGTGGATAGTGGCAGCGCCTGCGACCCCATCGCGTACACGAAACACGAGACGGCGTACAAACTGCCTAGCACGGCGGCTGCGCCGACGAGGCGAAGCGGGAGGAGGAGGTTGGTGATGCCGTGGCGGCGGCCGCGGAAGAGGGAGACGCACAGGGGCGGGAGGAGGAGCGGCCAGCCGGAGATCTGGAGCAGCGCGGACAGCCAGAGGCGTTGCCCGCCGTGGACGAAGTAAACGCGGAGTAAGAGCGGCCCACCGGCGCCGATCAGGACGAGGCAGGCGCTGAATATGACCAGCAGCGAAGGCCGGTAGCGAGCCGGCGAGGCCGTCGGGGCGGCCATGTCGCGGGGCGGCGAGGTGCTTGGCGTCTTTGCTGCTTCTTGCATGGCTGGACTGGCACTAGCGGTTATTGTTGCCATGAAGCTCAGCTCGGAGTATGTGTGTTCTGTCCTCTGGCTTACGAGTTTGGTTTGGAGGCTCCTCTTTGTTGGATGCTCGAGATGATGATGAGCTGGTGTGGAGTTACATGACAGGGTTGGAGGGGTTTATATAGGACAACTAAGTAAGTAGGTGAGTCAAACAGAAAGGAAGGAAGAGGGAAGTACACACATAACAGTAATTTGAGACTTGCTAAGTCTCAGACTGAAACTTTTTTAGTCGATGCTATATCCATGAGATCTTAAATTAAAATTCGTGTGAAAAATATTTTCAGTTTTCTTTTTTTCTCTCTTGCATGTTATATCACTCGACTGGGGCTTGTTTAAATCTCAGTCGATTGAGACCTAGCTACACATTTTTTCTAACAATGAGCTCGTCGGTCTATGTCTTCCGGATCTAGGATATATTTATCCCGGAGCCCTGCAAATAATGGCAGTGTATGTACTCCTCCACTTGTTGCATTCATCTACAACAAATATTTTTTGTGTGTGTTTGCTATTTGTAAAAGCAGAGTTGCTAAAAACATACAAACTTCACAATAGCCGTCGAAGGGCACACATGCAAAAAAGAAAAAGTAAAAGAAAACAGCTCTAGAAGAGTCACCATACAAGTCTTTATCCCCTGTATTATGTAGAATCCTTCATATCTGGCCTCATAGCCTCCATATTTAACGTTTTGAGGCCAACTTATGAAACCGTGTGGCATGGAAAGAAACTTCACGTGGTCCCCCACCACACGGCGGAGATGGAATGGGGACCGGACGAAATGACGCCCATTGGCTGGTGCGTCTCACAAGGCAGATGAAATTGATAAGCTACTTCCTCCGTCCCAAAATATAAGAACGTTTTTAACACTACACTAATGTCAAAAATGTTCTTATATTGTGGGACGGAGGGAGTAGAATATAGCAACCGTGAGACTGCCCACCCGTTTCAAGATGTATATTTTTTTTAGCCTAACGTCACTCTAACTATTTCGACGATCAAATTTTTTTTTTTTTGCCCTTCACCGGGTGTAATTGATACTCCCCCCGTCCTAAAATAAGTGACTCAAAAGTGACTCAACTTTGTACGAAAATTAGTATAAAATTGAGTCATTTTTGAATCACTTATTTTGAGACGGAGGTAGTACTTAGCAAATAAGGTTATTCCTGTAGTGATTGACTACAACACCAAAAAATGGCACAAGGTTGAGTCGAGTTTCTAAGAGAAGAAGGTGATGCTCAGCGTGGATGTTTCAAGGTCGAGACTCCTATGACACGACCGGCCATGGCGTCCCCAGCAAGGCCTCGCCAGGGCAGGCCGGGGACGGGAGGGCGGGTCGGGGACTTGGGGTAAGTGGGTGGCGGTGGAGTAGGACAACCAAGAGGAAGAACACCTTTTTTCATGCAACTAATAAATTATTTGTCCTATTTTGGTGATTGAATTGAGTTGACAGAAAAAAACCAAAACAAAACTAGTTGACGTATCAAAGTTTTTTGATTTCAGCATTCGTCATAAGTCACAACTCGCAGGTACAGTAATTACAAGGTACTACATGCCTCTTTCGTAGCGAAATATTACCTTGGTCGTAAATAAGTGCGTGGTTTTAGTTCAAAATGACATGAATCCCACTGAAACTTTTCGAATCCTGCATGAATTAATCTGAAGAAATTCATTTGGTGTCCTAAAGAAACATTTGATAGGGCACGGCTGACGACCGAGTAAAGGACGACTCTTGTTCATTGACCAGGGCTCGCAGCAGCAACGACTTGCCTGCATGGGAGCAAAACAGTCAGCCTGTACTTTTGCCGCGTATAATTTGACCATTTTCCGGTAAACATTCGGCTTCCGCGTCCATAACCAACCACCACGTATCATCGGTCTAGTCCACGTCGGCTCCACTAAAATACTAAACCTAGCCTAGCTACAACAAAAGCTTCTCTAATTCATACTCCACACACGATTATGTGAGTAGATATGATGATTGCCGAGCGAGAAGAAAACGAACGAGAAGCGCCAGGACCGAGTCACTGGAACGCATGTGCCTTTGTTGTCTCCAAGTGCCAACTTTCCGTTGTTTAATGTTGAAGGATTTGGTGGCTTCACTTAATTTGTACGTACATTCGCTAATCCACCCCACTTTCTGCAGGTACATGCATATGCATGCATGCAATTATGCTGGCATTTTGTAGTTTAATTAGCTCGGGAGCCAGATGTTTGCACAAATTGTACTTCGCTCCGTGGGTCACCGGTGGCCGTGGGTCTTTCAAATTGCATATATTAAATTTGTTTAGATGGGCCACCGTCCCTTGCTCCGTATACTATCAACTCAACGTGCGTTTACAGTGAAGTATATACTTCACGACTCAAGCAGGGTATTTGGGCTCCGTCGTTGACAATGATAAAATTGCTGACCGCATGGGTGCCGAACTTGAAGTTGGTAGCAGTAAGTTCAGAAAACGATCGATACAGCAGTGGCGTTCTTTCACTTTCCAGTCTGACGCGTTCCGCTACATTCGCAACGATCAAAGTCAAAGCGCTGAAAACACATTCACCCACCGCGACAAAATCGACTCGGTCCATTACTCCATCGACACAACATTCTCTCTCTGTCGGGGTCATTCGATGGTGCAGGTGGTTAGGACCCGCCAGATCTTATCATCCGATCGAGGAAGTCTTCCCGTTCTAGTTAGAACTCTCTTTTTATTTTCTATTTTGGATGTGTGTCGTAGATGTTTTTAGACATTTTATTGATGCAGAGGCTAGGTGTAATCGATATCTGTTTGATATTAATGTTTTTTTAAAGGAGGTTGGTACGTTTAATTCATATATAGTAGTAAAGAACTTCAAAGGGAAGTCGTACGGACATGTTAAATTAGTTTCCCCTGGATTGTTTTGCTTAGCAGCCGAGTTGTGATGACAGGGGCGTCCATCATCAGCAGTGGTGACAGGGGCGATAGGGCGACAGGGGCGATGCCGCCGGCGGCGACCGCCGCTCTTGCACCTGCCTCCACGGTGGGGACTGTTGGGGGGCGTTTTTGGGCCCTCGCCGGCTCAGACGACGGAGACGATGCGGAGGCGGAGGACTCGCCGGAGGTCAGTTCTCCGACGCCGTCGGACTTGATTTGCGAAGCATTCAGTCCAGGCTACTCGGTAGAGGAGGTCGCCGCCATCGTCGATGGAGTTGTTCCTTTGGACGACCCGGCGAGGATCGGACTGCGTCGAGACGAAAAGGAGGAGGTCGTACGCCGGATCCTTCATCGGAGAACGGCGACTTGCGCGATCCGGCCATGGAAGGGACCGCTTCCTAAGGTTATTCTTCAGCCCATAACCTTGTCAGATTTCATTTTGCCAGACACTTGGACTAAGGTAACTCGAAAGAAGAGGAGGAATAGCAGACGATTGGCAGCGCCGCCGGCGACGGTGCCTGAGATCCGGCCGGTGGCCGAGATCCGTTCCAACAGGGAGGCTTGTTTGAATTTTTTGCTTAGTCTCTCTGGGCCTGAGGCTGTTTGGGCTGATTCGGGCCGACAGAATACCAGTTTGGACTCGGAAAGGACAGTGGTCGTGGGTGATCTGGACGTGGGACAAGTGGCCCAACCAGGCGCTCAAGCCAGCTCGTTCGATCTGACGACATATCCCGTTTCATCGAACCCAGAAACTAGTCTCGTTCAGACTAGGGTTTTTCGTTCGCCGGGGTTCCCTTCGCTGGGTGCGGGACGAGCGGCCAGGGTTTCCGCCGCTTGCAAGATGGTGGGCCGGGGAGGCACCACTCCTGCCGCTGGCGCCGGTCGTGGCTCCAACCCGGCGAGGCAGCAGGCGCATGCCCAGCCGGCTGCGGCGGCCGCTGCGGGGGCCAACCGAGGCGCGGCTGCTCTTGTGACAAACACGCCCCCCTGCAGCCGCTGCGGATCGGGCGAATCCTGTTGCACTTCGGAGTGATGATAGGCTCCCAGAAGATCAGCTGCAGGCGCCGGCGACCAAGGCCCGTGCGCTGGGTCGTGGCGGTGGGCAGAGCCACCGATGGGAAGGCCAGGGTCATGGTGGCTTTGGCAGATATAATCGATATGGATCATGGGGCGATGATGGTTACGATGTTTACGGAGAGGGTCAGCACCGCGGATCATCCTCGGGTGGTGGACGAGGCAACAATTGGCACAATGGTGGAGGGTACTTCAAGGGACTGCCCGGGCATTTTGTTGAAGGTGTGGCTGGACCTAATGACCGACACCGGGGGGGGCTTTCGTCGTGGGAGAGGTGGGGCGAGACGCCCACCTCCTCCGCGGTACGCGCCTCCTGCTCAGCCGCCAACGGCCCCTCCCCCGGGTGCGGTGATCGATAACACAGTTCCGACAGTGGCCGTTACACAACCTCTCCCTACTGTGGCTATCGAAACAGTAAAGGCTCTAGCAGAGGTTTCTTTACCGGAGGCCACTGGGGTTGCTAAGAGTCATGATGCTGGAGTGGGTAGGGCCTCGAACAAACAGGAAGGTGATAAACTTTCTAAGTGGGCAACTAAGAAGAAGAACTTGCCATGCTATAGATGTGGCGAACCGGGGCACTTCGTGGCTGAGTGTACTAATGAACTGTGTGATGTTTGCCTCAAGTCACAACATGCGTCCGGTGATTGTCCTCTCTTATCCGGGCCCAAACCTGGTGTAAGTATCTATGGCGTGTGCTGCAAGGAGTTGATTTTTTTTGAGACACCGGAGGTGGAACCTCTTCCGCAGGTGGTGGAGAGCTCTGTCCCTACAGTGGTCCGGGTCACCAATGGACAGCTGACTGAAGCTCAGATAGTGAGGCAGTTGCGGGATCTGGTTCCGGGGAATCATCCGTGGCATCTGGAAAAACTGGAAGGTCAGTCATATAAAGTGGACTTCCCAACTAAAGAAGATCAGAAGCATTTTCTTAAGTGGGGTCTTTGCAGGGTTCCTAGTACTAGCACTGTTATTGCTTTTGATGAATGGAAGCAGGACGAACCAGTGGGAACACCTTTGGAGAAGGTGTGGGTACGTTTCTATGGTGCACCATCCAAGTTGATTAACCACTTTCTGATTGCATGGAGTCTGGGCTCTATGATTGGCAAGATAGAACAGGTGGACATGCCTTTCACCCGTGCGCACGGGGCTGCGAGGTTATTGGTCAGTGTTGTGAGTGTCGAGTTCGTACCAGATGTGGTTCGATGGACCCATGCTGGAGTCACATATGTGCTTGAGCTTGAAATTGAGGACACTCCGACTTCCTTGGATGGAGATGAGATTGAGGACATGGACACAACCGAGGGGGGCGGAGCCACCGGTAACCAGGATAAGGGATCTGATAACACAACACGCGACCAGGGCAAGGGACACAGTGCAGAATCAGATAAGGGTGATGATTCTGCCAAAGATGTACCCTCTCTTACCACTTCGATGAACTCACTCCGTTTTGGCTCGTTTGGAGCTCAGTCGGCCCCCAGCCGCTTATGGAGTTCACGAGTGGAGATGGACGACCCGGTGGAATTGCAGTTACCACCGGTCCTGGATCATATGCATGAGATGGAGTTGACACTTGAGATTTCAGGCATGCAGCAGACGCCTCAAGGCGAGGCACTCGGACAGGAGTTCCACTATGCCTCGCCGATATCGGCTGCTCCGAGCGACTTGGGAGCACAGGGCGGTCAGGAGGCTCGCGATGTTACTCTTGGGACCACACAGCAGGCGGCTACACAGTCCTAGCTCCCTCTTACTACTGCGGGAAGTGTTCATGCGACCGTATCTCACCCCTCATCACCGACGTTCGGGGAAGGATATGGGAATCCGGATACTCGTTCACGGGAGAGGACGGTGGAGGAGCTCATCACTTTCGGTGGGATTGCGGATCCGGTGACAGCTGGCAGGCGTGTCAGTGATCGGATTCAGGGACAGCCAGATGCGGATGACATGCAGCTAGCGTGTGCCAAGAGGGCAGCCATGCTTCGCCATGCCGAGGTCTCGTCAGGTACGTCCTTCGATAAAAGTTGTTCAATCCTGCATTTCACTGAGAATGAAATAGTAGATAAAGCAAATGACTTAGGGATTTCTTTGGGTTCCAACGAAAGTGAGGTAGCTAAATCCGTAAATGACCTTTTAGACATGGAAGCGGAGAGAGCTTCAGAAATTATTCATAATCTTGCTTCTATCAAACCTATGGATGATAATGACATGACTAATCTAGGAATGGCTGCCCTAGAATTTTTTTGCGATAATCTTCTACCTCAGACAGAGGCTGAGGGTGAGGAGGAATCGAAGAATGCGGATACGATAGAATCTTTCTTGACGGGGGGGATGGTATCTAAGATAGATGGTCCTACTCCCCCTCAGGGTAATGAGGAGAAGCTCAAACGACCCTGGAAGAGGAAAATTTACCCCACATCGGCAATTAGGAGGAGTAATCGTATTAAGCTTAAGAAAAAAATTCCATGATAAATTATGAAAGGACTATTCTGGAATAGCATAGGTCTAGCTGACTTGGCTAAACAAAGGTTCTTATCAGAAACTACGTTAGAACAAAATTTAGACTTCATCGCACTTTTGGAGACGGGACGAGATAATTTCACATCACAATTTCTGCATACTCTTTCCAATGGGATTGACTTTGATTGGCATATCTTACCACCTAGAGGTAGATCCGGGGGGTTTTACAAGGTGTACGGTGTGATACGCTTCAGGTGCTTAATGTGGTCCAGGGTGATTTTTCGGTAAAATTTAGGGTGAAATCAAAACTAGATGGGTTTCGATGGTCACTTGTTGCTGTTTACGAAGCAGCACAACCAGAATTCAAACCGGACTTCCTGGCCGATTTAGTAAGAATTTGCGGTGATGAAAATCTCCCGATACTTGTTGGAGGGGATTTCAATATCATTAGGAGGAGAGAGGAAAAGAATAATGACAATTTTGATAGTCGTTGGTCGATGATGTTTAACATGATTATTGAGAGTCTAAATTTGAGAGAAATTGAACTCACTGGTCGACAATTTACATGGGCCAACTCGTTACCAGTTCCAACCTATGAAAAGTTGGATAGGGTACTGGCTAGTGTAGAATGGGAACAAAAATATCCTCTAGTGTCGGTCCACGCGATGCAGAGAGCGATATCGGACCATACACCTCTTCTTTTAGACTCGGGTGTTGCTACTCATGTGGCAAATAAAAGCTATTTCTCTTTTGAACAAAGTTGGTTCGAGCGGGAAGGCTTTCTAGACATCATCAGACGTGAATGGACGAAACCGGTGAGTGGTAAGTCACACGTTGATAGATGGCAGAACAAAATTAGACATCTTCGCCAGTTTTTGAGAGGTTGGGCCAGGAATGAGAGTGGTATATATATAAACATGAAAAAGAGCGTCTTACTCAGTTAATTGAGACCTTAGACTTAAAGGCCGAACAGACCCTTCTCTCGGTAGATGAGCAAAGGGTCAAGTCTGATGCTGAGCAAGGTCTAAGAGCGCTCCTGAGGGAGGATGAGCTTAAGTGGGCATTACACGCTAAGACACTCAAGGTGGTTCAAGGGGACGATAATACACAATTCTTTCATATGATTGCAAATGGCAAACATAGGAAGAAGAGAATTATCCAACTTGAACAGGACGAGGGGACAATAGTGGGGCATGAAAATTTGAAAGCATATATCTCGAATTATTACAAACAACTTTTTGGAGCACCTATTGCAAACACGG
The DNA here is from genome assembly GCA_902687465.1 of Secale cereale. Lineage (NCBI taxonomy): Eukaryota > Viridiplantae > Streptophyta > Magnoliopsida > Poales > Poaceae > Secale > Secale cereale. The sequence goes on from LR738715.1 coordinate 66,402,513, forward strand.
TAACATTAAATGAATCGGTGATTGAGGATATTCCCCAATTACACGAAGCGGAGAATGATGTTCTCTCTGCACCTTTTACCGAGAAAGAGATTCTTTAGGCCATTTCACAAATGAAACCGAATAAAGCACCGGGGCCAGATGGGTTCCCTGCTGAATTTTACAAGAAATGTTGGCATATTATAAAGGATGACCTTATGCCTATGTTTCAAGACTTTTTCAACGGACATTTGGAGTTGTTCCGCCTAAATTTTGGTACGATAACATTGCTACCAAAGAAAGAGGAGGCAATTCGGATTGAACAATTTAGGCCCATATGTCTATTGAATGTGAGCTTTAAAATTTTCACTAAGGTTGGAACCAATCGCCTAACACAAGTTGCTCATAACGTAGTCCAACCAAGCCAAACTGCTTTTATGCCCGGACAACACATTATGGAAGGGGTAGTCGTACTACATGAAACGCTTCACGAGATTCATTCGAAGAAACTAGATGGGGTTATCTTCAAAGTGGACTTCGAAAAGGCTTATGATAAAGTCAAATGGTCCTTTCTACAACAGGCAATGCGCATGAAGGGTTTTAGTGAAAGTTGGAGAAACCAAGTAGACACCCAAGTACAGAAGGGCAGTGTCGGAGTCAAGGTGAATGATGACATTGGTCATTATTTTCAGACTCATAAGGGGTTGAGACAGGGGGATTCCATGTCTTCTCTCCTGTTTAATATTGTGGCTGACATGCTGGCTATCCTTATAGTCAGGGCCAAGCAACGCAGACATGTAGATGGTTTAGTCCCTCACCTAGTCGATGGAGGGGTGTCCATTCTACAATATGCAGATGACACTGTTCTTTTTATGGAACATGACTTGGCTAAGGCACGTAACATGAAACTCATATTGTGTCTCTTTGAATAGTTGTCTGGTTTAAAAATAAATTTCCATAAGAGCGAGCTGTTCTGTTTTGGGAAGGCTAAAGACGAAGAACACAAATATAGACAACTGTTCGGATGTGAGTTAGGTGCTTTACCATTCAATTACTTGGGCATACCGATTCATCACCGTAAACTATCCAATAAAGAGTGGAAATGTATTGAAGAACGAATTGAAAAAAAAACTTAGCTGCTGGAAGGGAAAGCTTATGTCATATGGAGGTCGGCTAGTCCTGATTAACTCAGTCTTGACGAGTATGCCGATGTTCCTACTTTCGTTCTTCGAAATTCCGATAGGAGTCAGAAAGCGCCTTGATTTTTTTAGGACTCGTTTCTTTTGGCAGTCTGATGAGGTCAAAAGAAAATACCGTCTGGCGAGATGGGATATCCTTTGTCGACTCAAAGAACAAGGGGGGCTTGGTATTGAGAACCTAGAACTCAGGAATAAATGCCTTATGTGAAAATGGTTGTACAGGCTAGAGACCGAACCGGAGAGTATGTGGTCACAGATTTTGCGCAATAAATACTTACAATCCAAAACTTTAGCCCAGGTAACCATGAGACCAACGGACTCACCATTCTGGAAGGGCCTTATGAGAACGAGGAATTTGTTTTTTCACAGGGTCAAATTCTTGGTTGGCAATGGTTTGTCGACGAGATTTTGGGAAGATACGTGGTTAGGAGACACGCCCTTGGCCGTCCAATATCCACTACTTTATAATATTGTGCAACGAAAGGAGGCTTACGTGGGCACAGTTATGCAAACCACTCCCCTAAACATTCAGTTTCGACGTACGCTAGTTGGTGACAGATGGAATGCATGGTTACACTTGGTTCGGAGATTGATGGACGTTCAACTCTCTGACCAACCGGACACGATACATAGGACGCTTACTAAAAATGGGATTTTTACGGTGAAATCTTTTTATTTAGATTTGATTAACTCTGGCCAAATACCAAGATCTTTGCACATCTGGAAGGTTAAGGTTCCTTTACGGATTAAAATCTTTATGTGGTTTGTCCATAAAAAAGTGATTCTTACTAAGGATAACTTAATCAAAAGAAGATGGGTGGGAAGCTCGCGGTGCTGTTTTTGTGATCATGATGAAACAATACAACACCTTTTTCTTGAATGCCCTTTGGCGATACTTTTGTGGAGAACGATTCATATAGCCTTCAGCATTCACCCACCTGCTGATATTGCGTCATTGTTTGGGGCGTGGTTAGCTGGGGTTGATCAGATTACTGCAGCTCGTATTCGGATTGGAATATGTGCGCTTTTCTGGGCTATATGGAACTGCAGAAATGATATGATTTTTAACAGACAACATAATTTAACTTTCTTGCAGGTTATCTTCAGGGCTACAGCTTGGATCCGTACGTTGTCCTTACTCACTCCTATGGACTCCAGGGAGCCTTTGGTTACTGGGTGCAACCGATGGGAGATGGTAGCTCGGGCTATATTCAACCGGTTTGGATGGCGATCACATAACAGGATAGGAGTCTAGGGAGTCTATCCTATATTTTTTTACCTCCGGTTGCTTGAGACATGATGTAATTTTGTTCTTCCCATACTTTTGCTCCGTTTGCGAGCTGTAAGACCTTTTTTGGATTGACCTTTTTGAATTATCAATAATATGGCTGCATGCATCTTCATGATGCAGAGGCCGGGGGTACACCTCCATTTCAAAAAAAAAGCAACCGAGTTGTTCCTCGTATGAAATGTAGCAGCGTGTATATATAATTACACATGATCGATCGGATAGGTATTCAAACTTCAAGGATCAACGAGGAAGCGAGTCCACCTTTTTCGAAAAGGGGGACTTCCCCGGTCTCTGCATCTGAATGATGCATACGGCCAATATTATTGAAAAGCACAATATCCGACAAAAGCCTCCAAAGTGGACAAAAGTGCTGAGAGGCTGCGGCAAACCATTCTTCAGAAAAGTATTTCTTTTGCGGAAATTTCTTCGAACAATTTGACATGTAGATCACCCTAATAATTTTGTAGTCTATACAAATTGTTTATAGGTCAATTAATCAGAACTTTGACGAGAATTACCGAGTCGCTAAGGTTTGTACTACCCCCTGTCAGTCCGGCCTCTTTCTCCCACGCGCAGCCAGGCAATGGAGGTACCAGCCTATTTTGACGGCATGTCGAAGAGCACGTGGTAGAAATGAACGCCACTACACTTTTTCGGGCCGGTTTCTAAATTATAATGGATAAGTGTTGTTCCTTCGATCTTTTCACTGCTATTGTATGTCAACATAATTACATAATGCTACTATTTTGAGGGATGTTTAAAAAGAGATGTTTGCATAGTCTTTTGAAACGCGGTTTTAAGTAAAGAAAAGCTCCACCTTGTAGATAGATAGAGTTTTAGTCCTTGACGGAGAGGCGTTCGTATGGATGGCGAAGCTTCTTCTTTGAGTTAGTCTTGTGGGCTACGGCCCTCCTCCAGTTCGTCCGTTGAAACGAATTAGACGGAACTGCGGCATACATTTCTGTCAGCTCCTCAGGGCGGCGAAGTTAGGGTTTATTGTCGTGCGTACTCAAGAGCGATATTTGGTGTCAAATTCTTCAGATCAATTCAAGAATTCAACAACGATGACTACGGCTCTGAGGCACTGGTCTTAGGGGCATGTGCACGAAGACTTCCTGTCATCGACAAGGTCAGGCCGGCTCCGGTATGGAAGCGGCGACAGTGACGCGTTGTCGGCTCGTTCTGACGGCGGCAATGGTCGTTCGGTGGTCCATGGACCTCGATGTAATTTTTATTATTTTTGAGATGTTTTGTAGTTCAGTTGAATCTTTATATATCCGATCATTTTCGCAAACAAGTCAATAAAAGCTCTCCTTAACATTTTGTCATGTAGAAGCAGTAATACCCACGTTGTACTGTACTCAGTGCAAGGTTTTGAGTACCGAATGAGACAATTTTACCATGGGGGACGGATAAACGTGGTTACCACGGTTACCGGGAAATACCGAGAATATTTCGAACGAATTTTATAGTTGAATTTTTAATTCAAATAAATGAATGAACGAACATTCGAACCAGAGACCTGTCAAAACAGGAACTAGGTTGCTACGAACATGTCATAATGAACTCTCATGGCATTAATTAGATCCTACGCACCTTACTGCAATTGGAGCATTTAAATTCAAAAATTTCGAAAAATGGTATTTTTTGCTCGGTATGAGGATTTGTCGAGGGGCATAGAAATATGCGGTAACCATGGGAAATCTTGAAATTTCGACCGGTAATCAAAACCTTGACTCAGTGCATGAAGTGAACATTTCTGAATAGTATAGTATGTTTTTTTTTTATTAACTGAATGGTAGCACTTTAATTTCTCTGTGTTACCTGAATGAAACAATGTCTTACGAAATGCATGTTACTCTACCGTTGTATGTCCTGTACTTTTGAAATTGAAAAGATAATTACTACACTACACGCATAGAATTTGCCGGTCTTCAAGGGTTAGCCAGCTCGAGGTCTCCGGTTTTCCTCGCCATCTGCTCCTGAAGCAGCTGGTTCTTCTGCGCCTCCGCCTTCTTCTGCTGGACCTTCTCGCCGTACATGTAGGAGGCAAAGCCCCAGAGGCAGAGCACGAGCGCGATGCCCTTTGGCCCGTCAAACTTCTCGTGGAGGAAGATGACGGCGAGGACCTCGGCGATGCCCTTTGGCCCCGATCTCGTTTCTTTTGGGAAGGAACGGGAGACAAAAAGAAATATCATTTGGTCAAATGGGCGGCAATCTGCCGACCTAAAAAATTTGGGGGGCTTGGAGTTACCAATTCCAAGCTTATGAATGTTGCACTTTTAACCAAGTGGTGGTGGCGACTTGCGCAAAACGAATCTGGCCTCTGGGCCCGCATCCTTAAAGCCAAATATTATCCGGACGGCACGGTTTTTCAAGCAAAATCATCGGGATCAACGTTCTGGAGAGGGATCCAGGCCGTTCGGCCGGCTTTCGCTCTTGGGGCACATTTCTCTATTAAGAATGGCGGTTCTACCCGCTTTTGGCTCGACCATTGGTGGGAGCATTCCCCTTTGTGGGAATCGCATCCAGAGTTGTACCATCTTGCCACCGATCCCAACCTTATGGTTGCCGATGCCCTTCGTGTTAGCCCACCGGCAATTACCTTCATCCGTGCGCTTGGGCCGGTGGAGGCTGCCAACTGGGATAACTTGGTGGTGGCTTGGAGAGATATAGAGCTCTCCTCTGAACCTGACGCAGTCTCGTGGAAACTATCGTCCTCTAAATTGTTCACGGCCAAATCTTTATACTCCAAACTGTCCGACGGACCGGTGCTCTCCATGGTTAGGGGACTGTGGAAAGCAGGGCTGCCTTTGAAGATCAAAATCTTCATGTGGCAGATGATGAGAAATAGGCTTCCATCCTCTGATAACGTGGCCAAGCGTAACGGACCGTCTGATGGCACTTGCACGCTGTGTGGGTTGGCCGAAGACGCTAACCATATTTTTTTTCAATGTGTGCTGGCCCGTTTTGCGTGGAGTGCGGTGAGGGAAACTTTCGACAAAAATTGGCAACCCCATACTTCGAAAGACCTCTTAGAGATCCTTTCGGCCCAGAAAGGACCATCTGCTAGAATCCTGTGGCGATGCGTAGGGGCGCTTCTTTGGTCTTTTTGGTCCGTGCGTAACAAGTTTACGATCGAACACAAGTTTCCAAAGCACCCAGCTGACATATTATTCAAATTTCACATTTTTCTCCAGGTGTGGATGCCGTTGGGGAAAGCGCTTGATGAACAAGTCATGAATGCTGTCATGGAGAAGATCAAAATGATGACTTGCCAAGCTCGACGAGACGATGGGACTTCCTAAGCGAGTGCCTTGCTACTATCGCTCGTTTTCTCCATGTTTTATCTTTTGTGATGTGACTTGTTGGTGCCGGTGTTGCTAAAACTTTAAGTTTCTACTTTTGGTCTGTAACCTTAACTGATGTGCGATGACTTGCCCTGGTGGCTTTATTAATTTAAAGCCGGACGCACTCTGCGTCTTCGTTCCAAAAAAAAAAAGGACCTCGGAGAGCGGCAGGAGGACAGCGACCATGATGCCGGCGAGGAGCGAAGATGCGCAAGTGACGAGCCCAATAACGCCCAGGTTGAGCAGCTGCCACGCCACGGCACCCCACACGAGCACTAGGTAGTACTTGGTCTCGCCGAGCCCGAATGCCGCCGCCTCGCTCGGCAGCGCCTTGAAGTCGCTCTTGATGGCCATGCCGAGCAGGCACACCATCGTGCCGGCGGCGCCCATCATGGCCTGCATCTGCATCACCGTGGAGTAGGGCGGCGGCGCGCTCGCGGCTGGTCCCCTCCGCCGCCCAAACCGCTCCATGGCGACTTCAACGAGCGGCAGCACGAGCCCGGCGAGCGCGGCCGCCGCGATGGCCTCACAGAACCCGGTCCAGTACGTCTTCGATGGCTCGCCCGCCGGCTTCCCGGAGCCGGGCCCGACGCCGAGCACCGCCGGACCGATGGTGAGCAGCAGGACGGCGTTGGCAGAGAAGGGCGTGAAGCGGAGCCCGACAAAGAGGAACGCGAACACGGCGGTGAAGGCGAGCTGAGTCGCCAGCAGCAAGGACGACGTGGACAGCGGCAGCGCCTGCGACCCCATCGCGTACACGAAGCACGACACGGCGTACAAACTGCCTAGCACGACGGCCGCGCCAACGAGGCGAGGCGGGAGGAGGAGGTTGACGATGCCGTGGCGGCGGCCGCGGAAGATGGAGACGCACAGGGGCGGGAGGAGGAGCAGCCAGCCGGAGATCTGGACCAGCGCGGAGAGCCAGAGGCGTTGGCCGCCGTGGACGAAGTAGACCCGCAGCAGGAGCGGCCCGCTGGAGCCGATGAGGACGAGGCAGGCGCTGAATATGACCAGCGGCGAAGGCCGGTAGCGAGCCGGCGAGGCCGTCGAGGCGGCTATGGCGTGGTGTGGCGAGGCGCTTGGCGTCTTTGCTGCTTCTTGCATGGCTGGAGCTGGACTGGCACTAGCAGTTATGGCTGCCATGAAGCTCAGCTCGGAGTATGTGTGTTCTGCTCCTTTGCCTTACGAGTTTGGTTTGGAGGCTCTTTGTTGGATGCTCCAGATGGTGATAGCTTGTGCGGAGTAACATGACGGGGTTGGAGGGTTTATATAGCAGAACTAATCAACTAAAAATTTAGTAAGTAGGTGAGTGGTGAGTCAAACATAAAGGAAGGAGGAGGGAAGTACACGCGCGCGTAGCAGTTAACAATGAGCTCTTCGGTCTTTGTCTTCTGAACTCAAGATATATTTATCCCGGAGCGCTGCAAATAATGAGAGTCTATGTCCTCCTCCACTTGTTGCATTCATCTATTTGTAAGAGCTGTGTCTGCAATGGCACGGGGAGGGGAGGCGCTTGGCGTCTTCTTGCATGGCCGGACTGGCACTAGCACTAGCACTAGCAGCTATGGATGCCATGACGTGTCTTAGCTCAGCTGCAAGTGCAAGCTCCGGATGCTCCTTTGATTGGATGCTCCAGATGGCCATGAGCTTATGTGTTACTAGATGTGAAGCTCGACCACAGAGAGAAAACGAACTACACAAATTAGTTAGTAGGTGAGTCAAACATAAAGGAAGGAGAAAAGTACGGACGTAACAGCTAAAAATGAGCTCTCTGGTCCATCTGACCATCTGTTATGAACTCCAACATATATTTGTCCTGGAGCAGCGTTGCCAACAATGGCAGTAGCATGTACTACATTACTGCTCCAGCTTCATTCATCTAGATATTTTTCGCGTGCGTTTGATATTTATAAGTCACCTGAAAATGGCGCAAGAGTTGGTCGATTTTATAAAAGATGAAGGCAATGTGGCATGAAGCACCGACGGCCAAGTCCGAAACGAGGGCACACCATGACCTCGCCCGATACAAGAGGGGTGAGGGTAGGAGCAAGACGATGGATACGAAGGGGAGAGATTATCGATGAAACTATTTTCTTGTTTTCAGGCAATTGATAATTAGTTCGTCCCATTTTTGTGATTGAACATACAATATTTTCGTATGTTCAGCATTCAGTAGTCCCAAGTCACAACTCGGAAGTATAGTACTATTACATAGTATGATTAGAGCATGTACAACCAGACTCCTTGTCGGGGGAAACTGTCCGCCACGAACACCTATGGGACCGGAGCCCCTTGTCTGTGCGGTACGAGGGCGGAGGGAGCACGAAGAGCAGATCGTAGCGAGCACGCGGGCAGTTTTACCCAGGTTCGGGCCGCGGTAGACGCGTAAAACCCTACTCCTGCTTAGTTGTGTATTGAGTTTGAGTGCTCGGGAGCTTGAAGAAGTAGCTACACCGAGCATATAAGTGATCTAGGTTCCGAACCCCCTCCACGTTGTGCATGGGCCTCCTTTTATAGTGCAAGGGGTCATCGACAGGTGTCAACGTAGGAGAAAGGGGTAAAAACGTAAAAGAGGTGGTAGTTGTAACAGTGCGGGAACAGTGGAACTACAGTGCAGAACAGTGGTCTATACCTACTTTGACAGTGGGGGACAAAGGCATTTAATGCCCGTCGCCGTCGACCCCAAAAGCTCCCGCCCTAGCGTCTCCGTCCGCCACGGCGATGGATCCACCACCGTGGAGTGCCACCGTGTCCCCCTGGCTGCACAACTATCCGCCACGCGTCCCTGGATAGGCCCCAGGGCGACGCGTGGGCCGATGAGCTGGAGCGCGGGCACACAGCGCAGCCTTCCCGGCAAGCACCTTGCCGGGGCCTTGATCTTGCCGGGCCCGGGAGCTTGCCGCTCCCCGGGCCCTTGCCGGGGCGCATATAGCGCCGAGGCGTGTCTTCTAATCTTCCTGGCAAGCTCCTCTTGCCAGGGCCTTGTGCTAGTGGGGCAGTCTTGAGCCTGGTACGGCCTTCCCGGCAAGCTCCTCTTGCCGGGGTCTCGATCTTCTGTCTTGTATACTTTGTTTTTGAATGGCTTAATAAGGGGCAGGAAGGTCTCCGGCAAGCACGCGGTAAACCCTGCCGCGGGAAGCTACAACTGCCCGTGCACAAGTTGGGGTACTGAGGTACCCCTACCTTAGTACACCGACAGGAGCCCCCGGGCCTGGGCCACACACGGTGCCGAGCGCTGTTGGGCCAGGCCCAAAACAGTGCACGGGCACCCGCGGCCCGCGGCACGCCGAATCCACTTCCGTATCCGCCGCATCCCCCCGTTACGGCACGCGTCGATTGCGGCGTCGTGGGATGGGACGTGCCCACGATCTCTTAATGGAAAGGGCGAAACGCCCCCCACTCCCCCATAAAAGCAGAGGAAGCAGGCGCGGTTCCCCTCCTTGCGCTTTCATTGCATCGTCTCCTTCCTCCAGAGATCTCTCTTGCGCTCTGCCTCCACACCTCCACCGCCGCCGAGCTCTTCGTCCCCCTCCTTCCGCCGCGTCCGCCATGGCCCCAAAGACCGACAAGGCGAAGGCGGAGAAGTCCAAGAGGGAGAAGTCGGAGCAAGCGGCGAAGCTCGCCGCGTATCGGAAGCAGCATCTCGTCTTCCCGCCGAGGCTCGGCGCGCGGGAGCTCTGGAACAAGTACTACTTGTTCTGGTCCAAGGAAACCAAGGCGCACCCCCGCACGCGAGCGTATCCGGCCGCCGCCAAGGACAGCTACCCCGGCGGGTACTATTTCTTCGCAGCTTTTTTTCACTGCGGTCTTTGCCCTCCTTTCTCAAATTTCTTCTGCGATGTCATGCACACCTACGGCCTCCATCTCCTTGACTTCACCCCCAACGCCATCCTCACCATGGCGGTTTTCGCACACATGTGCGAAAACTTCATAGGGATACAGCCCAATGTAGCACTTTTTAGGCACTTCTTCACTCCTAGAGCAGAGGCCGACGCCCCCCTCTCCGGAGGAATTTCTTGGGTTTTCCGTCTGAATAAGAAGGGATCTTACTTGCCGGGAGAACTCCGCGGCAAGTGGGAGGAGTGGCGTGCGGAGTGGTGCTGGGTCGTCGAAGACCAGCCGCAAGCTTTCACCGCGCCGCGCACAACGCCCATCGTGCGCGGCAGGGACTGGAGCGAGCTAGACTCGGACGACATCAAGCTCGACATCGCCCTCGTCCGGATTCTTCGTCTTCGGGTGGCACAGCTGTCCGTTGCCGAGGTGGGCGCAGACTTCCTTCGCCGCCGCATCGCCCCTCTCCAAGACAGGAAGAGGCCGGCCTGGGAGTACGGCGGCCCGGCGGACATAATGAGGCTGCGCCCCGGGCTCAACTTCAACTTCACGACGCTGGAGCTGAAGGGGATGGTCCGGGAACTCTTCAAGTATGACCCGGCACACCCCGAGTGGTTCCGAGCTCCCCGGGGGGTGGTGCCGCTCTGCAACAGCACCGTCCGGGACCGTCTCCTCGCCATGATGCCCGCATGCGATTCGCACGGCGTGGACCGCACGTGGATTGCGCCCAAGCCCATCGACGTCCTCAACTTCTACGACAACCTCGTGGAGGTGGCGAAGAACAAGAACGACGTCAAGGAGCACACGCGGGACACCACCGACCAGGAGATTGCCTATATGGCTTCTCGGGCTGAGGAGGCCGCTACAGCCGCATCGGCAGGAGACTTCGGGTACACGCCTGCTAAGGCGGAGGCTGCGGATGCGTCCAGCCAGGCGGAGGAGGCGGAGATCCGCAGACTGCTGCAGCTCCCTCCCGACGCGCTCGCCGGGGTCCCCTCGCTGAGGCACTCCGGGATCCACGGGATCGTGGCCGAGGCCGCGGCAATGGAGGGTGCCGCCGGAGGGAACAGAGGCGCCGCGAGGAGCGGAGGCGCCGGAGGGAGCGGAGGTGCCAAGGGAAAAGAGGCCGCAGTGCAGGGCGCTGGGCCCAGCGAGCCGGCCGGGGAAGAGGAGGAGGAGGAGGCCGAGGACTCCGGCGGATCTACGGAGCTCTACGCCGATGACCTCTCCTCGTCGGAGAGCTCCCCGCCCCCGGCAAGCCCAAGGCAGTCTCCACCGAAGCGTCTCCGCAAGACGGCGACGGGAGAGAGGGCGCAAGCGCCCCGGCAACAACCAGCTCGCCGGGCAGCTCCCCGGGGGAGCCAAGCTGCGCCAAGGGCGACCGGCGCACCAGCCACAGCAGAGGCGGCCCGCGCGCGGGCCACGACGGAGGCGCCTCGCAGGCCGGCGCCGAGCCGACAGGGGTCTTCTCGGAGCGGAGCAGCGGCTCCGCCCGCTCCCCGGGCTCCGGCAACCACAGGGGCTGGGTCTTCGCAGCCCCCAGCCCCCGGGACCGCCAAGCGCCCGAGGGAATCTTCATCTTCCGCTCCTCGCGCCGACGCGCCCACGGTGGAGTACGACTTCTCCGCCTTGAGCGAGGACGACGACGAGGAGGATCAGGAGTAAGAATCCAAGATCTGACACCTTCTCGAGTTTTGTCTTGATTGTCGTTGATGCTGACTTTGTTTATTGCTTTGATTTCAGGACCTTGGTTCAGCGCGCGGCGAAGAAGGCCAAGGCGCCTGTGGTTGAGGCCGCGGAAGACTCGGCAGCCGCGGCAACAGGAGGCGCGCCGGAGCCGAGCCTGCCGGACCCGAGCGCTGCTCCGAGGAGCAGCCCCCAGCGCAGCCCCCAGCGTAAGTCTGGGGTCCATCCTTCCACTTGTCGGGACGTGCTTAGGGATTTTGTCTTCTTTCATCATCTTAATGTTTCTTGTCTTGATTTGTGCAGAGGTGGAGCCACAGCGGGAAGAGCGCCCGGAGACCGTCATCGAGGAGCCGCAGGCCCCGCCGTCCCCGCCAAGGCCGAACTCTCCGGCAAGGGAGAGTGCTCCGCCAAGGGCGGGTACTCCGCCAAGGCAGAGTACCCCGCCAAGGGCGAGCAGCCCGGCGAGGGCGGCCACTCCGCCAAGGCTGAGCTCCCCGGCGAGGGAGCCCGCCGCTGAGGACGTCCGCCAAGGTATGTCTTGTATTTTGTCTTCTTGGCTTCGTCTCTTTTTGGATTTTTGCTTGAACTTCTTTTTCTTCTTCTTCTTTTTAGATCCTCCTCCTCCCGAGCCGATGGAGACTGAGGTCATTAACATCGAGGACGAGGAGGGCGCGCAGGGCGGCGGCGGCGACGTCCCTGTCGTTGAGGACGCGGCGAGAGCCGCTGAGCCGGCCGCGCAGGAGACCGCTCCGGCTGCGGACGCAGCGGCCGGGGAGGGGGACGGCGACCGCACCGCCGACCCGGAGGCGGCGGGAGCATCAGATGCTGCGCCGGCCGCCGACCCCTCCGCCGGCAAGGAGCAAGGCTACTACCTTGAGGCCCCCAACGGCGTCTTCATCCAGATGCCTTGGGGGTCTTCATCGCGAGCTCCCGCGGAGGGCGAGGCGTTTGACGGAGAAGTCCTCGCCTCCGCGGGCCTGAAAATTGTCGAGGCGCCCGGCGGGAGTGAAGGGCCCGAGGAGGAAAAGCTGCTCCACCAGCTCCTGGCCCTTTACCGGGCCAGGCAGGCGAAGCTCGCTTCCCGGGAAGCTCTTGCCGCCAAGGCCGCCGCGGAGATGGAGAAGCGCGCGGCGGAGCTCAGCGCCGCCAACCAGGCGGCCCTCCGCGAGGTGGCGGAGGAGCGCGAGCGTCTCGCCGGCGAGTACCAAGAATGGGTGCTGGAGAAGGCCGAAGCTGAGGAACGGCAGCGGCTCGCCGGGGTGGAGCTGTCCCGGCGAGAAGGAGAGCTCGCGCAGCGGAAGGTCCAGCTCGACTCCCATGAGGAGGACCTTGCCGCTCGCGAGGCGGCCCTTGGCGGGGAATTGAAGGAGGCGAAAGCCGCCGCGGTTGCCGCGGAAAACGCCAAGAAGGAGCTCGCCGCCAAGGTCGTGCAGCTGGAGAAGGCGCTGAAGGTGAGCGCGGAGAAGGTTGCCGCGCTTATCACGGAGCGCGAGAAGGACGCCCACACAAATTCAGAGCTCCAGGTGAGCCTTTCTAAGAGGGGCGACGACTTGAAGGCCGCCAAGGACTCCATCGAGGACTTGGAGTTGAAGGTCACTACACTGAAGGATTCGCTCGACGCTGCCCGGGCTCAGGAGACTAAGCTGAAGGAGGAGCTCCGCAAGGAGCGGACCTTGGTGGACAGCGTCAACAAAGCATCCGAGCTCTTCCGCCATACCATTGAGGTATGGACCGAAGACTTGGTATCTTCTGCGTCCAACATTGACCAGGAGCTGCTGGCGCTGAAAGTTGAACATCTCATCTACTCTCCGGATCCGGATCTCCCGCACAGCGCCAAGCTCAGCCTCTTCTTTAGAGGGATCGCGCCGGCCCTTGCAGGTCTCCGGAACCAAATCCCCGCGCAGCTGGCCGAGGAGTCGCGCCTGCTCTGCGCGGGAACTCTGGAGCGGGTGCTGACGAAGATCGTGTACCGCAATCCGGGCATCAACCTCACCAACGTTCTTCGTAGCTTGCCGGCTGATGCGAACACGGAGGCCCTGAAGGAGCAGGTCGCCCACATCATCGCCAAGGTGGCTAAGATCTCCAGGAAGGAGGGCGACCGCGTAGATTAGGCCTCCATTATCTTTATCTTTTTGTTGCTGCACATTATGTCATGAACTCATTAGTCCATCGCGACAAGTTATCCTTTGTAAGATATTTATCTCATTTTGATCAATCAGTGCAATGTTATCTTCCTCGTCCTAATCTTTGACTTTGTATGCTTTTCACCCTACGCTCCCGGGGAGCTTGCCGGCAAGGGACCTTCGCCGCGAGCGCTGATTGCTGGACTCTGAGCAGCCTGCTGGCCAAGGTCTTACCGGCAAGCAACCTCGCCGCGGCTAGTCGCAACGCACTTAGCTTGCTGAGCGTACTCGGAAACGAAGCAAGGGCGCGACACTTGTCGCAGCTCACTTAAATCGTTGAGCGAACTCGGAAACAAGATAAGGGTGCGGCAAGCTACGGGTAGGTTCCTCCGCGCACAGGTTTTCCATACAAAGTGTGATTGTTCAAGGAAGACAACTAAAAACTTAAAATTTGAACTGGTCAAATTCTAACAACTTAGCTTTCATATATTGCTTGCTTTCCGGTAAGGCTTCTCTTTCTTGAACAGCACTTGGTTCCTCCTCGATCTCCTTCCCCCCCGGCAAACTTGTGCGCGAGGAACGTTCCTTCTGCTTAAGAGGAAAGAAAAGGGAGAGGGAAACAAGTATATGGCCTTTCGGCGTGCTAATGCTTACCGGATGTGTGTATCGCACAAGTTGCCAAATAACACATGCAAATAGCAAAGAAAAGCATGCAAAAGGCAAAAAGCGCAAAACACGGAAACTTTACTGATGCACGGGGTCTGCGCCCGGCTTTGTACAAAGGGTTACATGCATGAGCGGCAAAGCTTGTACAAAAGGTGGTTGCCGGAGCGGATCACGGCAACCGCGCCTTATGGGTGAAACTTGCGAAGATGCTCTATGTTCCAGGAGTTGCTCACCGGTAAGCCTTCTTCGGTCTCGAGGCGGACAGCGCCGGGCCTCGTAACTTGTCTCACCCGATAAGGGCCTTCCCACTTCGGCGTCAACTTGTTGGAATTCTTGGCGGACTGAACACGCCGAAGAACAAGGTCGCCTTCCTCGAGACTCCTGGCCTTGACCTTGCGGCTATGATAGCGACGCAAGGCTTGCTGGTATCGAGCAGCTCGTACAGCAGCCTGGAGACGTCCCTCCTCGAGGAGCAACGCGTCGTCTTGCCGCAGTTGCTCTTGCTCGAGCTCATCATAAGCGAGCACTCGAGGAGATCCGTATACGAGTTCCGTGGGGAGAACTGCCTCTGCTCCATAGACTAGAACAAAAGGTGTCTGTCCGGTGGCTCGACTTGGTGTCGTTCTGATTGACCAAAGAGCCGCCGGTAGCTCCTCTATCCAATTTCTTCCGCACTTGTGCAGCCTGTCAAAGGTCCTTGTCTTGAGTCCGCGCAGCACTTCAGCATTCGCCCTCTCTGCTTGACCGTTGCTCCTCGGGTGAGCAACAGAAGCGAAACAGACCTTGGCGCCAAGGTCTTGGACGTACTGCATGAAGGTGCGACTAGTGAATTGCGTACCGTTGTCGGTGATGATCCTGTTAGGGATCCCGAAACGGCAAACAATTGACCTGAAGAACCTGACTGCTGACTGTGCTGTCACCTTTCTCACTGGCTCCACTTCTGGCCACTTTGTGAACTTGTCGATTGCGACGTACAAGTACTCAAAGCCCCCGACAGCACGGGGGAAAGGGCCGAGGATATCGAGCCCCCAGACCGAGAAGGGCCAGGACAAAGGGATTGTTTGGAGAGCTTGAGCTGGCTGATGAATCTGCTTTGCATGGAACTGGCACGCTTCACACTTGGTTACTAGTGCAGTCGCATCTTGGAGGGCTTCTTGCCAAAAGAACCCTTGCCGGAAAGCTTTCCCGGCAAGCGCCCTTGCGCCAATGTGGTGGCCGCATATGCCTCCGTGTATTTCCGCCAACAGCTTCTGTCCATCTTCCCTGGAGATACACTTCAGTCTGACACCATTGAGTCTTCTTCTGTACAGCTCGTTATCCACGAACTGGTACATACTCGACTGCCTGGTTATCTTCTCTATTTCTTCTGGGTCGTCGGGAAGTTCTCCAGTTTGAAGGAAACGGACGATCTGCTGCGCCCATGCCGGAGCCTGGGGCTCGGCGGCAAGGACTAAAGGCTCGAGGGCCGCTGCGGGAACCTCAGCTTCTACGGCGAGGACCTCTGATTCTGCCGGAGCTGAAGGTCCCCCGGCAAGCTCACCGGGGCGAGGCTTGTCGGGAACGCTTGCTTCAACTGTACAGACCCGAGGATCTGCAGGAGCAAACTGTTCCTCAGCGTTGTGGTCGTTGATCTTAGGGACCTTGGCGGCGGTTTCAGGAAGATCCGCCGGCAAGTAGTCGCCGGAGACCAACTTTCTCTTCTTGGACTGCCCAATGGATGGTGTAACGGATGGTTGAGTCAGCTTGAGCAAGAAGGTCCCTGGTTCCACAGGTAACTTCATCGCAGCACACTTTGAAAGGCCATCTGCAATTTCATTTTGAGCTCTCGGGACGTGCTCCATCTGCAGACCTTCAAAGTGCTCTTCAAGCTTTCTCACTTCATCGACATAAGCTTCCATCAAAGGGCTCTGATAGCTCTTGTTAACTTGTCGGACCACCAACTAAGAATCTCCCCGCACAATCAGCTTTCTGATCCCAAGTTCGGCCGCAATCCTGAGGCCGGCAAGCAAGCCTTCATATTCAGCAGTGTTGTTTGTCGCTTGCTCCCTGGGAAAGTGCATCTGGATAACGTATTTGAGGTGCTCTCCGGTGGGCGCGATGAGTACCACGCCAGCACCGGCGCCTTGCAGCGAGAAGGCACCGTCAAAATACATTACCCATTCGCTTGTCGCTTCTTGTACGGGTGTACTTGTTTCTTGAACTTCTTCATCGGGCGTTGGGGTCCATTCAGCTATGAATTCTGCCAAGGCTCGGCTCTGTATAGTTGAAGTACTTTCAAACTTGAGTCCAAAGCTTGACAGCTCCAGTGCCCACTCAACGATCCTGCCTGTTGCTTCTGGGTTGTGCAATATCCTCTTCAGCGGAAAGCGAGTGACCACTGTTATCTCATGGGCTTGGAAGTAATGGCGCAGTTTTCTCGAGGCCATGAGGAGGCCGAAAAGCAACTTTTGCACACCAGAGTACCTTGATCTAGCCCCCTGGAGAAGGGAACTTACAAAATACACTGGGCGCTGCACCATCTTCTTCCGCACCTCACCTTGTTCCTGCGCAGAGTCATCCTTGTCGGGGCCAGAGCTTACCGGAGCAGCCCCCTGTTTGTCGCTGGATTCGCTTGCCAGTGGTGCTGACTCCTCGTCGGACCCCCTCTCCGCTACTAACGCAGCACTAACCACTTGGTTGGTTGCCGCTAAGTATAGCAACAACTTTTCCTGTGGTCTAGGTGCGACAAGTATTGGAGTGGAGGACAGGTACCGTTTCAAATCCTGCAGCGCCGCCTCCGCTTCCGGAGTCCACTTCATGGGACCTGCCTTCTTCAA
The DNA here is from genome assembly GCA_902687465.1 of Secale cereale. Taxonomy (NCBI): domain Eukaryota; kingdom Viridiplantae; phylum Streptophyta; class Magnoliopsida; order Poales; family Poaceae; genus Secale; species Secale cereale. The sequence goes on from LR738715.1 coordinate 66,419,451, forward strand.
GATTTTGAAGAAAGGTAGGGCGCGTTCTGCAGATTTTGAAATGAACCTACTGAGGGCAGCCACGCAACCTGCAAGCCTCCTGACATCCTTGACGCGCTTTGGGGCCTCTATCTGCTCAATGGCTTTAATCTTGTCGGGGTTGGCTTCAATCCCCCTCTGTGACACAAAGAACCCGAGAAGCTTGCCAGAGGGGACTCCAAAGACGCACTTCTCGGGGTTCAGCTTGAGCTGTATTCTGCGCAGGTTCTGAAATGTCTCTTCCAAATCTTGGATCAGGGTATCCTTGCTCTTGCTCTTCACCACGATGTCATCCATGTAAGCCTCTACATTTATGTGGATCTGTGGCTCAAAAGCAGTGTATACTACTCTTGCAAAGGTTGAGCCCGCATTCTTCAATCCAAACGGCATGCGTATGAAGCAATAAGTGCCACATGGAGTGATAAACGCGGTCTTCTCTTCATCTTCCTTGGCCATGAAAATCTGATGATAGCCTGAGTATGCATCAAGAAAACAGAGTAGCTCACATCCGGCAGTGGAGTCAACGATCTGGTCAATGCGCGGCAAAGGGAATGGATCCTTGGGACATGCTTTATTCACATCGGTGAAGTCTATACACAGTCTCCATTTCCCATTGGCCTTGCGCACGACGACTGGGTTTGCCAACCACGTCGGATGGATCACACCTCTAACTAGGCCTGCTGCCTCTAGCTTCTTGATTTCTTCGTTGATGAATTCTTGGCGCTCCACGGCTTGCTTCCTCACTTTTTGCTTGATGGGCCGCGCGTGAGGACAAACAGCAAGCTTGTGCTCAATTACCTTCCTGGGAACACCGGGGATGTCAGATGGTTGCCAGGCAAACACATCGACATTCGCCCGCAGTAAGGCAACGAGCGCGCTTTCCTATTTGCTGTCAAGCGTGGCACTGATGGTGAAGGTACCACCAGTGCCGTCCTCCTTGGCGGACACCTTCTTGGTTGCTGGAGGAGCGGCCATTCCTTTCTTACTCTTGCCGGTGGAGCTCGATGGAACGTCCTCGACGGCAGCGCAGCACTCCGAAGAGGTGCGGTTGCCGGAGTGGGTCCCAGAGCACTTGCCGGGCGTGGTCTTCGTCTTCTTCCCCCCGGGAGCTTCAGCGGCAAGAGTATCCTTCTCGGCCGCAGCTGCCGCATCCCGGTAGATCTTGTCGGCGCAGACAAGCGCATCCTTCTTGTCGCCGTGGACAGTGATGACGCTTATCGGCCCCGGCATCTTGAGTACGTTGTAGGCATAATGGGAAGCTGCCATGAACTTGGCGAGGGCAGGACGGCCGAGTATTCCGTTGTAGGGCAACGGAATATCAGCGACGTCGAAAGTGATGCGCTCAGTTCTGAAGTTGAGCTCCCCGCCAAAGGTCACCGGCAGAGTGATCTTTCCCTTGGGCTTGCTCCTTCCCGGGTTGATTCCTTGGAATGAACCGGTCTCTTCGAGCTCGCCATCTGGAATCTGGAGTTTCTTGATCACAGCAGAGGAGATCAAGTTCAGCCCGGCCCCGCCGTCAACCAACATTTTGGTGACCTTGAGGTTGCGGATGGTGGGAGAAACCAGCATCGGCAAGCACCCGACCGCAGTGGTGCGGTCAGGGTGATCCTCAAGATCAAAAACGATGGGCGTGCTGGACCATTTGAGAAGCCTGCGCGACTCCACGGGCGGCTCCGCTGCGTTCACCTCACGCACCCACTGCTTGAGCTGGCGGTGGGAGGTGTGCAGAGAGGCGCCACCGTCGACGCACAGGACCTCCGTGGCCTTCTGGAACTCCTGCTCGCTGTTCTCCTCGTCCTCCACATCTTCGTCGTCGTCCTCTTCGTCCTTGTCACGGCCCCGGGGAGGTCGATCCCCTTGCCGCTGCTTGGCCTTGCCGCGGCGTCCTCCCCGGCCGTTGAACGGCCGCTTCTTGCTTGTCTCCTCCCCGCCACCTTGGGCCTTCTCCTTGTCGCGCCTCTCGTACTCAGCTTTCTGCTGCTCGACGAGATACTCGACGCGCTTGCAGTTGGAGAGATCGTGACCCTTGGTGCGGTGGATCTTACAGTATTGCTTGTCGGAGCTTCCCGGCTTGTCGGCCGCCGCTACAGGGGCAGGCTCCTTGCCGGAGCCGCCAGCCTGCGCTTGCTTGGCGGGGGCTTCCTTGCCGGTCTTCTCGATGGCAAGCACCTCCTTCTTGCCCTTCCTTCTGTTATTCCGCCGCCGGCTCTTCTTTGCCGGGGCAGCGTCATCGCTGTCGCTTCCTCCTGCGCCAGCATCCTCCCCGGGGAGTCTCCTCCCCTCTTCCGCGCGTGCGCACTTGTCAGCCAGAGCATAGAGCTCGCTGACATCCCGAATCTTCGTCATCGCCATTTCTTCACGCATGCGGCGGTTACGCACGTTCTGGTGGAACGCGCTGATAACCGCGGCAGGGTGGACATCAGGGATGTTGTGCTGCACGCGGCTGAAGCGTTGGATGTACTTGCGCAGGGTTTCGCCTTCCTTCTGGGCCAGAATGTGGAGATCGCTCTCCTGGCCTGGGGTTTGTGGCCGCCGGTGAAGGCGCCAACAAACTGGTGGCAAAGGTCGGCCCAAGAAGAGATGGAACCTTCCGGCAAGTGCATTAGCCACGAACGGACGTTCGGTTTTAGCACGAGCGGGAAGTAGTTCGCCAAGATCTTCTCGTCGCGCCCCCCGGCAGCTTGCACTGCGATGGTATAGACGCTGAGGAATTCCGAGGGGTGCGTCTTGCCGTCGTATTTCTCCGGTACGTCGGGCTTAAAATTCTTCATGCTGGGCCACTGGACGCGCCGCAGCTCGCGGGTGAACGCAGGGCAGCCTGCCGCGTACGGCAAGTCGCCTGGCTCACCGGGCGCGTGCGCGTCGACAGTGTTCCCAGCTCTCTTGTCTGATTGTCGCCGAGCTTCTCGGCGGCGCTCGATTGTGGTCCGAGCGTCTTCTTCTCGCCGGTCGTCGAGGACTTGGCGCTGGTCCCGACGGGCCCGCGGGTCCGACGAGGCTGTGGAGCCGTCGTCGGCGTTGTTCCGGCGGGGCGGCGTCTTCTGCTTCTGTGGCGGGGAGTGCACGCTTGTCGCACCCCCGGCAGTCTTGTCGCCGTCAGCCTTCGTCTTCTCAGCTTGCCGCGGCCGCGAGGCCGACGGCTGCTGTGGAGAATCGTTGTTGGCGAAGGCTATCAGGCTCTGGATGGTGGCCCTCCAGTCTTCGGCCTTGTCTGCCGCTGGAGGGAAATCGAGGAGCAGTTGCGCTCTTGCGAGCGCTTCTGCCGGAGTGGAGGGGAACGCGGGCGAGCGGTGCGAGGAGCGGGATACGCTCGGACTTCTAACGGCGTTAGAAGGAGCGGGGTCCCGCGCCGGCGCCTTCGCTTTGCTTGTGCCCGGACGGGGGTCCGGGGCGTCCCGCGAGCCTCCGGTTTGGCCTTGTCCCAGCAAGCGGATGCCACCTCCCGTGACATGGCGCTGCTGGGTCGTTGTGTGCTGGGAGGGACGCGGTGCGTCCACGGAGACCGAGGTTCGGTCGTCCGTTCTGTTCTTGGATCTAGTGGCGCCGTGAGTGTCCTCGCCGGCGGCCACTCTTCCGACGGCGTCTCCCCCGCCCACCGTTGGCTCCGGCGGCGGCGGGTGAGACGCAGACGGGCCTCCGACCTCCGAAGCCTTCTTCTTCGGGGCCATGGAGTTGTTGCTGGTGAAGTTGACGAATTCGGAGAGGTTGATGAAGAATGCGCCCGCGTGAACGCCGGATCAGGTTCGCACAACCTCGACGCCCCCTACCTGGCGCGCCAAAGATGTCGGGGGAAACTGTCCGCCACGAACACCTATGGGACCGGAGCCCCTTGTCTGTGCGGTACGAGGGCGGAGGGAGCACGAAGAGCAGATCGTAGCGAGCACGCGGGCAGTTTTACCCAGGTTCGGGCCGCGGTAGACGCGTAAAACCCTACTCCTGCTTAGTTGTGTATCGAGTTTGAGTGCTCGGGAGCTTGAAGAAGTAGCTACACCGAGCATATAAGTGATCTAGGTTCCGAACCCCCTCCACGTTGTGCATGGGCCTCCTTTTATAGTGCAAGGGGTCACCGACAGGTGTCAACGTAGGAGAAAGGGGTAAAAACGTAAAAGAGGTGGTAGTTGTAACAGTGCGGGAACAGTGGAACTACAGTGCAGAACAGTGGTCTATACCTACTTTGACAGTGGGGGACAAAGGCATTTAATGCCCGTCGCCGTCGACCCCAAAAGCTCCCGCCCTAGCGTCTCCGTCCGCCACGGCGATGGATCCACCACCGTGGAGTGCCACCGTGTCCCCCTGGCTGCACAGCTATCCGCCACGCGTCCCTGGATAGGCCCCAGGGCGACGCGTGGGCCGATGAGCTGGAGCGCGGGCACACAGCGCAGCCTTCCCGGCAAGCACCTTGCCGGGGCCTTGATCTTGCCGCTCCCCGGGCCCTTGCCGGGGCGCATATAGCGCCGAGGCGTGTCTTCTAATCTTCCTGGCAAGCTCCTCTTGCCAGGGCCTTGTGCTAGTGGGGCAGTCTTGAGCCTGGTACGGCCTTCCCGGCAAGCTCCTCTTGCCGGGGTCTCGATCTTCTGTCTTGTATACTTTGTTTTTGAATGGCTTAATAAGGGGCAGGAAGGTCTCCGGCGAGCACGCGGTAAACCCTGCCGCGGGAAGCTGCAACTGCCCGTGCACAAGTTGGGGTACTGAGGTACCCCTACCTTAGTACACCGACACTCCTCAAACGTCCCATCAAACATTACACGGGCATTGTCCGGACAGGAGAGAGAGAGAGAAAATGTCTCCAAATCGGACGCTCTCATTTTGTCCTTATATGACCGGTCTGTCCGAGAAGCTTCATATCCGCATCAAAGATGGAATGGATATCGGGATGTCCGGGCAGCCCTCCATGTAGGATGCGGCCCACTCCGGGTCACCTGTTTTTTTTCTTTTCTTTTCTCTTTCCCTCTTCATCCCACCGACATAATTTGGAGAGGATGTAGTGGACAGGGTTGCATGCATGCATAAATGAAGACTCAAAACGAACGCGTCTGCTCATTGAACGGGCACGTCCGCAGAGCGTTTGGGGATCGATATTAGGCAATCATGGTTGTAGATGTTCTTAAAAGTTACATGCGTCTTTCAAAGTTATGAATTCCTCACGAATTGTTCGAATCCCGCTACATGAATTATTCTGAACAAATTCATTCAGTGTCCTAAACAATCTTTTGTTTTGTGCTTTTATGTCACGACTCACAACCGAGTAAGGGTCTAAGAGATGACACTTGCTTCATTGACCAGGGCTCAGCAGCATTTTGCGTGCATGCCAGCGAAACGGTCAGCGTTTCATAAGCCTGGACTCGAGACACGTTTAATTTAACCATTCTCTCTCTCTCTCTCTTTTCTAATGAAATTTGACTATTTTCTGCAAGGACTCCGCTACCGCGTCCATGACCAACCACCACTTTCAGTGCCAACAGGCAACAGCTGACGTGTATCATCGGTCAAGTCCACGTCGGCACACCGGAAAAATACTAAGCTTAGTACACTACAATACATACTCCACACATGCATGTACGTAGACGTGATGATTGTTTACCGAGAAGAAAACAAAGGAGAAGCGCCTGCGCAGAAAGTGCAGCTTTGGGCTGCATGTGTTTGGTAATTGGTGTGCGCATGGCCTCCGCCTGGACCGAGTAATTAGAACGCATGTGCCTTGTTGGCTTGTTGCTCCCAACTTGGCATCGTTCATTTCTGTATCTTGAAGGATTTTGGTAGTACTAGCTTCATTTAATTTGTTCCATAATCTACTTTCTGATATGTATGTTGGCATTTTTTTGTGAACAGTACCATAAAATGCTCCCTGTCTGGACCGGCCAATCGACATAAGCAGTGCATGGCTACAACATCTCACTCATTTCACAACATTTTTTTAGAACACTTATTTCACTCAATTCAAGAAACAATTTCACCATTTCAAAAACTTACGTCATATCATTGGAAAAACATATTCCCCTCATTTCAAAACACTGATTTTATCCATTTCGAAAACTGATTTCACTCAATTAAAAATAATGGTTCACTCATTTCAAAAAACATATTTCACCCATTTCCAAAAACGGATTTCTACCTTCGATCTGTACTGTCCATTCTAAATCCAACGGGCATGTCAATATATTTCGGTGGTTGTAGCTCTGCTATCGCTGACTTTTTGGAAGACTAAAAGCTAAGATATAGTACTATATAGTACTTTGTAACGATATAGTACTTTGATTCCAAACAGACAACGAGGTACTTCCATATATGATCACTAGTAGAAAACATGGCATTGGTCCAGGCCTGTCCAGCCCATTAGCCCCGGTTCAATCTAGAACCGGGTCCAATGGGGGCACTGGACCCGGTTCGTGAGCCTAGGGAGCCGGCCGGGCCACGTGGGCCATTGGTCCCGGTTCGTCTGGACCTTTTGGTCCCGGTTGGAGCGGCAAACCGGGACCAATGGCTCTTGCTCCTGGCCCACCACCATTGGTCCCGGTTGGTGATATGAACCGGGACCAAAGGCACCCCTTTAGCCCCGGTTCGTAGCACCAACCGGGACCAATGAGGTGCCTATATATAACCCCTCACTCAAGAGCAGAGCTCACTGCTTTGTTTTTTTTCTGGCCGAGGGGGAGAGGGGTTAGTGGTGCTCTAGCTCACCTCCTATGCACACAACGTGTTCGGTGGAATGCCCGAGCCACACTAGTTAAGCTTTTCTCCTCTCGAAGCTCTATTTTCTCCGAGATTTGTCTAGGTTTAGCGGTCCGTCACGTCCCGTCCCCGTCTTCGCCGCCGTCGATCGCCCCCGCCGATCTCGTCACCGGCACCACCGTGGTGAGCCTCTTGTTATGTCCATGCTTTTCTTACTTTTATTATTGCTTGTTATTATTGCTTTAGATAGATATTTGTCTAATTTTCTTACGTTTATTATTGCTTGTTATTATATAGTGCGATGGTTTTGATATCCGCCCACGTGGGCCCTCGTCCTGTCTACGATTCGGATGTGGTATATTATCTTTAATTTATAACTATTTGTTTTAGTGTTTATGATAGTTATGACGACCAACCTGACATGCATAGATGGTTTATTATGTCTAGGAGGTAGTTGAACCGGAAATTCCAACCGACCCTCTTGTGGAGAGGTTAAATGTAGTTGAAGAGGAAAACATTTCCTTAAAGAAAAAAATGGAAAAAATGGAGGAGGAGAAGATGGAATTGGAGTTGCATGTTGCGGAAGTCATCGATGATCACAAGATCAAGATGGACCCTATTGTCGAGAGGTTAAATTTAGTTGAAGAAGAAAACAAATTCTTGAAGGAAAAAATAAAAAAAATTGTGGACGAGAAGATGATATTGGAGTTGCATGTTGCGGATGTCGTCGATGATCACAAGATCAAGATGGATGCAATGCGGTTGAAGATTAAAAAGATTAGAAAATATGTCATTCATACCGAGGCTTGGTATCATTATGCCGTTGGATCAATTGTTACCTTTGTTGCGATTATGATCGCATTTGTTTTCGCATTGAAATGTTTTACATAGTTTCGATGTGTATGGAGAGCTATATGTTGTTAGATGAGAACTATATATGTATGTACTTTGGTTTTAATGTGATGATGAACTTTTATCCATTTGGTCACTTAATCATCTATTTATGATGTTCTGTAATGGTTTTTGACACACTTAATTATATATAATGCACGCAGATGAACCGGCAATGGATGTACGGTGACAGACACACCTCCGAGTACATTAAGGGCGTGCATGAGTTTCTAAATGCGGCTGAGGCAAACAAGTAGAATGGTTTTATGTGTTGTCCATGCACTAAATGTGTGAATACGATGTCTTTCTCTAACCGGAAAATCCTTCACTTCCATCTGCTTTACAAGGGTTTCATGCCACACTATAATGTTTGGACGAGGCACGGAGAAATAGGGGTTATGATGGAAGACGGCGAAGAAGAAGAGTACGATGACAACTATGTGCCCCCTGAATACGGTGATGCTGCAATGGGGGGAGCTGGTGAAGATCAAGAGGAACCAGACGATGTGCCCAATGATGCTGCAACGGGTGAAGCTGCTGAAGATCAAGAGGAACCAAATGATGATCTCCGCCGGGTCATTGTCGATGCAAGGACACAATGCGAAAGTCAAAAGGAGAAGCTGAAGTTCGATCGCATGTTAGAGGATCACAAAAAAGGGTTGTACCCCAATTGCAAAGATGGCAACACAAAGCTCGGTACCGTACTGGAATTGCTGCAGTGGAAGGCAGAGAATGCTGTGGCTGACAAAGGATTTGAGAAGCTACTGAAAATATTGAAGAAGAAGCTTCCGAAGGATAACGAATTGCCCTACAGTACATACGCAGCAAAGAAGGTCGTATGCCCTCTAGGATTGGAGGTGCAGAAGATACATGCATGCCTTAATGACTGCATCCTCTACCGCGGTGCATACAAGGATCTGAACGCATGCCCGGTATGCGGTGCATTGCGGTATAAGATCAGACGAGATGACCCTGGTGATGTTGATGGCGAGCCCGCCAGGAAGAGGGTTCCTGCGAAGGTGATGTGGTATGCTCCTATAATACCACGGTTGAAACGTTTGTTTAGAAACAGAGAGCATGCCAAGTTGATGCGATGGCACAGTGAGGACCGTAAGAAAGACGGGAAGTTGAGAGCACCCGCTGACGGGTCGCAGTGGAGAAAAATTGAGAGAAAGTACTGGGAGGAGTTTGCAAAGGACCCAAGGAACGTATGGTTTGCTTTAAGCGCGGATGGCATTAATCCTTTCGGGGAGCAGAGCAGCAATCACAGCACCTGGCCCGTGACTCTATGTATGTATAACCTTCCTCCTTGGATGTGCATGAAGCGGAAGTTCATTATGATGCCAGTTCTCATCCAAGGCCCTAAGCAACCCGGCAACGACATTGATGTGTACCTAAGGCCATTAGTTGAAGAACTTTTACAGCTGTGGAATGGAAACGGTGTACATGCATGGGATGAGCACAGACAGGAGGAATTTGACCTAAAGGCATTGCTGTTCGTGACCATCAACGATTGGCCCGCTCTCAGTAACCTTTCAGGACAGACAAACAAAGGATACCACGCATGCACGCACTGTTTAAATGACACTGAAAGTATATATACCTGGACAATTGCAGGAAGAATGTGTACCTGGGCCATCGTCGATTTCTTCCGACCAACCATCAATGTCGAAAGAAAGGCAAGCATTTCAAAGGGGAGGCAGATCACCGGAAGAAGCCCGCCATGCGTACCGGTGATCACGTACTTGCTATGGTCAATGATTTACACGTAATCTTTGGAAAGGGCCCCGGCGCACTAGCTGTTCCGAATGACGCTGAGGGACACACACCCATGGGGAAGAAGAAATCTATATTTTGGGACTTACCCTACTGGAAAGACCTAGAGGTCCGCTCTTCAATCGACGTGATGCACGTGACGAAGAACCTTTGCGTGAACCTGCTAGGCTTCTTGGGCGTGTATGGAAAGACAAAAGATACAGCTGAGGCACGGGAGGACCTACAACGTTTGCACGAAAAAGACGGCATCCCTCCGAAGCAGTATGAAGGTCCTGCCAGCTATGCTCATACGAAAGAAGAGAAAGAAATCTTCTTTGAATGCCTGCTCAGTATGAAGGTCCCGACTGGCTTCTCGTCGAATATAAAGGGAATAATAAATATGGCAGAGAAAAAGTTCCAGAACCTAAAGTCTCATGACTGCCATGTGATTATGACGCAACTGCTTCCGGTTGCATTGAGGGGGCTTCTACCGGAAAACGTCCGATTAGCCATTGTGAAGCTATGTGCATTCCTCAATGCAATCTCTCAGAAGGTGATCGATCTAGAAATCATACCAAGGCTAAGGAGTGATGTGGCGCAATGTCTTGTCAGTTTCGAGCTTGTGTTCCCACCATCCTTCTTCAATATCATGACACACGTCCTAGTTCATCTAGTCGACGAGATTGTTATTCTGGGGCCCGTATTTCTATACAATATGTTCCCCTTTGAGAGGTTCATGGGAGTCCTAAAGAAATATGTCCGTAACCACGCCAGGCCAGAAGGAAGCATCTCCATGGGCCATCAAACAGAGGATGTCATCGGGTTTTGTGTTGACTTCATTCCTGGCCTTAATAAGATAGGTCTCCCTAAATCGCGGTACGAGGGGAGACTGACTGGAAAAGGCACGCTTGAAAGGGACTCAATAATATGCAGGGACGGATATTCTTGGTCTCAAGCACACTACACAGTTCTACAGAACTCTACATTAGTGACCCCGTATGTCGATGAACACAAGAACAGTCTGCGCTCCAAACACCCGGAGCAGTGCGACGACTGGATTACATGTGAACACATCAGGACTTTCAGCAGTTGGTTGGAAACACGTCTCAGAGGTGACAACACTGTTTGTGATGAGTTGTACTTGTTGTCCAGGGGACCATCTTCGACTGTATTGATTTACAAAGGATACGAGATAAATGGGAATACATTTTACACGATTGTCCAAGATCAAAAGAGCACCAACCAAAACAGCGGTGTCCGCTTTGATGCAACAACCGAGAGGGGAAAGGACACATATTATGGTTACATAGTGGACATATGGGAACTTGACTACGGACATGATTTTAAGGTCCCTTTGTTTAAGTGCAAATGGGTCAATCTGTCAGGAGGCGAGGTACAGGTAGACCCACAGTACGGAATGACAACAGTGGATCTGAAAAATCTTGGATACACTGACGAACCGTTCGTCCTAACCAATGATGTGGCACATGTTATCTATGTGAAGGACATGTCTACCAGACCGAGAAAAAGAAAGGATAAGGAAGCGAATACATCATACGATGAGCCAAAGCGCCACATAGTTCTTTCAGGAAAAAGGGACATCCTGGGAGTGGAGGGCAAGACAGACATGTCTGAAGATTATGAAAAGTTTCATGAAATTCCTCCCTTCAAAGTCAGGCTGACCCAAGCATCCTGATAAACGATGAAGATTATCCATGGTTACAGCGCAATAAGCAAATGACACAAGCGAAGAAAAAGTGAAGTCTTTTTTCGCAACTATTATGATGATACCATGCCAACTTTGTAACAAACGAGTATGATACCATTGTCCGTTTGTACTATTCAAATTTCAATACTACTTGCACTAACATAAAGTTTGTAATTGGTTTTACCAGAAAGAATTAAAAAATAAAGCAAAAAACAAAAGAAAATAAATAATGCAGAAAACAAAAAAAAACTTGCAAAAAAATAAAAAAATAGCAACAATAAGTATTTCATTGTAAGTAGAAACAAAATAAAATAAATAAAGCAACAAAGAAAACAAATAATTTCAAATTTAAACTATTCAAATTTGAATACTACTTGCACTAACAGAAAGTTTGTAATTCGTTTACCAGAAAGAATTAAAAAATAAAGCAAAAAACAAAAGAAAATAAATAATGCAGAAAACAAAACAAAAAAACTTGCAAAGAAAAAATAGCAACAATAAGTATTTTGTTGTAAGTAGAAACAAAATAAAATAAATAAAGCAACAAAGAAAATAATGAAAGTTTATAATTTTTGTGACCTAAAAGAAAAAAGAAAGCACTAAAAAACTATAAGTATTTAGTTCTAAGTAGAAATGAAAAAAAATAGAAAAAAAAAAGAAAAAAAATGCCACCTACTGAGCCAGCACGGCCTGAATACAACTAGAAACCCAACCATGGGCCAGAATTCAGGCCCGCAGCAGGCCCAGTAGGCCCACAGGCATTGCACTATCGAATTAGACTCGTAAGCCTGCATTTCAGATGAGTTCGAGAGGAGAGAGGCAGCGCAGCTTATAAACAGGTGCTGGCCTCTCTCAACTAGCGAGGCGGGACTAAACATCCCACCGCACCGCGCCAGCAAGGCCTTTGGTCCCGGTTGGTGGCACCAACCGGGACTAAAGGGGCGTATTAGTCCCGGTTCGTGGCACCATCCGGGACTAATACCCCCCTTT
>LR738715.1:66441835-66507051 GCA_902687465.1 Secale cereale
GGATCGCTGAGCAGTCGAGGGTCGAGGGGTCGAGAGAGGTTGCCTAGCTAGTGTCAAAGTATTGAAGAAATCCATGACTTCATCATTTGCCAGAAGTAACCGGGACATGTTGGTACGAAGTTATGCAAAGTTATTTTGGAATGGAGTTCCTGATAGGATAATCCGTCTTTTGTTACAAATTATCCTATCCGGGACTCCGTTCCAAAACCACTTTGGAGAGCTTCGTACCATCATGCGACTGTTACTTTCGCCTAATGATGAAGTATTGGTTTTGTTGAATCCTTTGACACTAGACAAAATGTGACATGAGGGGGTCTAGGGTTGTGGATCGCCGAGCAGTCGAGGGTCGTCCAGGGGTCGAGGGTCGAAGCTAGTTCTACGTTTGCCATTAATATATCCATGTGTCATGTTTGAATAATAATTGGCATGTTGTAAATATTTGTAGAAACTATGGACGACAACACCCGAGACCTAGCACAAGAAGCGATGTTGATGGACATAATCGCAGACGGACAAAATGCCGTCTTGTTGTTTCTCAACGACACCGATGAGAGGTGGAAAGAGAGCTGCAGCTGGAAGATCTAGGCTATGATATTGATGGCTCCGGTGACCCAATGCACATGGAAGAAGTAGACCGTGAGGACGGCTCCGGTGACCCAATGCCGGTGCAAGAAGGAGACCGTGATGCTGGCTCCGGTGACCGAACCGAGTCCAGCCAAGAGGTATATATGTTAGTTAAGCCTGTGCTGACTAGTTAATTAATGCATTCATTAACTCTCGTCTTTGTTCCTTTTTCTAGCCCTCCGGATCGAGCAAATCTTCAGTAAAGAGACGAGGCGCGAAAAAAAAGTTGAGGCCGGATGAAAAGTTTGAGATCTCAGAAATCTCGCGCTCCGGCAAGCCGATTGAACCCATCCGGACAAAGAACGCATTTGTTAATCAGTGCGGGGTTTTGGTTAGGGACAAGATCCCGATCAGCATCCATCAATGGTTAAAGCCGGCTGCAAAAGACGCTCAGGTGTCTTATGTCACTGATATGCAGAAAGAAGATCTTCAGAATGAGCTGAAGTCAAATTTCATCCTACCGCGAGAGGATGATCCGGCGAATCCAATTAAAGAGGACTTAATCAAGTCTGCTGCTCTTTCGAAGATGGCAGCCCAATTCAGGGCATGGAAGAAAAAACTGAATAAGTTTGTCAAAGATAAATAGACTCCAGAATTTGTGGGCATATATGAGAAGATCAAAGATGACTGGCCCGCATTTGTGGCCTATAAGACATTGGAAAAGAGTCAGAAGATGTCGGCGACAAACCGGATAAATGCTGCGAAGAAGAAGCATCACCATCGCACGGGGTCAGGTGGCTACCTCAGAGCCCGGCCTAAGTGGGCCAAGGCTGAGAATGATATGCTTGAGAAAGGGATCGAACCAGAGACAATGCAATGGCCAGACCGTTGCCGGACTTGGTTCTTCGGGGCTGGCGGAACCTTGGACTCTGTATCAGGGAGGTGCATTTGGACGGACAAGCAATTGGAAACACCACTCAGGAAGATGCGGCAGTATATCAAAGCAGCGCATGAAGGGACGTTCTTCCCCGATAGAGAGAACGATGAGCTGACAATGGCCCTCGGGAATCCTGAGCACCCTGGACGGACACGAGGCACGCCAGGCTCCCTTCCGTGGCGTGCTGGGTTTCCGGACGCAGGAGTCTACAAAAGCCACGAGAGGAGGAAGAAAATGGAGCAGACCGAACTGCAGGCGCTGCAGGCCAGAATACAAGCGATAGAGGAACGGGAAGCAAATCGGGCCAAAAGAATTGCCGAAGCTTCCCCCGAAGCTACCCCGCCATCTCAGCGGAGAAGCAGCGTGGCTTCCACCGAGCTGCTTCAGCCGGAGCCTGTCTTGACGGATACTGCCAGGTATCCCGTGGATGCTATCACGGAGGCACAAAATTGCCACCTTATGGCGCAGTGGATGAATCTGAAGGTCAAGGCGGCTGCTGGCTCTGTTTATCCTACTGGACCCGGCGACACTTTTCACTGCCCGCCGATTCCAGAAGGATATGCTAGGGTGATGGTGGATGAAATTACGGAGGGATTTGAGGAGCTCCAGCTTGACCACCCTACCGGTGAAGGGGAGACTCGGCTGGGTTCTTCACTAAAGACTCCATGCCTATGGCGGAAGGAGCTCATCAACATTCTCAACTGGACGCCTCCGCCTCCTCCTCCTCCTCCTCCGGCGAGTCAGGGCACTCCGCCTCCTCCACCGCCTCCTCCTCCGGCGAGTGACGATCAGGGCACTCCGACTCCTTCTCCGGTGCGTGGCGGCACTCCACCTCCTTCGCCAGCTGCACCGGCGCGCCTGAGCAGCCAGCCTCCTCCTTCTCCGCCTGCGCCGGCGCGCCCGAGCAGCCAGCCTGCTCCTCCTTCTCCGCCTAGTCAGCAAGGGCGGAAGAGACCTGCCGCTGCTCTGGCTGCTCCTGCTCCGGCGCGTAATCAAGGAAAGAAGACAGCCGCTTCGTCTGGTCCGGCGACGTCTAGCAGTACAGCCAGAGGCGGGAGGCGATGCAGATTTGGTCCTTCTCTCACGCCTCTAGAGAAGTTACCATACGAGAGGTCCGACGAGGAAAACACGAAGATCGCTCAAGGCAAAGTGAAGGACTGGCTTGAAGGGTTGAAAGCACAGAGACATCCACCTCCAGAGGAGAAGATAGATGCGGTGAAAGCAAAGCGCACTCTTGCTGCCCTGAAGCAACCAGCGAAAAGTAAGCCGCAGGACAACTATGACCGCATGATTCAAAAGTCATTTCAAGCAGCGAAGAGGTCGGGAAGTACTAAAAGTGATCAAAGGTTAGCAGAAGGAGGAGCTGGGGAACAAATTGCCCAGCTCGGCGAACAAGCGGACCAATCGTGCCCCCCGCTCAAGGTGTCTAGCGACATGGTCGCTAATGATCCGAGGATGGTGCCCGGTTATAGCAATCTTGGAGATTACGTGTCCGACGATGTACAATATGATTTCTTGGAGGTGCAGATACAAAGATACGAGTACAAAAAGCCTCTCGTCAAAAATGAAAGATCTCTATCAACGAATATGCGAAGATTGCATGATTGGTACTTGAAAATCTCCAGAGAGTCTGGGGGGAGGGATAGCTTGTATTTGAGAGTTAAACCGGAGCATGACCTCGTTGGAATTGAACTGTTTCCTGTTCCATTTGAGGAGTTCTATCAGTTTTTCAATCAATTGGCCCTCGATAAAACAACGGTCACCTGCTACTGTCTGTAAGTAGTACTACTTCTGTCATTAAGTCTCTCTATATAGCTGAGCTCTTTCATTGCATGTATATATTTATAATTATCCTCACTATATTATGCAGATTGAAGATCGTCGAATTGAAGAAAAGACAAGTAGGTGATATTGGGTTCATTAACACATACCTCATAGAAGCAACCGAGGTTAAATTGCGTCCCTTAGATACCGAGACCAACTTGCTACGATCGTTGGTGGTAAATGAAAACAAAGATATAATACTCTTTCCTTACAATTTCAAGTGAGTGTTACTGTCTTGTGCATATTTGGTTTCCCTTATATATCAGTCAAGGTTATAGTAATGTAATTGATGAGTTCATGCATGCGTGCGCAGCTTCCACTATATTCTCTTAGAGATTAAGCTTGAGAAGGGAGTAGTAACTGTTTTGGACTCTAAACATAAAGATCCCGAGGAGTATGCGGACATGACTCAAATGCTCGACAGGTAAGTTAAATTGATCAATATTATCCACCATGCATATCAGCAACTTTGTTCATTTTTGATATCAAGTAATTGTTTTCTTTGTCTGGCAGGGTTTGGAGAAAATTCACCAAAAAAGCTCCGGGACTGCCGAAGAAGCTACAATTTAGATACCCCAAAGTAAGTACTATATAGTAGCATGTTCCGCGCGCGCATATCCTATATATATCTTGATTCAAGTGCTAGTTTCATCAATACCATTTGGCATTCTTGCTTATCAATTTGATTGACCTCTATTTCTTGTAAAGTGGTTGTGGCAGGAACCCGGGAATGATTACTGTGGATACTACATTTGCGAGTCCATCCGCCACACGACCTGTGAGCGGGGCTACTCCGAAGCACAATTTGAAGTGCGTAAGCAATTAATAATATTCACAATTTTATAGCATCATTTCATGTATTGACCCCCTACTTCAAATTAGATGTTTCGGATGCGGGATGAACTCCTAACACCAGATCGCCTGTGAGCAATTCAAGAGGAATTGGCGGCATTCTTCCTTGAACACGTGATCGCGCCAGACGGAGAATACTATGTGGACCATGCGTCCATCCTATAGGAGATTATATTTGTAAGAGATAATTATTGTATATATGTACCCGGTAGTGTCGGATAGATATACGAGAACTTGTTGTTCGACCAATCTCTCGGAGAAGGAGAGGTGGTGGATATTACTTCTCTCTGTATGCATATATATATATATATATATATATATATATATATATATATATATATATATATATATATATATATATATATATATATATATATATATATATATATATATATATATATTGATTATACGATCTTCTGTTTCCTTCGTTTGCTTTACTAGCTAGCTAGCTAGCTAGCGTGTCTAGTCCTCTCTATACGTATGTGTAGTACGTAGCGTCGACCAAGCACGGACATAAGAGAGGACACTTCTCTCTATTAATTAGCTAGCTAACACAATATGAAACACCTAAATTAACCCCCCAAAACCTCCAACCCCCCTCCCCTTTAAAAAAAACAAAAACCACAGCCACAGAAATGCTGACGCATGGATGCCTTTTGGTCCCGGTTGGTGCCACCAACCGGGACCAAAGCCCCTCCTGCCTAGGCTCGGCGCACAGGCCACGTGGACACCCATCTGCCCCGGTTCTGGATTGAACCGGGACTAAAGGGTCAGGGCATTGATACCGACACTTTTGTCCCGGTTCAGGAACCGGGGCTAAAGGCCCAAACGAACCGGGTCTGATGACCCTTTATCTACTAGTGGATGACACCATTTTGGCTAGCAAGCTCATTCCAAAGCAATTTGCAGCAGAGATTATCATTTTGGGCTGTTGGAACATTTGGATTCAAAGAAATGGAAAAGTCTTCCGTGCTCAGCAACCAACTTTATAGGCATGGAGATGTTGGAAATATTAGCACTTTCCCGACTAATCTAATCCAGCAGAAAACAGTAAGCATGGCAAATACAGTATGTATCTCATACCGATACCTAAGCATGTGAGCACGTACAGTACATAGAACCGAAACATCTATGAACAGCATATGTATGGCTAGCACATGAACGAGCAAATAGGGGAGGAACGAGTCATACCCTCCGGTTGGCCATGCCAACGCGGCGGTGGCAGCGACAGCCTCGGCATCGGTCGAGGCCTTCTTCTTGGCGGCGGCGGCGTCAGCCATGGGGTCGATGCAAGGGAAGTAGTGGAAGCAGAGGCGGACGAAGACGGGGACGGCTTGGGAGCAGTCACGTCGAGACGCTCCCCAAAAACCTTATTGCCGTTCTCCCGGGCAGGATCTCGAACGATAGGGTTCCGGAGGCACCTGCTCTCCCGACCAACCGTGCACGCGGTCGTCGGGATGGGATCGCCGGAAGCAGCACAAGGAGAGGAACAGTAGATGACGGCTAGGGTTGTACGAGAGGTGAATGAACTGAGTTAGTGTTCACTCCACTAGCCAGTGCCTTCTTATATCGGCCATCAGGTAGATGGGCCTGGGCCAGGCCCATGACCGAGTCCGCGAACAGCCCACGGTCCAACGTCTCGGACAGTGGCGCTTCCGTAAGCGACTCGTTAATCGGCTCATTCCCGCAACCCGCGGCGCACGCGTCGTGGCGAGGCGAGGCGAGGCGAGGCGTGGCGAGGCAAGACGGGCGGCGGAGGAGGAGGAGCGCGCGTGTACAGCTCCTATTCCCAAGCTCCCAATAGCAAGTGGTAGAGCAGCCCTTATAAAGAGGTCTCACTCTTTTTAGTGTAGCAGTATGGGACTAAACTTCCCACACTTCCCACCACTTGCCGTACACATGCATGGGCCTTAGAGATTACCTAGGGATTATTGTCTTATATGGGCCTAAGCCCATCCATAATCCATCAATCCCCCACCAGTTCTCGAGGCACATAAGTTTGTCAACTGTTCCAAACAATGTTTGATATACCAGAATTTTCAGTGGAGACTGTTAAGTTGAACTTCCACCTAGAGCAATAGGATGAGACTTCTTCACAACTGAACAATGGACTATGCCTTGAATTGTCAGTTTGGCATGTAGAAGTTTCGCCTATTGTCAGCTGATACGTGGCTGCCGAAGGCTAGACCCCACGGGTGGAGCTTATTAGTCATACTCCCTACCTTCTCATGAGCTTCCTAGAGATCACCCAATCTCATAGACTGTGACCAGCAGTCGGGCTCACATAGGTGTTTTCCTCCAAAGAATGCTCTGTAGGTTAGCATCTTGCTTACATAAGCTTTGGAACACATTAAGACAAAAGTCAGCCTGCCTTACAGAATTGAGAGTATTATTGCATCTCCAACGGAGTGGGTTAATTAAGGATACTCTCCTCAGTTGACCGCTGGATTGTTTTCCCAGGTCCTAATTCACGGGTCTCCGATCACATAGGTTGGGTTACCCCCATGGCAACTTACGTGGGTCTCATACCCATCTCCCTCGATGCATTTTCTATCACAATTCGAGGCAATTCTTTGATTAAGCACTAGTGATTCTTGGGCACTTCTTTGTCCCTATGAATAAACAAACTCTTGGGCAAGAAATCAAGAAATTCTAAAGTGTCAAAAGGGTCTCTTGCAAAAGTAAGAAAATTTTGGTGAACACATATGGATTTGAGATCCGCAAGTCTGGAAGTTTCACCCTTGTCCTCGGGGACATACATGAACTTAGAAAATTTAGTGGGGGTATTTGGAGTAGTTTTTATGGCGGAAAGAGCAGAACCCACATTAGTGATAACATCTTCAAGCTTATTGATTCTAGTGGAATCCTGATCTAGCTTTTCTTTAACTATGGGCTCTTTTTTAAGATTTTTCAGAACAACTCCTACCTTTGATCCATATTAGGTAATTTCATTATGAATTTTTCTATCCAAGTTTTCTACCAATTCTACCGTAGCAACTTTGTTTTCAATGATTTCTAACCTTTGCATAACATGCTCCAAAGTTAAAACGGTCCCATTAACTATAAGAGGTGGTGAGCCAAATAATTCAGTCATAGCTTTATAAGAATCAACGGTGTGGCTACCCAAGAAATTCCCTCCGGTAATGGTGTCTAAGATAAATCTATTCGACGGAGTTATGCCAACATAAAAATTGCGAAGAAGCACGGAAGTGGAAAGCTTTCTAATAGATCTATTTTGTGCATTGAAAATTCTATACCAGGCATCATTTAAGTGTTCTTCCTCCCTTTGTTTAAAGTTGAGGACCTCACTCTCGGTAGTGGTGGTAATGATAGGTGTGCTAGACATGATGACAAGCAAGCAAGCAACACACAAGCAAACAAGAAGCAAGTGAACGATAAACACACGGCAGAAGAAGGGCAAATAAAACGGCAAGGGTGAAGTGGGGGAGAGGAAAATGAGAGGCAAATAAATGTAATGCGAAGGATAAGGGTTTGTGATAGGTACTTGGTATATGACTTTTGCATAAGCCTCCCGGCAACGGCGCCAGAAATTCTTCTTGCTACCTCTTGAGCTTGGGTTGTATTCACTTGAAAAGGAAAGGGAGATGCAACACAGTAGCATAAGTATTTCCCTCAGTTTTTGAGAACCAAGGTATCAATCTAGTAGGAGACCACGCGCCAGTCCCTCGCACATGCACAAACAAACGCGCTAAGGGGTTGTCAATCCCTTTACGGTCACTTACGAAAGTGAGATCCGATAGAGATGATAGTTGATATTTTTGGTATTTTTGGTTTAAAAAAGTGCAAATAAAAGCGGTAAAAGTAAAGTAGATGTAGATTGATATGTTGAGAATAGACCTGGGGGCCATAGTTTTCTCTAGTGGCTTCTCTCTTGTTAGCGATATTCTACGACGGGTAAACAAATTACTGTCGAGCAATTTATAGAAAAGCGAATAATTATGAGACTATCTAGGCATGATCATTGTATATAGGCATCACGTCCGAGACAAGTAGACCGACTCGTGCCTGCATCTACTACTATTACTCCACACATCGACCACTATCCAGCATGCATCTAGTGTATTGAGTTCATACGAACAGAGTAACGCTTTAAGCAAGATGACATGATGTAGAGGGATAAACTCAAGCAACATGATGTAAACCCCATATTTTTATCCTCGATGGCAACAATACAATACGTGCCTTGCTGCCCCTACTATCATTGGGAAAGGACACCGCAAGATTGAACCCAAAGCCAAGCACTTCTCCCATTGCAAGAACTATAGATCTAGTAGGCCAAACCAAACCAATAATTCGAAGAGACTTGCAAGGATATTGTGAGCACACATAAATAGTTCAGAGAAGAACTAAATATCTTTCATAGATAACCTTGATCATAAACTCACAATTCATCAGATCTCGACAAACACACCGCAAAAAGAAATTACATCGAATAGATGTCCTCGAAGACCGATGAGAACTTTGTATTGAGATCCAGAGAGAGAGAAAAAGCCATCTAGATACTAGCTATGGACCCGAAGGTCTGAGGTAAACTACTCACAACTCATGGTGATGGCGATGATGATGATGATGAAGGCCTCCGTGATGGATCCCCCTCCGGTGGAGCTCCGGAACATGCTCCAAGATGGGATCTCCACGGGAACAGAAGCTACAGTGGTGGAATTAGGGTTTTCTCTCTGCGTATGGAGTTTCTGGGATACGTGGACTTATATAGGAAGAAGGATGGCACCGGGGGCCACACGAGGAGGTCTCGAGGCGCGCCCCCACCCTCGAGGGCCACCTCTCTGTCCCCTGACTTGGTCCTCAAGCTTCGTGTGCGTGATTTTCTCCAAAAATATCTCTCGTGAAGGTTTCATTCCGTTTGGACTCCGTTTGATATTCCTTTTCTGCAAAACCCTGAAATAGGCAAAAAAACAACAATCTGGACTGGGCCTTTGGGTTAGTATGTTAGTCCCAAAAATGATATAAATGTGAATGATAAAGCCCATTAAACATCCAAGACTTCATAAATAATAGCATGGAACAATCAAAAATTATAGATACGTTGGAGACGTATCAAAATCCTCTTCTTCCTTTTGGGTATAATCCTTGGCCACAAGTCTAGCCTTGTACTTCTCAACAGTACCATAGGGCCTAAGCTTCCTCTTGAACACCCACTTACATCCCAATGGTTGGCAACCATAAGGACGATCAGTGATCTCCCATGTCCTGTTAGCCATGATGGAATCTATCTCGCTGCGGACCGCATCCTTCTAGTAGTCAGCATCCGGAGATGCATAAGCTTCTGAAATGGAACTAGGAGTGTCATCATCCACGAGGTACACGAGGAAATCATCACCAAAAGACTTTGCAGTCCTTTGTCTCTTGCTTCTCACAGGAGCTTCCTCGTCATCCTCTGATGAACTTTCATCCTCTTTTGTGTTCATAATATTCCATCGGAATGGCAGGTTCAGGAGTCTGACGACCCACAAGTGTAGGGGATCTATCGTAGTCCTTTCGATAAGTAAGAGTGTCGAACCCAACGAGGAGCAGAAGGAAATGATAGGTAGTTTTCAGTAAGGTATTTTCTGCAAGCACTGAAATTATAGGTAACAGATAGTTTTGTGATAAGGTAATTAGTAGCAAGTGACAAAAGGTAAAAGTAAATATGGTGCAGCAAGGTGGCCCAATCCTTTTTGTTGCAAAGGACAAGCCTGGACAAACTCTTATATAAATGAAAGCGCTCCCGAGGACACATGTGAATTATCGTCAAGCTAGTTTTCATCACGATCATCTGATTCGCGTTCGGTACTTTGATAATTTGGTATGTGGGTGGACCGGTGCTTGGGTGCTTCCCTTACTTGGACAAGCCTCCCACTTATGATTAACCTCTAATGCAAGCATCCGAAAATACAAAAGAAGTATTAAGGTAAACCTAACCATAGCCTGAAACATATGGATCCAAATCAGCCCCTTAAGAAGCAGGGTTTAAGCTTCTGTCACTCTAGCAACCCATCATCTACTTATTACTTCACAATGCCTTCCTCTAGGACCAAGTAATGGTGAAGTGTCATGTAGTCGACGTTCACATGACACCACTAGAGGAGAGACAACATACATCTCATCAAAATATCGAACGAATACCGAATTCACATGACTACTGATACGTCCAAAACGTATCTATAATTTCTGCTTGCTCCATCTCTTTTGGGTGATCTTGCTATGATATTTATACACTTCCATACACTTTTGATCATATTTGGACTAACCTATTAACTCAGTGCACCCCAGTGCCAGTTTCTGTTTTCTGCTGTTTTTGTATTTCAGGTTTTCCCATTACGAGAACTGCCAGAAAAATCCCGGAAAAATTATATAAAAAATCAGCGTTCCAGAAGCTTCCCAGGAGCCAAAGTACAGCCGAAGGGGGGCCACCAGGGCCCCAGGCGCCCTGGTGGCGCGGCCCCCCTCCTGGCCGCGCCGGGGGGGCGCCTGGGCCCCCCAGGCCTCCGCTTATGCCCCCCTTTGGCATATATTTATATCCTGTCCCGAAACCCTCGAGATGGGAACCCTTTTTCGCGATCTCATCTCTGTTCCGCCGCCGCCGCGCTTCCAAGATCGGGAGCGCCAGGAGAACTCTTCCCGGCACCCTGTCGGAGGGGAGGATCACCACCGGGAGCCTCTCCACCACCATGGACGCCTCTTGGATGAGTTGTGAGTAGTCTCCCTTGGACCATGGGTCCATGACCAGTAGCTATGTGACGTTCTCCTCCCGTTCTTGTGCTTCACTAATTAGTCCTCGTGAGCTACCCTACATGATCGAGGCACATATGTAATCCTTATGCTGTTGCTATGATGAGTTTGCTGGGATCCGATGGATTGTGAGATTATGTTCAGATTGTGTTTGAGTAATATATTTGATCTACCTCTTTTATATTTATGTTCGTAAGTAATTCTTGCATATTCTCCGTTGTTATTTATTGCTTTGGCCAAGTAGTAGGTAGTGACTCCAAGAGGGAACGTTATGCTTGATTGTGGGTTCATGCCCCTCGATGACTAGCTTGAGTGACAGAAACATGAGTCTAGGGGATGTGCTGTTGCCACAAGGGGGAAAACAACGGTGCTTGTGCCCGCGGGTGCAAGGATTGTTTACTTTACACAAAGTTCTTTTAATGCAGTTGTCTGTTGCTTTGAGTTTACACTATGGGTGGGACTCGCAACTTAATACCAGCGAGATGTTCTGGATAGATATCTCAAGGTGGATGATTAGTAGTAGATGCAGATGGATTTCGGTCTACTTGCCTTGGCGTACCGCCCATGCTTTGAACCTCTACCTTTCTTGTAACATAGTTAGCATTGGTTTGCGCACATAATTCTGTCAATTGCCCAGCTGTAATTCGTTTACCTCACATAGCTGTTTTATCGTCTTTTGGGAGAGAGACATCACTAGTGAACATCATGGGACCCCGATCAATATTACCATCATTGATCACATCCGCTATTTACTTTACGCTTTTACTTACTATTGCAGCAAAACCTATTACTATTATCACTTGCGTTTGATCTTTTGTAAACTACAAGGCCGGAGAGATTGACAACCTCTCTGTACTCGTTGGGAGCAAAGTTATTTGTATCTGTGTGCAGGTCCACATTGATTGCTAATATCTGGCACCGTTAGCAGTTGACACCTTCTTGTTGAAACTGGGAGTCTCAGGGAAATCGATCCTTGGTATCTTTGCCAAGGGAAAACTTCCGCTACACTGCATCTCAAACCTTCCACTTGGGGTAACCAACGAGGGGCGAGAAGCCATCAACTACTAATAGCAAGACTTCTCCCATGTCCTTGGGAACAAAAGTAACTACTCACAAGACATAATATTGTTCATGATCAGAGGGGTATTAATATGCATAATGGATCTGAACATATGATCTTCCACTAAATAAACCAACTAGCATCAACTACAAGGAGTAATCAACACTACTAGCAACCCACAGGTACCAATCTGAGGTTGGAGTACAAAGATTGGATACAAGAGATGAACTAGGGTTTGAGAGGAGATGGTGCTGGTGAAGATGTTGTTGAAGATAGCCCTCCCCAAGATGGGAGAGTCGTTGGTGATGACGGCGGTGACGATTTCCCCCTCCCGGAGGGAAGTATCCCCGGCAGAACAGCTCTGCCGGAGCCCTAGATTGGTTTCCGCCTTGGTTCCGCCTCGAGACGGCGGCGTCTGCTCTCGAAAGCCCCCTTCTGATATTTTCCAAGCCAAAACACCTCATATATGAGAAGATGGGCATCGGGGGCCTTCCGGCTGGCCCACGAGGCAGGGGGGCGCGCCCCCCACCCTCGTGGACAGCCGGTGACCCCCCTCGTGGATTTCTTTCGCCAGATATTTTTTATATTTTCCGAAATGAAGTTCTGTTGAATTTCGGGGCTTTTGGAGTTGTGCAGAATAGGTTTCCAGAGTTTGCTCCTTTTCCAGCCCAGAATTCCAGCTGCCGGCATTCTCCCTCTTCAAGTAAACCTTGTAAAATAAGAGAGAAAAGGCATAAGTATTGTGATAAAACATGTAAGAACAACCCATAATGCAATAAATATCAACATATAAGCATGATGCAAAATGGACGTATCAACTCCCCCAAGCTTAGACCTCGCTTGTCCTCAAGCGAAAGCCGATATCGAAAAATATGTCCACATGTTTAGAGATAGAAGTGTCGATAAAAACAAAATACGGACATGAGAGCATCATGATCATTCTCATAACAACAACTTATATAAATATAGGCATATGATTCTTATGCTAAAGTAACAATTCATCCACAATATCAAGTATGAATCATAAACTTCATTGGAAACTAACAAACTTTGATCTCGGTCATTGAAGCAATTGCAATTTATCGTAACATCGGAAAGAGTCAATATAAGAGCTTTTCAGCAAGCCTACATACTCAACTATCATATAGTCTTTCAAAATTGCTCACACTCACGCAATACTTATGTTTATGGAGTTTTAATCGGACACAGAGAAAGATAGGGGCTTATGGTGTTGCCTCCCAACCTTTTACCTCAAGGGTAATGTCGACAGTAATAGATCATGAAAACTTACATCCAAGTGGGTATATATGTCAGGATCTTTCCAACACAATGTGCTTGCCAAAGGATAAAATGTAAAAAGGAAAGGTGGATTTCACCTTGACACTTATAAGACAGGAATAATAGATAGGCCCTTCGCAGAGGGAAGCAGAGGTTGTCATGTGTTTTTATGGTTGGATGCACAAAGTCTTAGCATAGAAGAACTTCACTTTATATTGCCACTTGTGATAAGGACCTTTATTATGCCGTCCGTCGCTTTTATTACTTCCATATCACAAGATCGTATAAAGCTAATTTCTCCCACACCGATAGATCATACATATTCTAGCGAGTTTGCAACATGATAACTTAATTGGAAGGATCTTTCTCAATCCATAGGTAGGTATGGTGGACTCTCATGGCAAAACTGGGTTTAAGGATATATGGAAGCACAAGTAGTATCTCTACTTAGTGCGAGGAGTTTTGGCTAGCATGAGGGGGAAAGGCAGGCTCAACATGTTGGATGATCCATGACAATATACTTTATTTCGGATATAAGAAGACATATCCCATTATGTTGTCTTCCTTGTCCAACATCAACTCTTTAGCATGTCATACTTTAATGAGTGCTCACAATCATAAAAGATGTCCAAGATAGTATATTTGTATGTGAAGCCTCTCTTCTTTTATTACTTCCTATTAATTGCAACGATGACCAAAACTATGTTTGTCAACTCCCAACAACTTTATTTATCATACTTTTGTATGTGAAGTCATTACTCCCCATAAGATCGATATGATCTCTTTGATACTCTTTATGTTTTCTTTCTTTTTATCATGACCCAAGTGAGGAAATCAAGCCCTTGACTCAACACTAATCTTTATTATATAGCTCATGGACTCGATAACAAAGGATAAAGCTCACAAAGCAAAAGCTCACAACTTGATCATGCTAACTTAATTCTACTAGATCAAGATACTACCAAAAGGATCGAACTAAGTAAAACGGTAAATATACGAGTGATGGTGATATGATATCGGGGTCACTCCCCCAAGCTTGGAAGTTGTCAAGGGGAGTGCCCATACCCATATGATCATGTCTCCTTCTTCAGGGGTGGTGATGATGGAGTTGTTGATGATGTATGTTTGTTGTCCACCTTCGAAGGCATGGGTTCACCATCGTAGAAGGATGATCGAGTCTCCGGGATACTCAAATCGGCAGCCAAACTCATCTTCTTGAATCTATATTCATACTAACAGTTTTGGTTTTGCAGGTCATAGATCTGGGCTTGGAGGTGTTCAGTCTTCTCTTAAAGATTGGAGATAGCTTCCCCAAAGATCCTTGAGTCCAGCTTGAAGTTGTTGGTGAGCTCCGAGATCATCATGTGGTTGGCGTTGAGTCCTCGTTCCACCATACCTTGGCACTTGAAAACTTGCTGATCCAATGCTTCGAGTCTTGTCTCCACGCTTCCGGTCCTCCTTGGCCCCTCAACATCACGGATGTGCAGCACCCCCTCATGCAACTCCATGGTTTTAGGGTGGTGCAGCACCCCCTCATGCAACTCCATGGTTTTAGGGTGGTGCAGCACCTCTGCAAGGTAGGGATTGATGACCTTCTCGAAGAACTTGTCATTGGGGGTGTTGGAGGTTGCCATGATGATCTAGATCTGTCAAAAACAGCAGCTCGAAACGAAAACAGAGGATTTTTGCGTGATACGGAGGTCAAAACCTTCGGGGGTATATATAATGAATTTTTACCGACCAAAAGGAGCAACCCACAAGAAAACGGAGTCCGGAGGACACACGGGGTGCCCACGAGGCAGGGAGCGCGCCTGGGAAGGGGGGCGCGCCCTCCACCCTCGTGGACATCCCGTGTCTCTTCCGGACTGCGGCTTATTTTTCTATTTTTCTAAATATTCCAAAACGGGGAAAAAATTCCTTTAAAACTGTTTTGGAGTAGGTTTACTTATGGTATCACATACCTCTTCCCTTTCGGAAGCTGAATCGTTCTGGAAAGTGTCCCTTATGTATTCCTCCGGGGTTATGGTTTCAATTACATTAGTTTCAACATTTATAGGATTATTTGAGATATAATGTTTAATTCTTTGACCATTCACCACCTTAGGATTTGTGCCTTCGAAGTTGTTGATTTTTATGGCACCGGAACGATAGACCTCCTTGATAACGTAAGGTCCTTCCCACTTGGAGAGAAGTTTTCCTGCAAAAAATCTTAAACGAGAGTTGTATAGTTATAACCCACAAGTGTAGGGGATCGCAACAATTTTCGAGGGTAAAGTATTCAACCCAAATTTATTGATTCGACACAAGGGGAGCCAAAGAATACTCTTAAGTATTAGCAGCTGAGTTGTCAATTCAACAACACCTGGAAACTTAGTATCTGCAACAAGATAGTTTAGTAGCAAATTAATACGATAGTGGCGGTAGCAGCAATAAAAGTAACGATAATGTTTTTGTAGTTTTTGTAATAATAGCAACGGGAAAGTAAATAAGCGACAAGCAATATAGGTAAAGCTCGTAGGCATTGGATCGGTGATGGGAAATTACGTCGGATACAATTCATCATGTAGAAGTTATAGCCTAGGGTGACACAGAACTAGCTCTAGTTCATCAATGCAATGTAGGCATGTATTCCGAATATAGTCATACGTGCTTATGGAAAAGAACTTGCATGACATCTTTTGTCCTACCCTCCCGTGGTAGCGGGGTCCTATTGGAAACTAAGGGATATTAAGGCCTCCTTTTAATAGAGTACCAGACCAAAGCATTAACACATAGTGAATACATGAACACCTCAAACTATGGTCATCACCGGGAGTGGTTCCGATTATTGTCACTTCGGGGTTGCCGGATCATAACACATAGTAGGTGACTATAGACTTGCAAGATAGGATCAAGAACACACTTATATTCATGAAAACATAATAGGTTCAGATCTGAAATCATGGCACTCGAGCCCTAGTGACAAGCTTTAAGCACAGCAAAGTCATAGCAACATCAATCTCACAACATAGTGGATACTAGGGATCAAACCCTAACAAAACTAACTCGATTACATGATAGATCCCATCCAACCCATCACCATCCAGCAAGCCTACGATGGAATTACTCACGCACGGCGGTGAGCATCATGGAATTGGTGATGGAGGAAGGTTGATGATGACGATGGCGACGATCTCCACTCTCTGGAGCCCCGAACGGACTCCAGATCAGCCCTGCCAAGAGAGATTAGGGCTTGGCAGCGGCTCTGTCTCGTGAAATGCAATAATTCCGTCTCTCCTATTTTTTTCTCCCCGAAACGGAAGATATAGGATCTCGGGGTACGTTGGTGGAGCACCAGGGGGCCCACGAGGCAGGGGGCGCGCCCTGGGCAGGGGGGCGCGCCCCCACCCTCGTGGACTGGCCCAAGGCCCCCTGGTGTGGATCTTCTTGCAGGTATTTTTTATATTTTCTGAAATAATTCTCCGTTGATTTTCAGGCGATTCCGAGAACTTTTTATTCTGCACAAAAACAACACTGTCGGGGAAACTGATCGCCCACGAACACCTATGGGACCGGAGCCCCTTTTCGGTACGGCAAGGGAGCGGAGGGAGCACAAAGAGCGGATCGAGGCGTGCACGCGAGCAGTTTACCTAGGTTCGGGCCGCACGGATGCGTAAAACCCTACTCCTGCCTTGGTTTGTTATTGAGTTCTTGGCTCGGGAGCAAGAAGATCTACAGTGCTCAGAGCTAGCTACACCGAGCGTGGGAGTGATCGAGAGTTCGGAACCCCCTCTACGTTGTGCATGGGCCTCCTTTTATAGGTCAAAGGGGTCACCGACAGGTGGCAATGTAGATGAGGGTAAAAGCGTAAAAGTGGTGGTAGTTGCAACAGTGTATGCACAGTGTTTTGTACCTAACCCTGACGGTGGGGGACAAAGGCATTGAATGCCCGTCGCCGTCGCCCCAAATAGTGTAAAAAGCGTCCGTCCGGGCGTCTCCGTTCGCCACGACGGAGGTCTCGTCATCGTGGCCTGCCACCGTGTCCCCCAGGCTGCACAGCCTTCCGCCACGTGCCCCTGGAAGGGCCCCAGGGCGACGCGTGGCCGGATGAGCTGGAGCGCGGGCACACAGTGGAAGCTTGCCGCGGCAAGCGTCTTGCCGGGGTTGCTGCCTTGCCGGGCCCGGAAGCTTGTCGCTCCACGGACCTTGCCGGGGCGCGCGATGCGCCACGGCAAGTCTTCTGAAATGCTGTTCTTCGGTCTTCCTGGCAAGCTCCTCTTGCCAGGGTCTTGCGCTAGAGGGGTGGTCTTGAGCCTGGAGCGGCCTTCCCGGCAAGCTCCTCTTGCCGGGGTCTTGTTTCTTAACTTGAATACTTTGTTCTGGAATGGCTCAAAAGGAACTAGGGTGGGCCTTGGCGAGCGCGTGGCAAGCCCTGCCACGGGACGCTGCTACTGCCCGTGCACAAGTCGGGATACTAAGGTACCCCTACTTTAGTACACCGACAGGAGCCCTCGGGCCTGGGCCACACACGGTGCCGAGCGCTGTTGGGCCAGGCCCAAAACAGTGCACGGGCACACGCGGCCCACGGCGCGCCGTATCCCACTCCGTATCCGCCGCATCCCTCCCTAACGGCACGCGTCGATTGCGGCGTCGTGGGAGAGATCGTGGCCTGTTTCTTTAATGGGAAAATGCGGAACGT
Source organism: Secale cereale (assembly GCA_902687465.1). Taxonomy (NCBI): domain Eukaryota; kingdom Viridiplantae; phylum Streptophyta; class Magnoliopsida; order Poales; family Poaceae; genus Secale; species Secale cereale. The sequence goes on from LR738715.1 coordinate 66,459,779, forward strand.
CCCCCGCTCCCCCTTAAAAGCAGAGGAAACAGGGGCAGTTTCCCCCATTGCTTCATTGCGTCTTCAACCTCCAGAAACCCCCGCCGCTCTTCTCCTCCTCAAAGGTCGAAAGAGAGCCGAGCTCCACCCTTCTTCCGCCGCCGCCAGCCTCCCCAGCGCCGCCGACCCCACTCGCCGTCCCCGCCATGGCTCCGAAGAGTGACAAGGCGAAAAACGCGAAGTCCGTGCGGGCGGCGAAGCTAGCAGCAATGCGGAAGAGGATGGTGGTCTTCCCGCCGAGGCTCGGCGCGAGGGAGTTGAAGGACAAGTACTACTTGTTCTGGTCGAGGTTGACGAAGGCTCACCCGCGCACCAGAGTTCTCCCCGCCGAACCCTGCGACATGTTCCCGGGAGGTTACCCTTATTTTGCTCTGTTCTTCCATTGCGGTCTCTGCCCTTCGTACTCTGAGTTCTTCTGCGACGTTATGAACACATATGGATTCCATCTTCTTGATTTCACCCCAAACGCAGTCTTAACCTTGGCCGTTTTCGCACATCTGTGCGAAAACTTTGTCGGAGTCGCCCCCAACGTAGCTCTCTTCCGCCATTTCTTCACACCTCGAGTAGAGTCTGGATCTCCTCTGTCTGGTGGCATCTCTTGGATCTTTAGGCTCAACAAGAAAGAGGCGTACTTGATTGGAGAGCTCCGCGGCAAGTGGGAGGAGTGGAGGGCCGATTGGTGCTGGGTTATGGAAGATGAACCTCAGCAATTTACCTCCCCGCACCGAGCTGCAATAGTGCGCGGCAAGGATTGGAGTGACCTGGCCCCGGAGGACGAGAAGCTGAAGGTTGCCCTCACTAGGATCCTCCGCCTCCGGCAAGCCAATCTTACTGTAGGTGAGGTCGGGGCAGATTTCCTTCGCCGGCGCATCGCTCCCTTGCAGGAGAGGAAGCGCTCTGCTTGGGAGTTCGGCAACGCGGCAGACTGTATGAGGCTACGCCCCGGCCTCAACTACAACTTCACTGTCCTGGAGCTCAAGGGGATGATCCAGGAGCTATTCAAGCATGACCCCAAGCACCTGGAGTGATTTGCCCCGTCACGGGGAGTAGTTCCATTATGTAACAACTCTTCTCTTAGTGCCATCCGCGCGGCAATGCCGCTGTGCGACTCCCACAGGGTTGATCCCACTTGGCTGGCGCCTTCTGACGAGACTGCACAAACTTTCTTCGACAACTTGGTTGAGCTGCCGATCAATCTTGATGAGAAGAAGGGTCTCACCCGCGACACCACCGAACGGGATTTGGCGTATATCGCCACCAGGATGGAGGAGGCAGCCGCAACTGAGGCCGCGGGCGAGTTCGGGTACTCCTTGGACGAGGCGGACGCAGCGGACGCGGTGAGCCGGGCCGAGGAGGAAGATATCCTCAAACTACTGAGGCCTGTCGGGCAGCCTGCCGGGACGAGCGAGGCTGCCGGGCAGGGCGCAGAGTCAAGTGAGCCCGCCTTGGAGGACGCCGAATCGGGCGACGACTCAGGCGACCCTTCAGAAGACTCAGGCGGGTCTTTGGGCCTCGACAACGCCTCCTCATCCTCAGAGAATTCTCCGCCACCGCCAAGTCCTCCGCATCAGCCAAAGTACCGCCTCCGCAAGGCCACTGACACGGCGAGACAGCCGGCGCCCCAACAGCAGCCGCAGCGTCGCTCGATGCGTGCCACCACGACGAGCAAGGCCGTCAAGGGGGGGCCCCGCGCCTCAGCGGCAGGCGGAGGGGGATCTTCCCGAACTGGTTCTGGCGTTCCTTCTGCCCCTCGGTCTTCGGCGACGACCGGAGCAGGGTCTTCTCAGCCCACGGCTCCGGAGCCCGCCAAGCGCCGGAGGGAGCCTACCCCTCCAACTCCTCGCGCCGGGACGCGCGAGGCGGACTTCGACTTCTCCGTCCTTAGTTTCGACGAGGAGGAGGATGAGTAAGCACTTGCAACTCTTAATTCTTTTCATTTTTGTTGCTCTTGTCTTGAATTCTCTTTGCCTGACTCTAATCTTGTTTATCTTCCAGGACCCTGGCCCAAAGAGCGGTGAAGAGGGCCAAGATTCCGGTGGTCGATCTTGAGGACGAGCCCGTCGCCGCGGCAGGAGATGCGCCCGCGACAGGCTTGCCGGACCAGCCTGCTGCTCTGCAGAGCAGCCCCCAGCGCAGCCCCCAGCGTAAGTCTTTTGTTTACTTCTCTGCTTATTGGACGCGCTTGAGCTTCTTATCCTTGCTAATGTCTTGTTTGCTTGTTGACTTGTGCAGAAGTGGAGCCACAGCCTCCGGAGCGTCAAGAGACTGCTCCCGACGAGCCACTCGTCCCACCCTCCCCGCCAAGGAGGAGCTCCCTGGCGAGGGAGAGCGCTCCGCCAAGGGCGGGTACTCCGCCAAGGGCGAGCACCCCGACAAGGGTGGGCACCCCGCCAAGGGAAGGCGCCAGCGGAACTCCGCCGGCGGGGGCCACTACTACGCCGCCAAGGGAAAACTCCCCGGCAAGGATCCCCGTAGAGGAAGAGGCCCGCGCAGGTAACCCTTGTACTTTCCTTCTCTTGAATTCTTCTTTTTGGATATTTGCTTGACGATTCTTCTTTTCTTCTTCTCCTGTCAGATCCGCCCGCCCCGGAGTCGATGGAGACAGAGGCCATCGCCGAGGAGGACGCGCGCGGCGACGCCACCACCGCTGAAGGGATGGCCGGCGCCGACGAGCCAGCCGCCGATTAGACCGTCGCGGCCGCTGACGCGGCAGCTGGGGAAGGGACCGGCGACCGCACTGACGGCCCTGAGGCCGCAGGAGCGCCGGACGCTGCGCCGGCCGCCGACCCTCCCGCTTCCACGACCGGGTCGGGTGTCTATCTTGAGGCCGCCAACGGGGTCTTCATCCAAGTCCTGTGGGCATCTTCGTCAAGGGCGCCCGTGGAGGGGGAGAGCTTCGATGGAGAAGTCCTTGCCTCCGCCGGGCTGAGGCTTGTCGACGCGCCCGGCAGCAGCAGCGAGCCCGAGGAGGAGCAGCTCCTGCGCCGGCTTCTGGCCTTGTATCGTGCCAGGCAGGCCAAGCTGGAGTCCCGAGAGGCTCTGGCTGCCAAGGCTGGCGTCGACTTGGAGAAGCGCGCCGAGGAGCTCCGCGCCGCCAACCAGGCGGCCCTCCGGTCCTTGGCGGAGGAGAGGGAGGAGCTTGCCGAGGCGCACCAAGCGTTCATCCTCGAGAAGGCCGAGGTTGAGGAGCAGCAACGACTAGCCACCGAGGATCTGTCTCGGCGGGAGGGAGAGCTCAGGCAGCGGAAGGTCGACCTCGATAGCCACGAGGACGACCTTACCGCGCGCGAGCAGTCCATTGGCGGGGCTCTGCAGGAGGCAAGGGACGCCACTGCTGCCGCAGAGACCGCCAAGAGGGACTTGGAGGAGAGGGTGGCGCAGTTGGAGACGAGCTTGAAGACGAGCGAGGAGAGGATTGCTGCGCTCACGTTGGCGAGGGAGAAAGACGCCCACACCCACTCGGAGCTGCAAGTCCTTCTCTCCGACAAGGGCCAGGAACTCACCACCGCCAAGGATTCCATCGTGGACTTGGAGCTGAAACTGTCCACCCTCACTGAGTCACTTGACGGCGCCCGGAACCGCGAGACAAAGCTGAAGGAGGACCTCCGGGCTGAGATGGCACTGTTAGAGAGCGCTGCCCTCACGCAGAACAACTTCAGGCAGACGGTGGAGCAGTGGACCGAGGAGCTCGTCGCCTCCGCCGCCAACATCGACAAGGAGATGGTGGTGCTGGGGACGGAGCACCTCGTGTACTCCCCCGACGAGAACCTCCCCCACAGCGCCAAGCTGAGCTTGTTCTTCAGAGGAGTGGCGCCGGCCCTCGCGCAGCTACGGGAAAGGCTCCCCACACAGCTGGCGAACGAGGCGCGCAGGCTTTGCACGGGTACCGTGGAGCGAGTGCTGACGAAGATCGTCTACCGCAACCCCGTGATCAATCTTGACAACGTCCTCCGGACCTTGCCGCCCGACGCTGACCAGGAAGCGCTGAAGGCTCGAGTTGCCCACATCATGGCCAAGGTGGGGAAGATCAGGAGGGTTGACGGCGACCGTGTAGACTAGGTTGTTTTCTTTCTGCTTCCATTGTCGCTGCCAATTAAGTCATGGACAGTAGTTTGTTAGAACAGCGACAAGTCATCTTGTAACATAACTTTATTTTGGGTAGTTAATGCAGAGTCATTTCCTTGTTCAACTCCTTTACTTTGTATGCTTTCACCCTTCGCTTTTAGGGAACTTGCCGGCAAAGGGACCCTTGCCGCGAGCGCCGAGTGCGGAACTTCAGCAGCCTGCTGGCAATACCCCTGCCGGCAAGAAACCTTACCGCAGCTAGTCGCAGCACACTTAGATTGTTGAGCGAACTCGAAAACGAAGTAAGGGCGCGACACTTGTCGCAACTCACTTAGGCCGTTGAGCGTGCTCGAAACAAAATAAGGGCGCGGCTAGCCACGGGTAGGTTCCTTCGCGCACAGGTTTTCCATACAAAGTGTGATCGTTCAAGGAAGATAGCTAAGATTTTTAAAAATTTTGAATGCTCAAACTTTGGCAACTTAGCTTTCGTGGGTTGTTTGCTTCCCGGCAAAGCTTTCCTTTCTTGAACAGCACTTGGTCCATACCACTATCTCCTTCCCCCCCGGCAAACTTGTGCACGAGGAACACTTCTTCTGCTTGAGAGAAAAAGGAAAAAGGGAGGAAACACAGATATGGAGCCTTGCGGCTTGTTATTGCTTACCGGGGGTGTGTGCTGCACAAAGTGTCAGATAACACGTGCAAGAAAACGGAAAGGTATGAAATGACAAGTCGTGCAAGGCACAAAAGTTTTACTGATGCACGGGATCTGCGCCCGGCTTTGTACAAAGGTTTACATGCAATAGCGGCAAGACTTGTACAAAAGGTGGTTGCCGGAGCGGATCACGGCAACCGCGCCTCATGGGTGAAACTTGCGAAGATGCTCAATGTTCCAGGAGTTGCTCACCGGTAAGCCTTCTTCGGTCTCAAGGCGGACAGCGCCGGGCCTTGTGACTTGTCTCACCCGATAAGGGCCCTCCCACTTCGGCGTCAACTTGTTGGAATTCTTGGCGGACTGAGCGCGCCGAAGAACAAGGTCGCCTTCCTCGAGACTTCTGGCTGTAACTTTGCGGCTATGGTAGCGGCGCAAAGCTTGCTGGTATCGAGCAGCTCGTACAGCAGCCTGAGGACGGTTCTCCTCGAGGAGCAGTGCATCATCTTGCCGCAGCTGCTCTTGCTCGAGCTCATCGTAAGCGAGCACTCGAGGAGACCCGTATATGAGTTCCGTGGGGAGAACTGCCTCTGCTCCATAGACAAGAGCAAAGGGTGTCTGCCCGGTGGCTCGATTTGGTGTCGTCCTGATTGACCAAAGAGCCGTCGGCAACTCCTCAATCCAGTTTCTTCCGCACCTGTGCAGCCTGTCGAAAGTTCTTGTCTTGAGCCCGCGCAGCACTTCAGCGTTTGCCCTCTCCGCTTGACCATTGCTCCTCAGGTGAGCAACAGAAGCGAAGCAGACCTTGGCGCCAAGGTCTTGGACGTACTGCATGAAGGTGCGACTTGTGAACTGTGTGCTGTTGTCGGTGATGATCCTGTTAGGGATTTCGAAACGGCAAACAATTGACCTGAAGAACTTGACTGCTAATTGTGCGGTCACCTTTCTCACTGGTTCCACTTCCGACCACTTTGTGAACTTGTCGATAGCGACGTACAAGTACTCAAAGCCCCCGACTGCGCGGGGAAAGGGGCCGAGGATGTCGAGCCCCCAGACCGAAAAGGGCCAGGACAAAGGGATCGTCTGGAGAGCTTGAGCTGGCTGATGTATTTGCTTGGCATGGAACTGGCACGCTTCACACTTGGTTACTTGTGCAGTTGCATCTTGGAGGGCTTCTGGCCAAAAGAAACCTTGCCGGAACGCCTTCCCGGCAAGTGCTCTTGCGCCAATGTGGTGGCCACATATGCCTCCATGTATCTCCGCCAACATCTTCTGTCCATCTTCCCGGGAAATGCACTTCAATCTGACACCATTGAGTCTTCTTCTGTACAGTTCATTGCCGACGAACTGGTACATACTTGACTGCCTGGTTATTCTCTCTATCTCTTCTGGCTCTTCGGGAAGTTCTCCAGTTGAAGAAAATGGACAATTTACTGTGCCCAGGTTGGAGCATGAGGCTCAACAACAAGGACTAAAGGCATCAGTGCTGCTGCGGGAACGTCAGCTTCTACGGCAAGAACCTGCGGCTCTGCCGGAGCTGAACGTTCCCCGGCAAGCTCGCCGGGGCAAGAATTGCTGGGAACACCTGCTTCAACTGTACGAACCCTAGGGTCCGCAGGAGCAGACTGTTCCTCAGCAACTTGGTCGTTGATCTTGGGGGCCTTGGCGGCGGCTTCAGGAAGATCCGCTGGCAAGTAGTCGCCGGAGACCAACTTTCTCTTCTTGCTTTGCCCAATTGATGGTGTAACGGATGGCTGAGTTAGCTTGAGCATGAAGGTTCCTGGTTCCACAGGTAGCTTCGAAGCAGCACACTTTGACAGGCCGTCTGCGATGTCATTTTGAGCCCTCGGAACGTGCTCCATCTGTAGACCTTCGAAGTGTTCTTCAAGCTTTCTCACTTCGTCGACGTAAGCTTCCATCAATGGGCTCTGGTAGCTCTTGTTCACTTGTCGGACAACCAACTGCGAATCTCCCCGCACAATCAGCTTCTTGATCCCAAGTTCTGCTGCAATTCTGAGGCCGGCAAGCAAACCTTCATACTCTGCAGTATAGTTTGTTGCTTGCTCCTTGGGAAAGTGCATTTGGAAAAAGTACTTGAGGTGCTCTCCAGTGGGTGCGACAAGCAGCACACCAGCACCGGCGCCTTGCAGCGAGAAGGCACCATTGAAGTACATTATCAATTCTTTGCTTGCTTCTTTGGCGGGGATGCTTGTCACTGGAACTTCTTCGTCTGGTGTTGGTGTCCATTATGCTATGAACTCTGCCAATGCTCTGCTCTGAATAGTTGAAGTACTTTCAAACTTGAGACCAAAGCTTGACAGCTCCAGTGCCCACTCGACAATCCTGCCTGTTGCTTCCAGATTTTGCAATATCCTCTTCAGCGGAAAGCGAGTGACCACTGTTATCTCATGTGCTTGGAAGTAGTGGCGCAGCTTCCTCGAGGTCATGAGGAGGCCGAAAAGCAGCTTCTGCACTCCAGAGTACCTTGACCTAGCCCCTTGCAAGAGGGAGCTGACAAAATAAACTGGGCGCTGCACCATCTTCTTTCACATTTCTCCTTGCATCTGCGCAGACTCATCCTTGTCGGGGCCAGAGCTTGTGGGAGAAGCCCCCTGCTTGTCGCTGGATGTGCTTGCCGGGGCTGTGGGCTCCTCATCTGCCTCCCTTTCCGCTACCAACGCAGCACTATGAAGGAAATATGCCCTAGAGGCAATAATAAAGTTATTATTTATTTCCTTATATCATGATAAATGTTTATTATTCATGCTAGAATTGTATTAACCGGAAACTTAATACATGTGTGAATACATAGACAAAACAGAGTGTACCTAGTATGCCTCTACTAGACTAGCTCATAGATCAAAGATGGTTATGTTTCCTAGCCATAGACATGAGTTGTCATTTGATCAACGGGATCACATCATTAGGAGAATGATCTGATGGACAAGACACATCCGTTAGCTTAGCACTATGATCGTTTAAGTTTTACTGCTATTGCTTTCTTCATGACTTATACATGTTCCTATGACTATGAGATTATGCAACTCCCGAATACCGGAGGAACACTTTGTGTGCTACCAAACGTCACAACATAACTGGGTGATTATAAAGGTACTCTACAGGTGTCTCCGAAGGTACTTGTTGGATTGGCGTATTTCGAGATTAGGATTTGTCACTCCGATTGTCGGAGAGGTATCTCTGGGCCCACTCGATAATGCACATCACTATAAGCCTTGCAAGCATTGCAGCTAATGAGTTAGTTGCGGGATGATGTATTACGGAACGAGTAAAGAGACTTGTTGGTAACGAGATTGAACTAGGTATTGAGATACCGACGATCGAATCTCTGGCATGTAACATACCGATGACAAAGGGAACAATGTATGTTGTTATGCGGTTTGACCGATAAAGATCTTCGTAGAATATGTGGGAGCCAATATGAGCATCCAGGTTCCGCTATTGGTTATTGACCGGAGACGTGTCTCGGTCATGTCTACATAGTTCTCGAACCCGTAGGGTCCGCACGCTTAAGGTTTCGATGATAGTTTTATTATGAGTTTATGAGTTTTGATGTACCGAAGGAGTTTGGAGTCCCGGATGAGATCGGGGACATGACGAGGAGTCTCAAAATGGTCGAGATGTAAAAATCGATATATTGGACGACTATATTCGGACATCGGAAAGGTTCCGAGTGATTCGGGTATTTTTAGAGTACCGGGGAGTTACGGGAATAGAGGAGAGAGGCCAAAAGGAAGGAGGCGTGCACCCCCCTTCTGGTCCGAAGTGGACAAGGGGTGCAGCCCCCTTTTCCTTCTCCCTCTCCCCCTCTTTCCTTCTCTCCTACTCCGGAAAGGAAAGGGGAATCCTACTAGGACTTGGGAGTCCTAGTAGGACTCCCCACACTTGGTGCGCCCCCTCTAGGGCCGGCCTCTCCCTCCCTCCTTTATATACGGGGGCAGGGGGACACCTCTAGACACAACAATTGATCTCTTGATCTCTTAGCCGTGTGCGGTGCCCCCCTCCACCATAGTTCTCCTCGATAAATATTGTAGCGGTGCTTAGGCGAAGCCCTGCGACGGTAGAACATCAAGATTGTCACCACGCCATCGTGCTGACGGAACTCTCCCTCGACACTCGGCTGGATTGGAGTTCGAGGGACGTCATCGAGCTGAACATGTGCTAGAACTCGGAGGTGCCGTAGTTTCGGTGCTTGATCGGTCGGGCCATGAAGACGTACGACTACATCAACCGCGTTGTTCTAACGCTTCCGCTTTCGGTCTACGAGGATACGTAGACTCACTCTCCCCTCTCGTTGCTATGCATCTGATAGATAGATCTTGCGTGATCGTAGGAAAATTTTAGAATACTACGTTCCCCAACAGTGGCATCATGAGCCAGGTCTATGCGTAGATGATATGCACGAGTAGAACACAAGTGAGTTGTGGATGATACTAGTCATACTGCTTACCAGCATGTCATACTTTGATTCGGCGGTATTGTTGGATGAAGCGGCCCGAACTGACATTACGCGTACGCTTTCGCGAGACTGGTTCTACCGACGTGCTTCGCACACAGGTGGCTGGCGGGTGTCAGTTTCTCCAACTTTAGTTGAATCAAGTGTGGCTACGCCCGGTCCTTGTGAAGGTTAAAACAACACATACTTGACGAAATATCGTTGTGGTTTTGTATGCGTAGGTAAGAACGGTTCTTGCTAAGCCCGTAGCAGCCACGTAAAACTTTTAACAACAAAGTAGAGGACGTCTAACTTGTTTTTGCAGGGCATGTTGTGATGTGATATGGTCAAGACATGATGAGTTATACGGTTTTGTATGAAATGATCATGTTTTGTAAAGTTATCGGCAACTGGCAGGAGCCATATGGTTGTCGCTTTATTGTATGAAATGCAATCGCCATGTAATTGCTTTACTTTATCACTAAGCGGTGGCGATAGTCGTAGAAGCAATAGTTGGCGAGACGACAACGATGCTACGATGGAGATCAAGGTGTCGCGCCGGTGACGAAGGTGATCATGACGGTGCTTTGGAGATGGAGATCAAAAGCACAAGATGATGATGGCCATATCATGTCACATATTTTGATTGCATGTCATGTTTATCTTATTATGCTTCTTATTTTGCTTAGTTCGACGGTAGCATTATAAGATGATCCCTTACTAAATTTCAAGGTATAAGTGTTCTCCCTGAGTATGCACCGTTGCGAAAGTTCGTCGTGCCGAGACACCACGTGATGATCGGGTGTGATAAGCTCTACGTTCAAATACAACGGGTGTAAGCCAGTTTTGCACACGCAGAATACTCGGGTTAAACTTGACGAGCCTAGCATATGCAGATATGGCCTCGGAACACTGGAGACCGAAAGGTCGAGCGTGAATCATATAGTAGATATGATCAACATAAGATGTTCACCATTGAAACTACTCCATCTCACATGATGATCGGACATGGTTTAGTTGATTTGGATCACGTGATCATTTAGATGACTAGAGGGATGTCTATCTAAGTGGGAGTTCTTAAGTAATATGATTAAATTGAACTTTAATTTATCATGAACTTAGTCCTCGTAGTATTAGCATATCTATGTTGTAGATCAATAGCTCGCGATGTTGCTCCCCATTTATTTTTTATATGTTCCTAGAGAAAACTAAGTTGAAAGATGTTAGTAGCAATGATGCGGAATTGTTCCGTGATCTGAGGATTATCCTCATTGCTGCACAGAGAATTATGTCCTCAATGCACCGCTAGGTGACATACCTATTGCAGGAGCAGATGTAGACGTTATGAACATTTTGACAAAAGCTCGGTATGATGTCTACTTGATAGTTTAAGTGCACCATGCTTTATGGCTTAGAACCGGGACTTCAAAAACGTTTTGAACGCCACGGAGCATATAAGATGTTCCAAGAGTTAAAATTAGTATTTCATACTCATGCCCGTGTCGAGAGGTATAAGACTTCTGACAGTACTTTGCCTACAAGATGGAGGAGAATAGCTCAACCAGTGAGCATGTGCTCAGATTGTCTGGGTACTACAATTACTTGAATCAAGTGGGAGTTAATCTTCCAGATAAGATAGTAATTAACAAAGTTCTCTAGTCACTATCACCAAGTTAGTAGAACTTCGTGATGAACTATAATATGCTAGGGATGACGAAAGGAATTCCCGAGCTCTTCGCAATGCTGAAGTCGGCGAAGGTAGAAATCATGAAAAAGCATCAAGTGTTGATGGTTAACAAGACCACTTGTTTCAAATAAAGGGCAAAGGGATAGAAGGGGAACTTCAAGAAGAATGACAAACAAGTTGTCACTCCCATGAAGAAACCCAAAGCTAAAACTCAAGCCTGAAACTAAGTGCTTCTACTGCAAAGGAAATGGTCACTGGAAGTGGAACTGCCCTAGATACTTGGCGGATAAGAATGATGGTAAAGTGAACAAAGGTATATTTGATATACAGATTATTGATGTGTATTTTACTAGTGTTCATAGCAACCCCTCGGTATTTGATATTGGTTTAGTTGCTAAAGAGTAGTAACTCAAAATGGGAGTTGCATAATGAACAGAAACTAGTTAAAGGATGAAGTGACGATGTGTATTGGAAGTAGTTCCAAGATTGATATGATCATCATCGCACACTCGCTATACTTTCGGGATTAGTGTTGAACCTAAATAAGTGTTATTTGGTGTTTGTGTTGAACATGAATATGATTTGATCATGTTTGTTGCAATACGGTTATTCATTTAAAGTCATAGAATAATTGTTATTCTGTTTACATGAATAAAACCTTCGATGGTCATACACCCAATGAAAATAGTTTGTTGGATCTCGATCGTGGTGATACACATATTCATAATATTGAAGCCAAAAGATGCAAGGTTAATAATGATAGTGCAACTTATTTGTGGCACAGCCGTTTAGGTCATAATGGTGTAAAGCGCATGAAGAAACTCCATAGTGATGGACTTTTGGAATCACTTGATTATGAATCACTTGGTGCTTGCGAACCATGCCTCATGGGCAAGATGACTAAAACTCCGTTCTCCGGAACAATGGAGCGAGCAACAGATTTGTTGGAGATCATACATACAGATGTATGTGGACCAATGAGTGTTGAAGCTCGCGGCGGGTATCGTTATTTTCTGACCTTCATTGATGATTTGAGCAGATATGGGTATATCTACTTAATGAAGCACAAGTCTAAAACATTTGAAAAGTTCAAAGAATTTCACAGTGAAGTGGAGAATCATCGTAACAAGAAAATAAGAGTTTCAACGATATGATCGTAGAGGTAAAATATTTGAGTTAGCGAGTTTGGCCTTCAGTAAAAACAATGTGAAATAGTTTCACTACTCACGCCACCTGTAACACCATAGTGTAATGGTGTGTCCAAACGTCATAACCGTACTTTATTAGATATGGTGCGATCGATGATGTCTCTTACCGATCTACCACTATCGCTTTTGGGGTTATCCATTAGAGACAGATACATTCACGTTAAATAGGGCACCATCTCGTGGAGATGACACCGTATGAACTGTGGTTTGACGAGAAACCTAAGCTGTCATTTCTTTAAGTTTGGGATTGCGATGCTTATGTGAAAAAGTTTCAACATGATAAGCTCAAACCCAAATCGGAGAAGTAAATCTTCATAGGATACCCAAAAGAAACTGTTGGGTACACCTTCTATCACAGATCCGAAGGCAAGGTCTTTGTTGCTAAGAGTGGATCCTTTCTAGAGAAGGAGTTTCTCTCGAAAGAAGTGAGTGGGAGGAAAGTGGAACTTGATGAGGTAATTGTACCTTCTCCCGAATTGGATAGTAGTACATCACAGAAACTGGTTCCAGTGATTCCTACACCAATTAGTGAGGAAGCTAATGATGATGATCATGAAACTTCGGATCAAGTTACTGCTGAACTTCGCAGATCAACCAGAGTACGTTCCGCACCAGAGTGGTACGGCAACCCGGTTCTGGAAGTCATGTTACTGGACCATGATGAACCTACGAACTATGAGGAAGCGATGATGAGCCCAGATTCCGCAAATGGCTTGAGACCATGAAATGTGAGATGGGATCCATGTATGAGAACAAAGTGTGGACTTTGGTTGACTTGCCCGATGGTCGGCAAGCCATCGAAAATAAATGGATCTTCAAGAGGAAGACTGACGCTGACAGTAATGTTACTGTTTACAAAGCTCGACTTGTTGCGAAAGTTTTTCAACAAGTTCAAGGAGTTGACTACGATGAGACTTTCTCACCCGTAGCGATGCTTAAGTCTGTTCGAATCATGTTAGCAATTGCCGCATTTTATGAAATCTGGCAAATGGATAACAAAACTACATTCTTTAATGGATTTATTAAAGAAGACTTGTATATGATGCAACCAGAAGGTTTTGTCAATCCTAAAGGTGCTAACAAAATGTGCAAGCTCCAGCGATCCATCTATGGACTGGTGCAAGCATCTCGGAGTTGGAATATACGCTTTGATAAGTTGATCAAAGCATATAGATTTATACAGACTTGCAGTGAAGCCTGTATTTACAAGAAGTGAGTGGGAGCACTACAACCTTTCTGATAAGTATATGTGAATGACATATTGTCGATCGGAAATGATGTAGAATTTTTTGGAAAGCATAAAGGAGTGTTTGAAAGGAGTTTTTCAAAGAAAGACCTTGGTGAAGCTGCTTACATATTGGGCATCAAGATCTATAGAGATAGATCAAGACGCTTGATAAGACTTTCGATGAGTACATACCTTGATATGATTTTGAAGTAGTTCAAAATGGATCAGTCAAAGAAGGAGTTCTTACCTGACTTGTAAGGTGTGAAGTTGAGTAAGACTCAAAGCCAGACCACGGCAGCAAAATATAGAGAGAATGAAAGTCATTCCCTATGCCTCAGCCATAGGTTCTATAAAGTATGCCATGCTGTGTACCAAACATGTTGTGTACCTTGCCATGAGTTTGTCAAGAGGGTACAATAGTGATCCAGGAGTAGATCACTGTACAGCGGTCAAAATTATCTTTAGTAACTGGATGACTAAGGAAATGTTTCTCGATTATGGAGGTGATAAAGAGTTCGTCGTAAAGGGTTACGCCGATGCAAGCTTTGACACTAAATCCAGCTGACTCTAAGTATCAATCTGGATGCGTATTGAAAGTGGGAGCAATTAACTAGAGTAGCTCCATGCAGAGCATTGTAGACACATAGACATTTGCGAAATACATACGGATCTGAATGTGACAGACCCGTTGACTAAACTTCTCTCACGAAGCAAAACATGATCACACCTTAGTACTCTTTGGGTGTTAATCAGATAGCGATGTGAACTAGATTATTGACTCTAGTAAACCCTTTGGGTGTTAATCACATGACGATGTGAACTATCGGTGTTAAAGCACATGGCGATGTGAACTAGATTATTGACTCTAGTGCAAGTGGGAGACTGAAGGAAATATGCCCTAGAGGCAATAATAAAGTTATTATTTATTTCCTTATATCATGATAAATGTTTATTATTCATGCTAGAATTGTATTAACCGGAAACTTAATACATGTGTGAATACATAGACAAAACAGAGTGTCCCTAGTATGCCTCTACTAGACTAGCTCATAGATCAAAGATGGTTATGTTTCCTAGCCATAGACATGAGTTGTCATTTGATCAACGGGATCACATCATTAGGAGAATGATCTGATGGACAAGACCCATCCGTTAGCTTAGCACTATGATCGTTTAAGTTTTACTGCTATTGCTTTCTTCATGACTTATACATGTTCCTATGACTATGAGATTATGCAACTCCCGAATACCGGAGGAACACTTTGTGTGCTACCAAACGTCACAACGTAACTGGGTGATTATAAAGGTACTCTACAGGTGTCTCCGAAGGTACTTGTTGTATTGGCGTATTTCGAGATTAGGATTTGTCACTCCGATTGTCGGAGAAGTATCTCTGGGCCCACTCGGTAATGCACATCACTATAAGCCTTGCAAGCATTGCAGCTAATGAGTTAGTTGCGGGATGATGTAATACGGAACGAGTAAAGAGACTTGTTGGTAACGAGATTGAACTAGGTATTGAGATACCGACGATCGAATCCCGGGCATGTAACATACCGATGACAAAGGGAACAATGTATGTTGTTATGCCGTTTGACCGATAAAGATCTTCGTAGAATATGTGGGAGCCAATATGAGCATCCAGGTTCCGCTATTGGTTATTGACCGGAGACGTGTCTCGGTCATGTCTACATAGTTCTCGAACCCGTAGGGTCCACACGCTTAAGGTTTCGATGATAGTTTTATGATGAGTTTATGAGTTTTGATGTACCGAAGGAGTTTGGAGTCCCGGATGAGATCGGGGACATGACGAGGAGTCTCAAAATGGTCGAGACCTAAAAATCGATATATTGGACGACTATATTCGAACATCGGAAAGGTTCCGAGTGATTCGGGTATTTTCGGAGTACCGGGGAGTTACGGGAATAGAGGAGAGAGGCCAAATGTAAGGAGGCGTGCACCCCCCTTCTGGTCCGAATTGGACAAGGGGTGCAGCCCCCTTTTCCTTCTCCCTCTCCCCCTCTTTCCTTCTCTCCTACTCCGGAAAGGAAAGGGGAATCCTACTAGGACTTGGGAGTCCTAGTAGGACTCCCCACACTTGGTGCGCCCCCTCTAGGGCCGGCCTCTCCCTCCCTCCTTTATATACGGGGGCAGGGGGACACCTCTAGACACAACAATTGATCTCTTGATCTCTTAGCCGTGTGCGGTGCCCCCCTCCACCATAGTTCTCCTCGATAAATATTGTAGCGGTGCTTAGGCGAAGCCCTGCGATGGTAGAACATCAAGATCGTCACCACGCCGTCGTGCTGACGGAACTCTCCCTCGACACTCAGCTGGATCGGAGTTCGAGGGACGTCATCGAGCTGAACATGTGCTAGAACTCGGAGGTGTCGTAGTTTCGGTGCTTGATCGGTCGGGCCGTGAAGACGTACGACTACATCAACCGCGTTGTTCTAACGCTTCCGCTTTCGGTCTACGAGGGTACGTAGACTCACTCTCCCCTCTCGTTGCTATGCATCTGATAGATAGATCTTGCGTGATCGTAGGAAAATTTTAGAATACTACGTTCCCCAACATACTAACCACTTGATTGGTCGCTGCTAAGTACAGCAGCTACTTCTCTTGTGGCCTAGGTGCGACAAGTATTGAAGTGGAGGACAGGTACCCTTTCAAGTCTTGCAGCGCTGCCTCCGCTTCTGGAGTCCATTTCATTGGACCTGCCTTCTTCAAGATTTTGAAAAACAGCAGGGCGCGTTCTGCAGACTTAGAAATGAACCTGCTGAGGGCAGCCACACAACCAGCAAGTCTCCGTACATCCTTGACGCACTTCGGGGCTTCGATCTGTTCGATGGCTTTTATCTTGTCGGGATTAGCTTCAATCCCCCTCTGGGACACAAAGAACCCGAGAAGCTTGCCGGAGGGGACTCCGAAGACGCACTTCTCGGGGTTGAGCTTGAGTTGTATCTTGCGCAGGTTTGCAAAGGTTTCTTCTAGGTCTTGAATCAGGGTATCTTTGTCCTTGCTCTTGACCACTATATCATCCATGTAAGCTTCTACATTCCTGTGTATCTGTGGCTCAAAAGCAGTGTGGACTACCCTTGCAAACGTCGAACCCGCATTCTTCAATCCAAAGGGCATGCGTATGAAGCAATAAGTGTCACATGGAGTAATGAACGCGGTCTTCTCTTCATCTTCCTCAGCCATGAATATCTGGTGGTATCCGGAGTATGCATCAAGAAATGAAAGCAACTCACATCCAGCCGTGGAGTCAACGATCTGGTCGATGCGCGGCAAGGGAAACGGATCTTTGGGACAAGCTTTATTCACATCAGTGAAGTCTATACAAAGCCTCCACTTCCCATTAGCTTTGCGCACGACAACAGGGTTGGCCAGCCGCGTTGGATGAAGAACACCTCTAACAAGGTCTGCTGCTTCCAACTTCTTGATTTCCTCGGCGATGAACTCTTGGCGCTCCACTGCTTGCTTCCTGACCTTCTGCTTGACGGGCCGTGCATGAGGACAAACGGCAAGCTTGTGCTCAATCACTTTCCTGGGAACACCGGGGATATCAGACGGTTGCCATGCAAACACGTCGACATTCGCCCGCAGGAAAGCAACGAGCGCGCTTTCCTATTTGGGATCGAGCGTGGTACTGATGGTGAAAGTACCACCAGAGCCGTCCTCCTTGGCGGACACCTTCTTGGTTGCAGGTGGAGCTTCCATTCCTTTCTTGCACTTGCCGGTGGAGCTCGATGGTGCGTCCTCGACGGCAGCGCAGCACTCCAAAGAGGTGCGTTTGCCGGAGTGGGCTCCAGAGCTCTTGCCGGACTTGGTCTTGTTCTTCCCCCCGGGAGCTTCAGCGGCAAGTGTTTTGCTGTCTGTGGCGGCTGCTGCGTCCCGGTAGACCTTGTCGGCGCAAATAAGCGCGTCCTTCTTGTCGCCGGGGACAGAGATGACGCTTATCGGCCCTGGCATCTTGAGCATGTTGTAGGCGTAGTGAGAGGCTGCCATGAACTTGGCGAGCGCTGGACGACCAAGTATACATTGTATGGCAATGGGATATCGGCAACGTCAAAAGTGATCCTCTCAGTCCTGAAGTTTAGCTCTCCGCCAAAGGTTGCTGGCAATGTGATCTTCCCCTTCGGCTTGCTCCTTCCCGGGTTGATCCCTTGGAACGTGGCGGTCTCTTCGAGCTCGCTGTCGGGGATCTGCAGCTTCCGGATCACAGCGGAGGAGATCAGGTTCAGGCCGGCCCCGCCGTCAACCAGCATCTTGGTGACCTTGAGGTTGCGGATGGTTGGGGAAACCAACATCGGCAAGCACCCGGCCGCGGTTGTGCGGTCAGGGTGATCCTCAATGTCGAAGATGATGGGCGTGCTGGACCACTTCAAAAGTTTGCGCGACTCGACGGGTGGCTCTGCTTCATTGACTTCCCGCACCCATTGCTTGAGTTGGCGGTGGGAAGTATGCAGAGAGGCCCCTCCATCGACGCACAGAACTTTTGTGGCCTTCTGGAACTCCTGCTCGCTGTTGTCTCCGTCATCCATGTCCTCGTCGTCGTCTTTGTCTTCGTCCTTGTCGCGGCCGCGGGGAGGTCTATCCCCTTGCCGCTGCTTGGCCTTGCCGCGGCGTCCTCCCCGGCCATTGAATGGCCGCTTCTTGCCGGACTCTCCTCCACCTCCTTGGGCCTTCTCCTTGTCGCGTCGCTCGTACTCAGCCTTCTGCTGCTCGACGAGGTATTCGACCCTTTTGCAGTTCTGGAGATCGTGGCCCTTGGTACGGTGGATCTTGCAGTACTGCTTGTCGGAGCCGTCCTGCTTGTCGGCGGCTGCTACTGGGGCAGCCTCCTTGCCGGAGCCACCAACCTGAGCTTTCTTGGCGCCAGCCTCCTTGCCGGACTGCTCCACAGCCAGTGCTTCTTTGTTCTTCTTCTTCTTATTGTTCCACCGCCGGTTTTTCCTTGCCGGGGCGGCATCCTCACTGTCCGTCCCCCTGCTCCAACATCCTCTCCGGGGAGTCTCCTCCCCTGTTCAGCGCGTGTGCACTTGTCAGCCAGAGCATAAAGCTCTCTGACGTCTCGTATCTTGCACATCGCCATCTCCTCCCTCATCCGACGGTTACGCACGTTCTGATGGAACGCGCTAATAACCGCGGCAGGGTGGACATCCGGGATGTTGTGCTGGACGCGGCTGAATCTCTGGATGTATTTCCGCAGGGACTCTCCCTCCTTCCGGGCTAGAATGTGAAGGTTGCTCTCCTGGCCGTGGGGCTTGTGGCCGCCCGTGAAGGCGCCGACAAACTGGTGACACAGGTCTGCCCAAGAAGAGATGGAGTTCTCCGGCAAGTGCATGAGCCAAGATCTGACATTGGGCTTGAGCACAAGCGGGAAGTAGTTTGCTAATATCTTCTCATCCCGTCCCCCGGCAGCCTGCACTGCAATGGTGTAGATGCTAAGGAACTCTGAGGGATGGGTCTTGCCGTCATACTTCTCGGGTACGTCGGGCTTGAAGTTTTTCATGCTGGGCCACTGGACTTGCCGCAGCTCACGGGTGAACGCAGGGCAGCCTGCCGCGTACGGCAAGTCGCCTGGTTCACCGGGCGCGTGCATGTCGACAGCGGTCCCAGCGCGCTGGTCGGACTATCGTCGCGCTTCTCTTCGACGCTCGATGCGAGTCCGAGCGTCTTCTTGCCGCCTGTCCTCGAGGACTTGGCGTTGGTCGCGGCGAGCTCGCGGATCCGACGATGCCGTGGAGTCGTCGTCGACGTTGATTCGGCGAGTCGGCGATTTCTGTTTCCGCGGCGGGGAGTGCACGGTAGTTGCACCCCCGGCGGTCTTGTCTCCATCAGCCTTCGCCTGGCTGACTTGCCGCGGCCGTGATGTTGCCGGCTGCTGCGGCGTGTCATTGTTGGCGAAGGCGATGAGGCTTTGGATGGTGGCCCTCCAGTCTTCGGCCTTGTCTGCCGCTGGAGGGAAGTCGAGGAGTAGCTGAGCTCTAGCGAGAGATTCTGCTGGAGTGGAGGGGAGCGGTGGCGAGCGGTGCGAGGAGCGAGATATGCTCGGACTTCCAACTGCGTTAGAAGGAGCAGGGTCTCGCCCCGGCGACCGCGCCTTGCTCGTGCCAGCACGTTGGCCTGCGTCCCGCGACCCGCCAACTTGGCCTTGTCCTAGCAAGCGGATGGTACCCTGCGTACCACGCCGCTGCCGTTCCGGCACCTCCTGAGAGGGGCGCGGCGCGTGCACGGACACCGAGGTCTTGGAGTGAGCTCGGTCGTCCGTCTTGTCCTTGGACTTGGCGGCTCCATGAGTTTCCTCGCCGGCGTCCGTCCTTCCGCCAGCGTCTACCCCACCAACCATTGGTTCTGGTGGTGGTGGGATCGACGCGGACGAGCCTCCGACCTCCGAAGCCTTCTTCTTCGGCGGCATGATGATGTAGTCGATGAGGTTGATGAAGTTGACGAAGCTGCTGAAGATTACGCCCGCGTGAACGCCGGATCAGGTTCGCACAACCTCGAGACCCCGTACCTGGCGCGCCAAAGATGTCGGGGAAACTGATCGCCCACGAACACCTATGGGACCGGAGCCCCTTTTCGGTACGGCAAGGAAGCGGAGGGAGCACAAAGAGCGGATCGAGGCGCGCACGCGAGCAGTTTACCCAGGTTCGGGCCGCACGGATGCGTAAAACCCTACTCCTGCCTTGGTTTGTTATTGACTTCTTGGCTCGGGAGCAAGAAGATCTACAGTGCTCAGAGCTAGCTACACCGAGCGTGGGAGTGATCGAGAGTTCGGAACCCCCTCTACATTGTGCATGGGCCTCCTTTTATAGGTCAAAGGGGTCACCGACAGGTGGCAACATAGATGAGGGTAAAAGCGTAAAAGTGCTGGTAGTTGCAACAGTGTATGCACAGTGTTTTGTACCTAACCCTGACGGTGGGGGACAAAGGCATTGAATGCCCGTCGCCGTCACCCCAAATAGTGTAAAAAGCGTCCGTCCGTGCGTCTCCGTTCGCCACGACGGAGGTCTCGTCATCGTGGCCTGCCACCGTGTCCCCCAGGCTGCACAGCCTTCCGCCACGTGCCCTTGGAAGGGCCCCAGGGCGACGCGTGGTCGGATGAGCTGGAGCGCGGGCACACAGTGGAAGCTTGCCGCGGCAAGCGTCTTGCCGCGGTTGCTGCCTTGCCGGGCCCGGAAGCTTGTCACTCCCCGGACCTTGCCGGGGCGCGCGATGTGCCACGGCAAGTCTTCTGAAATGCTGTTCTTCGGTCTTCCTGGCAAGCTCCTCTTGCCAGGGTCTTGCGCTAGAGGGGTGGTCTTGAGCCTGGAGTGGCCTTCCCGGCAAGCTCCTCTTGCCGGGGTCTTGTTTCTTAACTTGAATACTTTGTTCTTGAATGGCTCAAAAGGAACTAGGGTGGGCCTTGGTGAGCGCGTGGCAAGCCCTGCCATGGGACGCTGCTACTGCCCGTGCACAAGTCGGGATACTAAGGTACCCCTACTTTAGTACACCGACAAACACCATGGCAGTTCTGCTGAAAACAGCGTCAGTCCGGGTTAGTTCCATTCAAATCATGCAAATTAGAGTCCAAAACAAGGGCAAAAGGGTTTGGAAAAGTAGATACGTTGGAGACGTATCAACTCCCCCAAGCTTAAACCTTTTCTTGTCCTCAAGCAATTAAGTTGATAAACTGAAAGTGATAAAGAAAAACTTTGACAAACACTGTTTGCTCTTGTTGTTGTAAATATGTAAGCTAGTAGTCAGGTTTTCAACAAGATCATGGACTAATCATATTCACAATAAATTTTAGGTCTCAAGACTACTCACATCAATGGCATAATCAACTAGCGAGCAATAATAATAAACCTCGGATGACAACACTTTCTCAAAACAATCATGATATGATATAACAAGATGGTATCTCGCTAGCCCTTTCTGAGACCGCAAAACATAAATGCAGAGCACCTTTATGGATCAAGGACTGACTAGACATTGTAATTCATGGTAAAAGATATCCAGTAATGATCATACTCAATGCAAATTAATAGTAATACATGCAATGACAGAGGTGCTCTCCTACTAGTGCTCTTTGATAAGAGGATGATGACTCTGCATATAAGTAAATAGATAGGCCCTTCGCAGAGGAAAGCAGGGATTTGTAGAGGTGCCAGAGCTCAATTTTTAAATAGAGATGAATAACATTTTGAACGGTGTACTTTCATTGTCAACATAGCAACCAAGAATCTTGATATCTCCCATGCTATGTACATTATAGGTAGTTCCCAAACATAATGGTGAAGTTTATACTCCCCCAACCACCAACAAGCACACTCCATGGCTAGCCCGAAACAATGGGTACCGTCCAAACCAGCAACAGCCCTGGGGGAGTTTTGTTTAGTTATTATGATTTTGAACATGGGACTGGGCATCCCGATTACCAGCCATTTTCTCATGAATGATGAGCGGAGTCCACTCATCGTGAGAATAACCCACCTAGCATGGAAGATATAGACAACCCTAGTTGATACATGAGCTGTTCGAGCATACAAAACCGAATTTCATTTGAAGGTTTGGAGTTTGGCACATACAAATTTACTTGGAACGGCAGGTAAATACCGCATATAGGAAGGTATGGTGGACTCATGTGGAATAACTTTGGGGTTTAAGGAAGTGGATGCACAAGCAGTATTCCCGCTTAGTACAGGTGAAGGCTAGAAATATACTGGGAAGCGACCAGCTAGAGAGCAACAACGATCATGAACATGCATCAAAATTAATCAACAATGAATGCAAGCATGAGTAGGATATAAATCACCATGAACATAAATATTGTGGAGGCTATGTTGATTTGTTTCAACTACATGCGTGAACATGTTCCAAGTCAGATCACTTAAATCGTTCAAAGGAGGATACCACCCATCATACCACATCACAACCATTTTAATATCATGTTGGCACGCAAGATAGACCATTATAAACTCTCAGCTAATTAAGCATGGCATAAGCAGCTATGATCTCTAATTTTCATTGCAAGCATGTTTCATTCATAACATGCTGAATCAGGAACGACGGGCAATCATATTTACAAAAACGAAAGAGGTCGAGTTCATACCAGCTTTTCTCATCTCAATTAGTTCATCATATATCATCCTTATTGCCTTTCACTCGCACGACCGAATGGTGTGGATAATAATAATAGCGCACGTGCATTGGACTAAGCTGGAATCTGCAAACATTTAATACAAGAGAGAAGACAAGGTAATATGGCTCAAGGTTAAATCAACAACAAAGCAAATGAGAGCCACTAAGCATTTTCAATCATGGTCTTCTGCTCTTAACCCCTAAAGAAAAGAAAAGAAACTATTTACACGGGAAAGCTCCCAACAATCAAAGAAGAACGGGAAATCTTTTTGGGTTTTCATTTTTTTAACTACTACTACAAGCAAAGAAAGTAAACTAGCTAGAAGCTACAGCTAATTTTTTTTTGTTTTTCTGGGTTTTTCTAGCACACAAGAAAAAGACTAAGAAAAAGAAATTGAAACTAAGCATGGATGGTACAGTGAAAGAGTGTGAGCACCGACAACTAGAATAAATGTGAACATGAATGTAAGTCGGTGAGAAACACGTACTCCCCCAAGCTTAGGCTTTTGGTCTAAGTTGGTCTATGGCCAGTATTGGCCTGACAGATATCCAAAGTTGTAGTTGGGGTCGTACTGAGACACATCAGATGCTGCATGCTGAGCTGTAGCTCGAAGGCGGGCTACCTCCGTCATGTTATAATAAGCATTTGCTTCCTTCATAGTTATAGTGTATCTCCCTTTTTCCTGAAAGTTAAACAAAGTAGGGGCAGGAAGAACAATAGGGATGGCATGCTGTCTGTTAAAGATTAGTCGATATTTTAGGGTTTGATTATCCCACTCTATAAACCGGTGACTAGTCATAGCATGGCAGTCTAAATAAGCAGGAGGTAAAGGTTCATCATTCATGTGCACAGACTCGCCAAGATAGCGGGCTATGCGGGTTGCATAGATCCCACCAAATAAATCTCCATGCAAACCATTATGGTGTAGCCTACGTGCAACAATTGCTCCCAAGTTATATTGCCTATCACCTAGTACAGCACTCCTGAGAACACTAAGATCAGGGACACAAATGTGACAAGTCTCATCTTTACCGTTTATGCATCTACCGATAAAGAGAGCAAAGTAATGAATAGCAGGAAAATGTATGCTCCCCGTGGTAGCTTGTGTGACGTCCCTGGATTTCCCCACTGTAATACTAGTTAGGAATTCTCTAAATTCAGATTTGCGAGGATCACTCATACTGCCCCACTGTGGGAGCTTGCACGCAACATTAAAATCCTCTAAATCCATGGTATAAGATTTATCATAAAGGTCAAACAGGACAGTGTGAGAATTACGTGAAGATGAAAATTCAAACCTTCTCACAAAGCTGTCAGTTAAACCACGGTATTGAGGACACTCATCTTGTATGAAGTCCTCAAGGTCAGCATTGCGCACTGATATGTCTCCAACGTATCTATAATTTTTGATTGTTCCGTGCTATTATTTATGAAGTCTTGGATGTTTATTGGGCTTTATCATTCACTTTTATATCATTTTTGGGACTAACCTACTAACCCAAAGGCCTAGTCCAAATTGTTGTTTTTTGCCTATTTGAAGGTTTTGCAGAAAAGGAATATCAAACGGAGTAAAAACGGAATGAAACCTTCGCGAGAGATATTTTTGGAGAAAATCATGCTCGGGAAACTTCAGGACCAAGTCCGGGGACGGAGAGCCTGCCCTCGAGGGTGGGGGGGCGCGCCCCCCTTCCCAGGAGCGCCCCCTGCCTCGAGGCTAGCCCGTGTGGCCCGCGGTGCCCTCCTTCTTCCTATATATACCTACGTACCCCATAAACTCCATACGTAGAGAGAAAACCCAAATTCCACCGCCGTAACTTATGTTCCCGTGTAGATCCCATCTTGGAGCCTGTTCCGGGAGGGGGATCCATCACGGAAGCCTTCATCATCATCATCATCGCCCTCACCATGAGTTGTGAGTAGTTTACCATAGACCTTCGGGTCCATAGCTAGTATCTAGATGGCTTCTTCTCTCTCTCTGGATCTCAATACAAAGTTCTCCTCGGTCTTCGAGGAGATCTATTCGATGTAATCTCTTTTTGCGGTGTGTTTGTCGAGATCCGATGAATTGTGAGTTTATGATCAAGGTTATCTATGAAAGATATTTGTTTCTTCTCTGAACTTTTTATGTGTGCTCATAATATCCTTGCAAGTCTCTTCGAATTATTGGTTTGGTTTGGCCTACTAGATCTATAGTTCTTGCAATGGGAGAAGTGCTTGGCTTTGGGTTCAATCTTGCGGTGTCCTTTCCCAATGACAGTAGGGGCAGCAAGGCACATATTGTATTGTTGCCATCGAGGATAAAAATATGGGGTTTTCATCATATTGCTTGAGTTTATCCCTCTACATCATGTCATCTTTCTTAAGGCGTTACTCTGTTCGTATGAACTCAATACACTAGATGCATGCTGGATAGCGGTCGATGTGTGGAGTAATAGTAGTAGATGCAGAATCATTACGGTCTACTTGTCTCAGACGTGACGCCTATATACAATGATCATGCCTAGATAGTCTCATAACTATTCGATTTTCTATCAATTGCTCGACAGTAATTTGTTTACCCGCCGTACAATATCGCTCTCATGAGAGAAGCCACTAGAGAAAACTATGGCCCCGGGGTCTATTCTCAACATATCAATATACATCTACTTTACTTTTCTTGCTTTTATTTGTTGTTTTATTAAACCAAAAATACTAAAAATATAATTATCATCTCTATTAGATCTCACTCTCGTAAGTGGCCGTAAAGGGATTGACAACCCCTTATCGCGTTGGCTGCGAAGTTCTTATTTGTTTGTGCAGGTGCGAGGGACTGGCACGTAGTCTCCTACTGGATTGATACCTTGGTTGTCAAAAACCGAGGGAAATACTTACGCTACTGTGCTGCATCTCCCTTTCCTCTTCGAGGGAATACAACGCAAGCTCAAGAGGTAGCAAGAAGAATTTCTGGCACCGTTGTCAGGGAGGCTTACGCAAAAGTCTTATACCAAGTACCTATCACAAACCCTCCTCCTTCGGATTACATTTATTTGCCTCTCGTTTTCCTCTCCCCCACTTCACCCTTGCCGTTTTATTTCCCCTTCTTCCGCCGTGTGTTTTTCGTTCGCTTGCTTCTTGTTCGCTTGTGTGTGTTGGATTGCTAGGTTGTCACTATGGCTCAGAACAATACCAAATCGTGTGACTTCTCCAATACCAACAACAATGACTTTATTAGCACTCCCATTGCTCCTATTATCGATGCTAAATCTTGTGAGATCAATGCTGCTTTGTTGAATCTTGTCATGAAAGATCAATTCTCCGGCCTTCCTAGTGAAGATTCCGCTGCCCATCTAAACAACTTTGTTGATTTGTGTGATATGCAAAAGAAAAGGGATACAGATAACGATATTGTTAAATTGAAGTTATTTCCGTTTTCACTTAGAGATCGTGCTAAAACTTGGTTCTCCTCTTTGCCTACAAATAGTATTGATTCATGGAATAAGTGCAAAGATGCTTTTATCTCTATGTATTTCCCTCCTGCTATGATCATCTCTCTTAGAAATGATATTATGAATTTTAAGCAACTAGATCATGATTATGTTGCACAAGCTTGGGAGATAATAAAATTAATGATACGTAATTGCCCTACGCATGGTTTGAATCTATGGATGATTATTCAAAACTTTTATGCTGGCTTGAATTTTGCTTCAAGAAATCTTTTAGATTCGGCAGCCGGAGGCACTTTCATGGAAACCACCTTAGGAGAAGCTACCAAACTCCTAGATAATATTATGGTTAATTATTCTCAATGGCACACCGAAAGATCTACTAGTAAAAAGTGCATGCTATCGAAGAAATTAGTGTTTTGAGTGGAAAGATGGATGAACTTATGAAATTGTTTGCTGCTAAGAGTGCTCCTTCTGATCCTAATGATATGCCTTTGTGCACTTTGATTGAGAATAACAATGAATCTTTGGATGTGAATTTTGTTGCTAGGAATAATTTTGGTAACAATGCTTATAGAGGTAATTTTAATCCTAGGCCTTTTCCTAGTAATTCCTCTAATAATTTTGGTAATTCCTACAACAACTCTTATGGAAAGATGCCTTCCGAATTTGAAACTAGTGTTAAGGAGTTTATGATCTCGCAAAAGAATTTCAATGCTATGCTTGAAGAGAAATTGCTTAAGGTTGATGAATTGGCTAGAAGTGTGGATAGAATTACTCTTGATGTTGATTCTTTGAAGCTTAGATCTATCGCACCTAAGCATGATATCAATGAGTCTCTCAAGGCCATGAGAATTTCCATTGATGAATGCAAAGAAAGAACCGCTAGGATGCGTGCTAAAAAAGAAGATTATATTAGATCGTGTTCTTCTAGTTACCGTGAAAATAAAGATGAAGATCTGAAAGTTATTGATGTGTCTCCTATTAGATCCTTGTTTTCTAGTATTAATCTTGATGAGAATAGGATTGGAGATGATTCTGCTTTAAGGTCTCCCAATGATTCGGAGTTTTTAGATCTTGATGCTAAAATTGCTAAAAGTGGGTGTGAAGAGATTAAAACTTTGCATAGTGATGAACCCACTACTTTGGATTTCAAGGGATTCAATTATGATAATTTCTCTTTGATTGATTTTATTTCCTTGTTGCAATCCGTGTTAAATTCTCCGCATGCTTATAGTCAAAATAAAGCTTTCACTAAACATATAGTTGATGCTTTGATGCAATCTTATGAAGAAAAACTTGAGTTGGAAGTTTATATACCTAGAAAGCTTTATCATGAGTGGGAACCTACTATAAATAAAAATAAAAATAAAAGATCATGAATGCTATGCTTTGTGTGATTTGGGTGCAAGTGTCTCCACTATCCCAAAAACTTTGTGTGATTTGCTAGGGTTTCATGAGCTTGATGAGTGTTCTTTACATTTGCATCTTGAGGATTCCACTATTAAGAAACCTATTGGAAGAATTAATGATGTTCTTATTATTGCCAATAGGAATTATGTGCCCGTGGATTTCATTGTTCTTGATATAGATTGCAATCCTTCATGTCCTATTATTTTTGGTAGACCTTTCCTTAGAACGATTGGTGCAATTATTGATATGAAGGAAGGAAACATTAGATTGCAATTTCCGTTAAATAAAGGCATGGAACACTTTCCTAGAAATAAAATCAAATTACCATATGAATCTATCATGAGAGCCACTTATGGATTGCCTTCCAAATATGGCAATACCTAGATCTATCTTGTATCGTGCCTAGCTAGGGGCGTAAAACGATAGCGCTTGTTGGGAGGCAACCCAATTTTGTGTTTTTTTGCTTTTGTTGCTGTCAGGGAATAAATATTGCATCTAGCCTCTGATTAGATGTGGTTTCATGTATTGTTTAGTGTTTGTGCCAAGTAGAACCTTTGGTAAGACTTGTGTGAAGTTTATATGATCTTGCTGTGAAAAACAGAATTGTTTGCGCTCGCTAAAGTAGTCGTGGGATTTTACTGATGCGTGATTTTTAGTTGATTCTTTTTGCTACTGATTGTTAGACAAATTGCGCCAATTTACTAATTTATTTTGAATTTGTTGGAGTTCCATAAGTAGGCGAACCCAGCTGATTACTACAGACTGTTCTGTCTTTGACAGATTCTGTTTTTCGTGTGTTGTCTGCTTATTCCGATGCATCTATGAGTAATATTGGAGGATATGAACCATAGAGAAGTTGGAGTACAGCAGGTTTAACACCAATATAAACAAAGAATGAATTAATTGCTGTACCTTTGAGTAGTGGTTTGCTTTCTCATACCAACGGAGCTCACGAGAATTTTTGTCTAAGTTTTGTGTTGTGAAGTTTTCAAGTTTTGAGTATTGCTTTGATGGACTATGGAACAAGGAGTAGCGAAGGCCTAAGCTTGGGGATGCCCATGGCACCCCAAGTAAATTCAATATAATCAAAAGCCTAAGCTTGGGGATGCCCCGGAAGGCATCCTTTCTTTCGTCTTCATCCATCGGTAACTATACTTGGAGCTATATTTTTATTCGCAACATGTTATGTGTTTTGCTTGGAGCATCTTATATAATTTGAGTCTTTGCTTGTTAGTTTTCCACAATCATCCTTGCTAGACACACCTATTTGAGAAAGTTAAATATGGCCTAGAAATTGTTAGAACATTCTATATGCTTCACTTATATCTTTTGAGTTGAATAGTTTTTGCTCTAGCGCTTCACTTATATCTTTTAGAGCATGGCGGTGGTAATATTTTGTAGAAATTGTTGAACTCTCATTATTCACTTATATTTATTTGAGAGTCTATTAAAACAGCATGGTAAAGTGTTTAGGCTAGAGAAACTAGTCTTCACATGATAAACATCCAATGTCAATGTAGTAAAAATTTCCACACCAAGTGCATTGAATAGAATGAGATGTTGGATGCTTGATAATTGTTTTGAGACATGAGAATAGTGATATTAGAGTCATGCTAGTGGAGTTACTATGAAATTGAGAAATACTTGTGTTAAGGTTAGTGATTCCCGTAGCATGCACGTATGGTGAACCGTTGTGTGACTAAGTTAAAGCATGAGGTATTTGTAGAGTGCCAACCTTTGTGTGGAGGTCGGGGGAACGCGATGGTTAACTCCTACCAACCTCCCCCCTAGGAGCATGCGTTGATTGCTTTGTTTTGATGACTCATAAATTTTTGCAATAAGTATATGAGTTCTTATGACTAATGTTGAGTCCATGGATTATACGCACTCTCACCCTTACACCATTGCTAGCCTCTCTTGTACCGCGCAACTTTCGCCGGTGCCATTAACCCACTATATATCCTTCCTCAAAACAGCCACCATATTGTTCCTCAAAACAGCCACCATACCTACCTATCATGGCATTTCCATAGCCATTCCGAGATATATTGCCATGCAACTTTCCACTGTTCCGTTTATATGACACACATCATATTGTCATATTGCCATGCATGATCATGTAGTTGACATCGTATTTGTGGCAAAGCCACCATGCACATTTTTACATGTCACTCTTGTTTCATTGCACATACCGGTACACCGCCGGAGGCATTCATATAGAGTCATACTTTGTTGTTGTAGTATCGAGTTTTAATTTCGTGTTGTAATGAAAGTGTGATGATCATCATTATTAAAGCTTTGCCCCATGGGAGGAAAGGCTGAATCTATAAAGCCCCTCCGCAAAAAATGGCCAAAAAAGGCCCAAAAAAAGAGAAAAAGAAAAAGAAAAAAAAGGGAGAATTGCTACTATCTTTTTCCACACTTGTGCTTCAAAGTAGCACCATGTTCTTCATTGTAGAGAGTCTCATGCTTAGTAACTTTCATATACTAGTGGGAATTTTCACATAGAACTTGGCTTGTATATTCCAACGATGGGCTTCCTCAAATGCCCTATGTCTTCGTGAGCAAGCAAGTTGGATGAACACCCACTAGTTTCTTTTGTTGAGCTTTCATTCATATTTAGCTCTAGTGCATCCGTTGCATGGCAATCCCTACTCACTCACATTGATATCTATTTATGGGCATCTCCATAGCCCATTGATACGGCTAGTCGATGTGAGACTATCTCCCTCCTTTTTGTCTTCTCCACAACCACCTATTTTCCACCCATAGTGCTATGTCCATGGCTCACGCTCATGTATTGCGTGAAAGTTGAAAGGTTTGAAAAGATAGAGCATGAAAACAAATGCTTGGCTGAAATCGGGGTTGTGCATGATATGAATATTTTTGTGTAATAATAAGGGAGCATAGCCAACACTATATGATTTTGTAGGGATAACTTTATTCAGCCATGGTATTTTGAGAAGACATGATTGCTTTGTTAGTATTGCTTGAAGTATTGTTATTTCTTATGTCAATATAGACTTTTGTCTTGAATCTTTCATATCTGAACATTCATGCCACAATTAAGAGAATTACACTAAAAAACTATATTGGTTAGCATGCCACATCAAAAATTCTTTGTTTATCATTTACCTACTCGAGGACGAGCAGGAATTAAGCTTGGGGATGCTTGTTACGTCTCCAGCGTATCTATAATTTTTTATTGTTCCATGCTATTATTTATGAAGTCTTGGATGTTTAATGGGCTTTATCGTTCACTTTTATATCATTTTTGGGACTAACCTACTAACCCAAAGGCCCAGTCCAGGTTGCAGTTTTTTGCCAATTTCAAGGTTTTGCAGAAAAGGGATATCAAACGGAGTCCAAATGGAATGAAACCTTCGCGAGAGATATTTTTGGAGAAAATCACGCTCGGGAAACTTCAGGACCAAGTCAAGGGATGGAGAGCCTGCCCTCGAGGGTGGGGGGTGCGCCCCCCTTCCCAGGGTGCGTCCCCCTGCCTCGAGGCTGGCCCGTGTGGCCCCCGGTGCCCTCCTTCTTCCTATATATACCTACGTACCCCAGAAAGTCCAGACGTAGAGAGAAAACCCTAATTCCACCACCGTAGCTTCTGTTCCCGTGGAGATCCCATCTTGGAGCCTGTTCCGGGAGGGGGGATCCATCACGGAGGCCTTGATCATCATCATCATCATCGCCCTTACCATGAGTTGTGAGTAGTTTACCACAGTCCTTCGGGTCTATAGCTAGTATCTAGATGGCTTCTTCTCTCTCTCTCTCTGGATCTCAATACAAAGTTATCCTCGGTCTTCGAGGAGATCTATTCGATGTAATCTCTTTTTGCGGTGTGTTTGTCGAGATCCGATGAATTGTGATTTTATGATCAAGGTTATCTATGAATGATATTTGGTTCTTCTCTGAACTTTTTATGTGTGCTCATAATATCCTTGCAAGTCTCTTCGAATTATTGGTTTGGTTTGGCCTACTAGATCTATAGTTCTTGCAATGGGAGAAGTGCTTGGCTTTGGGTTCAATCTTGCGGTGTCCTTTCCCAGTGACAGTAGGGGCAGCAAGGCACGTATTGTATTGTTGCCATCGAGGATAAAAAGATGTTTTTTTTATCATATTGCTTGAGTTTATCCCTCTACATCATGTCATCTTTCTTAAGGCGTTACTCTGTTCGTATGAACTCAATACACTAGATGCATGCTGGATAGCGGTCGATGTGTGTAGTAAAAGTAGTAGATGCAGAATTGTTCCGGTCTACTTGTCTCGGACGTGATGCCTATATATAATGATCATGCCTAGATAGTCTCATAATTATTCGCTTTTCTATCAATTGCTCGACAGTAATTTGCTTACCCGCCGTAGAATATCGCTATCATGAGAGAAGCCACTAGATAAAACTATGGCCCTCGGGTCTATTCTCAACATATCAATCTACATCAACTTTACTATTCTTGCTTTTATTTGCTGTTTTATTAAACCAAAAATACGAAAAATACAATTATCATCTCTATCAGATATCATTCCCGTAAGTGACCGTAAAGGGATTGACAACCCCTTATCGCGTTGGCTGCGAAGTTCTTATTTGTTTGTGTAGGTGCAAGGGACTGGCGCGTGGTCTCCTACTGGATTGATACCTTGGTTCTCAAAAACTGAGGGAAATACTTACGCTACTGTTTTGCATCTCGCTTTCCTCTTCGAGGGAATAACACACAAGCTCAAGAGGTAGCACACACGTATGCGTAAAATTCATCCTTGATTCCAGCTTGACCCATGAATTCATCTGACGGCCATTCACAGGGCCGCACATCAGCATCCCTCAGTGGTTCATCGTCCGGCTCACGGAATGCGATCCTCGGTTCTCGCTTCCTTGAAGGACCACCTTGGAAGTTTCTCCTAGACATTTTTCTGAAATTTTTAGTAACATCGAAATAAAAGTTAACCAAGCTCAACAAGATTGATAGCAACAACTCCTACTAGTACCTAGAGGCTATATCATGCATTAGAACTACTTGGGACCAAGAAATTTGACATGCAAGCTCAAGAACAAGGTCACCACATCAGCATAAATTTGCGACAAATAAAGCACTAGAAGAAAAACTAATTGGAACAATGGAGGAGTCACATACCAAGGAACAATCTCCCCAAACAGTTTGGTGAATGGTGCTTTGAGCAAGGAGATCGAAAATGGCAGCAAGATGAGCTAGAACTCGGGTTTGAGTTGGTTGGGGATTTTTTTGGGAGGAAGAAGAAGAGCATGGGTGCAGGAATAAGTGGAGGGGGGCACGTGGGGCCCACGAGGCAGGGGGCGCGCCCTGGACCCTTGTTGCCACGTGCTGGCTCCCCTCGCTGTGTGTTTAGTGCCATATTTTATCAAATATTCTAGAAAAATCATATTTCATTTTCATGGCATTTGGAGAACTTTTATTTTCAGGATATTTTTTTATTGCACGGATAAGTCTGGAAACAGACAGACAATGCTATTTTTCTCTTTATTTATCCTAATTAGCAGAAAGTAAAAAGAGGGTACAGAAGGTTGTGCTATCTAGATTCACCTATCCCATGTTCTTCAAAAGGAATCCGTTCACAAGGTTGATCAGGTCTTGTTAATAAACTCTTTCCGAGTAACATGAAACCGGAGAATTTTCGAATAACACTAGGTTACCTCATTGGGGATATGTATGTCCCCAACAATAAGTATGTCATATGTCTTCTTGATAGTAGGGAGAGGAAACTCAAAACCTCCAATAGTGATAGTTGAAGTTTTTCCAATATAATTGATACTGTAGACCTGAGGTTGTTTCCTCGAAAAGTGTACCGTATGCTCATTACCATTGACATGAAAAGTGACATTGCCTTTGTTGCAATCAATACCAACCCCTGCAGTGTTCAAAAAGGGTCTTTCGAGAATAATAGACATACTATATATCGTCCTCGGGAATATCAAGTATAACAAAGTCCATTAGAATAGTAACATTTGTAACTACAACAGGCACATCCTCACAAATACCGACAGGTATGGCAGTTGATTTATCGGCCATTTGCAAAGATATTTCAGTAGGTGTCAACTTACTCAAGTCAAGTCTACGATATAAAGAGAGAGGCATAACACCAACACCGGCTCCAAGATCACACAAAGCAGTTTTAACATAGTTTCTCTTAATGGAGCAAGGTATAGTAGGTACTCCTGGATCTCCTAATTTTTTAGGCATTCCACCCTCAAAAGTGTAATTGGCAAGCATGGTGGAAATTTCTACTTCAGGTATCTTTCTTTTGTTGGTAATAATTTCTTTCATATACTTGGCATAAGGATTTGTTTTAAGCACATCAGTCTAACGCATACGCAAAAAGATAGGTCTAATCATTTCAGCAAAGCGCTCAAAATCCTCATCATCCTTTTTCTTGGATGGTTTTGGAGGAAAAGGCGTGGGTTTTTGAACCCATGGTTCTCTTTCCCTACCGTGCTTCCTAGCAACAAAGTCTCTCTTATCATAACGTTGATTCTTTGATTGTGGGTTATCAAGATCAACAACAGGTTCAATCTCTACATCATTATCATTGCTAGGTTAAGCATCAACATGAACATCGTCATTAACATTATCACTAGGTTCATGTTCATTACCAGATTGTGTCTCAGCATCAGAAACAGATATATCATTGGGATTCTCAGGTGTGTCAGCTACAGGTTCACTAGGAGCATGCAAAGTCTTATCATTTTTCTTTTTCTTCTTCTTAGAAGAACTAGGTGCATCTAAATTAGCTCTCTGAGAATCTTGCTCAATTCTCTTAGGGTCGCCTTCGGGATACAGAGGTTCCTGAGTCATTCTACCACCTCTAGTCACAGCTCTAATGGCACTATCTTTATTCTTACTATTTAATTCATTGAGCAAATCATTCTGAGCCTTAAGTACTTGTTCTACTTGAGTGGTGACCATAGAAGCATGTTTACTAATAAGTTTCAGTTCACCTTTAGGTCTAGACAGATAATCACTCAAGCGTTCAATCATATAAGCATTGTGTTGTAATTGTCTACCAACATAAGCATTTAAGTTTTCTTGTTTCACAATAAAATTGTCAAACTCATCTAAGCATTGGCTAGCAGACTTATAATGAGGAATATCACCTTCATCAAATCTATAAAGAGAATTAACCTTTACTACCTGTGTCGGGTTATCAAGACCATGTATTTCTTCAATAGGTGGTAAATTATTAACATCTTCAGCCTTAATACCTTTTTCTTACATAGATTTATTTGCCTCTTGC
Source organism: Secale cereale (assembly GCA_902687465.1). Taxonomy (NCBI): domain Eukaryota; kingdom Viridiplantae; phylum Streptophyta; class Magnoliopsida; order Poales; family Poaceae; genus Secale; species Secale cereale. Next base: position 66,494,345 of record LR738715.1, read on the forward strand.
ATATCTTCAGGACTGAGAAATAGAACGCCTCTTTTCTTCGGAGTTGGCTTAGGGGCTGGTTCAGGAAGTGTCCAATTATTTTCATTGGCAGCATATTATTCAATAGTAATTCAGCCTGTTCAACTGTTCTTTCCCTGAAAACACAACCAACACAACTATCCAGGTGTTCTCTGGAAGCATCGGTTAGTCCGTTATAAAAGACATCAAGTATATCATGCATCTCTAGAGGATGATCAGGCAAAGCATCAAGTAACTGGAGAAGCCTCCCCCAAGCTTGTGGGAGACTCTCTTCTTCAGTTTGAGCAAAGTTATATATTTCCTGTAAGGCAGCTTGTTTCTTTTATGAGCGGGAACATATTTAGCAGAGAAGTAGTACATCATGTCCTGGGGACTACGCACACAAGCAGGATCAAGAGAATTAAACCAAGTCTTAGCATCACCCTTTAACAAAAACGGAAACAACTTAAGGATATAGTAATAACGAATCTTTTCATCGTTGGTAAACAGGGTGGCTATATCATTGAACTTAGTAAGATGTGCCACAACAGTTCAGACTCATATCCATGGAAAGGATCAGATTCAACCAAAGTAGTTAACTCAGGATCAATAGAGAATTCATAATCCTTATCAGTAACACAGATAGGTGAAGAAGCAAAAGCAGGGTCATGTTTCATTCTAGCATTCAAGGACTTTACTTTCAACTTAGCTAATAACTTCTTAAGATCATATCTATCATTGCAAGCAAGAAAGTCTCTAGCAGTTTCTTCATCCATAACATAACCCTCAGGCACAACAGGCAGTTCATATCTATTGGGAGTAGTTTCATCATCACTTTCATAAATATCATCAGTTTCAACATTTGCATTCTCCCTAATATTAGCAATTTGTTCATCTAGAAATTCACCTAGTGGCACAATATCAGGCATAGAGAAAGTTTCATCATACATAGCAGAAGTAGCATCATCAAGAACATACGACATATAAGATTCAATAGCAGGAGTAGGTGACGCAAGTTTACTCATAACAGAAGGAGAATCAAGTGCAGAGCTAGATGGCAGTTCCTTACTGTCAGGGATATTACTAGCAGGTATAAACCGGCCAGGAAGATCCGGATTATCCTAACATAGTTGTATCATCATAAGCCCAGTAGAATATGAACCAGAGGTTACGGCCCATAGAGGCTTAGGGCCCATGTGTAAAGCTTACGATTTATGAACCGTCATATCATGTAACTTGAGGTGTAAGATAGAAAGAGTAGAGACCGAGGCGGACACGATTATGAGCCGACCTCGGGACTCTGTAAACCGGACCGGGCGTCGCCTCCTATATAAAGGGATGACCCGGCAACGGTTCAAGGACAAGCAACAACCCGTCGAGACACAGGCAAGCAGTTCGCTCCCTGTTCATCGACGCTCAAGCAATACCACACCAAACTAGATGTAGGCTTTTACCTTCATCGAAGGGGCCGAACTAGTATAAACCCTCTGTGTCCTTCGTGTGCTTTAAACCTCTTCAAGCAAACCCGCGCGATTGCCTCACCCTTAAGTCCTCTAAACCGGACATCTGTTGTGCCAATTCCACGACAGTTGGTGCCCACCGTGGGGCTATCGCACGATGGTTTCGAGTTCTTGAAGGGCAGCTTTTGTTGGGGAACGTAGCAGAATTCAAAAAATTTCTACGCCTTCACCAAGATCCAACTAAGGAGACATCTAGCAACGAGCAAGTAAGAGTGCATCTACATACCGTTATGTAGATCGCGTTCGGAAGCTTACGAAGAAGCGTGGATGAAGTAGTCATACTCTTCACGTTCTTCGTCACCGATGATCTAGCGCCGAACGGACGGCACCTCTGCGTTCAACACACGTCCGGTACAGCAACGTCACTTCCTTCTTGATCCAGCAAGGGGGGAGGAGAAGTCGTTAGAGATCCAGCAGCACAACGGCGTGGTGGTGGATGCAGTGGAGATTGTAGCAGGGCTTCGCCAGGCGCCCTGCGTTAAGGAGACGGAGGTGTGACGGGAGGGGGGGAGGCGCCAGGGCAAGGGTGCGGCTGCCCTCTCCCCCCCACATATATATAGGGGGGCAGGGGGGTGCGCCAGCCCCTGCAGATCCAATCTGACAGGGGGGGCGGCCAGGGGGGAGTCCTTGCCCCCCAAGGCAAGTGGGGCGCCAGCTCCCCCCTAGGGTTTCAACCCTAGGCGCATGGGGAGGAGGGCCCAAGTGGTGCGCCAACCCATTAGGGCTGGACACTTCCCCCCTTGCGGCCTAGGGGCCCCACCGGGATGGGTGGCCCCACCCGGTGGACCCCCGGGGCCCCTCCGGTGGTCCCGGGACAGTCCCGGTGACCCCCGGAGATCACCCGATGGCCGAAACCTGACTTCCTATATATCAATCTTTACCTCCGGACCATACCGGAACTCCTCGTGACGTCCGGGATCTCATCCGGGACTCCGAACAACTTTCAGGTTTCCACGTGCATGTATCTCTACGACCCTAGCGTTACCGAACCTTAAGTGTGTAGACCCTACGGGTTCGGGAGACACGTAGACATGATCGAGACCACTCTCTGGTCAATAACCAACAGCGGGATCTGGATACCCATGTTGGTTCCCACGTCTTCCTCGATGATCTTCATCGGATGAACCACCGTGTCAAGGATTCACTCAATCCCGTATGTCATTCCCTTTGTCCATCGGTACGGTACTTACCCGAGATTCGATCGTCGGTATTCCCGATACCTTGTTCAATCTCGTCATGGCAAGTCTCTTTACTTGATCCGTAATCCATCATCCCGTGACTAACTACTTAGTCACATTGAGCTCATTATGATGATGTCTTACCGAGTGGGCCCAGAGGTACCTCTCCGTCATACGGAGTGACAACATCCCAGTCTCGGTTCGTACCAACTCAACAGACACTTTCGGAGATACCCGATGCGTACCTTTATAGCCACCTAGTTACGTTGTGACGTTTGGCACACCCAAAGTATTCTTACGGCATCCGGGAGTTGTACAACCTCATGGTCTAAGGAAACCGTGACCATCTGTTGATCAACGAGCTGGTAACTAGAGGCCTACCAGGGACTCATTGTGGTCTATGTATTCACACATGTATCGTTGTTTCCGTACAATACAATTCAAGCATGAATAACGGACGATTATCATGAACAAGGAAATATAATAATAATACTTTTATTATTGCCTCTAGGGCATATTTCCAACAGCTTTGAAGGATTCAAGGGTTACGCGGTTGGCCGGATGACCAAGAGTTCCCGCGGCCGGATCTACATCGACGACGCAGGCTAGGGCCCCGAGGCCGATTCAATCGAATACGGGTATCGGGTCCCCTTCGGCGGCATCCACGTCTTCATTGGCAATATTGGTGAACCGGGACCTGAGCCGGACATCTTCCCCGACATCATTGAGCCGGCTCAGCTTGCGAGATCGGCCCTTATTCAGCCCGCCGTGAAGTGTGTCTTCGTTGGAGCAGTACATGGAGTCCAAGCCGAGGACGGATCGGATTGTGGTGGCGAGACAATTGTCTATTCTGACGATGAATCTTCATCCGGGGAGACCGAATCTTTGTATCTGTTGCAGGACGGCCGATCCAAGGGTATATCCGATGGTGACAGTATTCCGGACCCTTTTGATCCGCCAAACCGGGTGCCTGTCTTTATGGCCGAATCACAGTCCATGCAGCAGCGCACGATGACTGGGGCGTTCACAGCAGAGATAGCTGGTGCGGGGATGAGCAGTCAAGCCCCCTCGCCCTCTGACGTTCTATCCACCTTGGTCGAGGAGTTGACAGCACGCGCAATAGCAGAAGTAGCTCCTGCCAACAAGGCGCAGCATGATGCGGAGATCCTTCAGCTGAAGGGCCAGATTGAGCAAGCTAAAAGGGATCTGGACGCAGAGAAAGCCATGATAGCTACGAGGCAAGTAGAGCTAGACTCCCAAGCTTTCCGGCTCAGGGTGGATCAGACCTCTGCACAGGAGGTAAGGAACAGAAGGCAGCAGACTCGTCTACCGCCGGTCTACGAGGCGATGAATCTCTTTGGCACACCAGGAGCGGGAGCCAGCAATAACCTAGAAGTAAACCGGTGAGGAGCCCCGGGAACAGGCGCGCCGGTTCAACCGCCGGCCACAGAGCAAAATCGTCAAGTTGTGCCCACGCCGCACATCCCCACCCCTCATGGCCATTATTCGAACCCGTTGGACAACATTGTCGCCGCCGCTTCACGGCTGTCCGCTTTACCCATTGAGGGGACGTCCCCCGTGGCGTTGGAAGCGCGCCGGGCTAAGGAATTACTAGACACGGCACTGACACAGCAGTAGGCGTACTCTTACAGCAGGGATAGGATTCACTCAACCCCCCGCCACAGCCGGAGCTACACTAGGCATTGGGATGAACCGATAGTGTCTAGCAGCGAGCGGAGACGTCACCGTCACAGGCAGGATAATCCGGCAGGAGCAGAAGTGCCCGCCCAGGAGGCGGTAAACCGGGCCAGACCTACCGCCCGCGAGGATACCCGTCAAATACGCCGGTTCACCCAACCACAACAGAAACAGGAGTCACAGCGAGTTCCTTTGGAGTACAGTGTCTTGTCCCCGCTTTACGAAGCGTAAAGTTGCCCAAAGACTTCAAAGGTCCGCATAAGGTGCCCAACTACACGGCAGACCTGGCTCCAGAGGCGTGGGTTGAGAGCTATGAGATGGCTATGGAGATGATAGATGTGGATGAAGCGGCATGCGCCAAGTATTTTACCATGATGCTTGAGGGTACAGCCCGGACATGGTTAAAGGGCTTACCACCCAACTCCATCCGATCATGGGGGGAGCTGCGTCGCCAGTTTATCAAAAATTTCAAAGACACGTGCAAGCAGCCAATGTCAGTAGTAGATTTAGCGGCATGTGTTCAAGGAGAGCAGGAGCCCACGAGCACCTGGGTGTGGCGAGTATGAGAAATCATGCACTCTTCCAATAGCATCAATCCTAGTTATATCGCTACTCAGAAACAAAAGATCATCAAGGCTTGACAGACTTTCTTTACAGTCTTAAATATGCGTAAGCATACGCCAAGTCAATCAAAATGAATTCTTGAAGGAAGATATTACTAAACCATACCACATCATAGGCAAACAAATCATGTTGGTACTCCAATAACACATTGGGAACCCCCCAGCTATTTGAGACTAACCATAAGAAAACATGAACTACTAAGCACCATTATGCACGTAGCATCTTTATCATAGACATATCAACCAATGCAACAGAAGCAAACTCTCTTAATAAGATAATCATGATAACTAAAGAGAGTTCAAGCAACCAACTAAACAAAAGCTCTTTAACAAGATAAGCATGAAAACTAAAAGCTAAGCATGATAGTAGCTATTGAAAGACAAAGAACACACAAAGCAAATATAGACATGAAAATTCTATGTTATGTTCTAGGTAGAAGTGGAGCGTGTTTCTCTCCCACACAAAGAAAGCTGAGTTCCGACTCGTTATGAAAAGCTAAAGAAAACTAAAAAGGAAACTAAAAGCAAGACGCTCCAAGCATAGCACATAACACATGAAGTCATAAAAATATAGTGGAACGAAAGACGAACTGATAATGTTGATGGAGAAGGGGATGCACGGGGGCATCCCCAAGCTTAGACGCTTGACACTCCTGAATCTTTTTATCATCTTCCCTCGCACACTTGAAAACTCCCTTCATACATAACTCATCATAATCTGATTAGCGAGGTTAGTACCCATAATAATATAACAGTTCCTTGCTGGAAATAAAGATATTCTTGAAGTTCTACTGTTTCTCAAGATTTCCAAAAGGTTTTTGTAAAGAAAAAGCAAGCTCAAGGTTTGCAAAATGAAGGGAAAGCAAAACAGGACAGAATCTGTGAAAAACAGAACAGCAGGTAGTAAATGATTTTTTCGGGGCACTTCTGCAACTCTAATAAAAAAACTCAGAACAGAAGCACGAAAGACAATTGTATAGAGCACGCTATCGAAAAAATTCAGACCAAAAAGATGATCTGGTGATTTTATACGAATTTTTCTATCCAAGGACAGAATCTGTTTCCTGGACAGCACGTCACAACTTTTGAACTTTCTTGCAATCAGAGGCTACACTTGGCACTAAATTGAAAAGTAAAGATACAATGATGATGCTACTGTAGTAACAACATCAAGACACAACAAAAGCAAAATAAATTTTTTATTCATGTGGGCTGCCTCCCAAAAGCGCTTTCTTTTATGCCTTTAAGCTAGGCATAATGCAAAGAGGAATCAATAACCATCATAATAATCGGAGTTATAAATAGCTTCAAATGGTTCCTCAACAAGTTCACTCTTGTTCCTTCTAGGAAAGGGGTACACACCTTTTGCCTTGCCGCGCAAGCGGATTTGTCCCTTACCTATATCGATGAAGCCTTTTACCGCTCGGAGGAAGTCCCTTCCAAGCACTATATTTCCTTGGTTTGGCTCCATGATGAAGAAATCAACCATTGTAATCCCTTTAAGGAATTTAACTGACACGTCTTTTATTCTTCCATGGATTTCAGAAATGTCTCCATTAGTGTGTTCATGATAAGATGGTAATCTCTCCATGTTAAATTTTAAAGAATCATGAACAATTTTTGGCATAGTAGAAACCATAGATCCAATATCACAATAAGCAAGGAAGTCTTGATTAGAGATGCTAATCCTAACAAAAGGCTCCCAATCATTGTCTATTTCCAAAATGTCTTTCTTATTGGGTTTGGGTTTCTCTACCTTCATCAAGTCTAGAGCATCCATTCTCTTCTCAATAGTAGCAAGTCTATCTATGACAGTATCAAAGTTATGATCATAAACAAAGTAACTAGATAGACCATGTATAATTTCAAGAGCTCTAGCTTCATCACACTCTAGGAAATCTCCCTCAGCTATAATATCAAGAGAGTGTTTACACCATTTAAAAAGACCATGGTAAAAAAAATTAAGCACAATTTTTATAGGTATCCAAGGCATAATTCTCCTATGTGCATCAGAAATTCTGTCCCATGCCTTCTTCATATTTTCTCCATCCCTTTGATGGAAATCTAGGACTTTTGATTCCCTCAAAGCACCAAATCCTAACATGTTTGGCTAAACAGAAAGGACTACTAACAGAAAGGCAAATAATATTTTTTTGTGATTTTTGATAAAGGATACTAAAGCAAAAACTGAAAGGTAAACTAACAAGACTAAAAAGCAAAGGTAAAAGATAGCGTGCAACTCCCCTATCTTGAAGAGTGGAGTCCCCGGCAACGGCGCCAGAAAACTTTGCTTGATGGCTTCTCGCCCCTCGTTGGTTACCCCAAGTGGAAGATTTGAGATGCAGTGTAGCGGAAGTTTTCCCTTGGCAAAGATACCAAGGATCGATTTCCCCTGAGACTCCCAGTTTCAACAAGAAGGTGTCAACTGCTAACGGCGCCAGATATTAGCAATCAACGTGGACCTGCACACAGATACAAATAACTTTGCTCCCAACGAGTACAGAGAGGTTGTCAATCCCTCCGGCCTTGTCGTTTACAAAGGATCAAACGCAAGTGATAATAGTGATAGGTTTTGCTGCAAATAGTAAGTAAAAGCATAAAGTAAATAGCGGATGTGATCAGTGATGGTAATATGGACCGGGGTCCCATGATGTTCACTAGTGATGTCTCTCTCCCAAAAGACGATAAAACAACCATGTGAGGTAAACAAATTACAGCTGGGCAATTGACAGAATTATGTGCGCAAACCAATGCTAACTATGTTGCAAGAAAGGTAGAGGTTCAAAGCATGGGCGGTACGCCAAAGCAAGTAGACCGAAATCCATCTGCATCTACTACTAATTATCCACCTTGAGATATCTATCCAGAACATCTTGCTGGTATTAAGTTGCGAGTCCCACCCATAGTGTAAACTCAAAGCAACAGACAACTGCATTAAAAGAACTTTGCGTAAAGTAAACAATCCTTGCACCCGCAGGCACAAGCACCCTTGTTTTCCCCCTTGTGGCAACAGCACATCCCCTAGACTCATGTTTCTGTCACTCAAGCTAGTCATCGAGGGGCATGAACCCACAATCAAGCATAACGTTCCCTCTTGGAGGCACTACCTACTACTCGGCCAAAGCAATAAATAGCAACGGAGAACATGCAAGAATTACTTACGAACATAAATAAAAAAGAGGTGAATCAAATATATTACTCAAACACAATCTGAACATAATCTCACAATCCATCGGATCCCAGCAAACTCATCATAGCAACAGCATAAGGATTACCTATGTGCCTCGATCATGTAGGGCAGCTCACGAGGACTAATTAGTGAAGCACAAGAACGGGAGGAGAACATTACATAGCTACTGGTCATGGACCCATGGTCCAAGGGAGACTACTCGCAACTCATCCGGGAGGCGTCCATGGTGGTGGAGAGGCTCCCGGTGGTGATCCTCCCCTCCGGCAGGGTGCCGGGAAGAGTTCTCCTGGTGCTCCCGATCTTGGAAGCGCGGCGGCGGTGGAACAGAGATGAGATCGCGAAAAAGGGTTCCCGTCTCGAGGGTTTCGGGACACGATATAAATATATGCCAAAGGGGGGCATCAGCGGAGGCCTGGGAGGCCCAGGTGCCCCCCCCGGCGCGGCCAGGAGGGGGGCCGTGCCACCAGGGCGCCTGGAGCCCTGGTGGCCCCCCTCCGGCTGTACTTTGGCTGCCGGGAAGCTTCTGGAACGCTGATTTTTTATATAATTTTTCCGGGATTTTTCTGGTAGTTTTCGTGACGGGAAAACCTGAAATACAAAAATAGCAGAAAACAGAAACTGGCACTGGGGTGCACTGAGTTAATAGGTTAGTCCAAATATGATCAAAAGTGTATGGAAGTGTATAAATATCATAGCAATATCACCCAAAAGAGGCATGGAGCAAGCAGAAATTATAGATACGTTTTGGACATATCCACTACAAGAAATATGTCAACTTATGACCTTTTGTTAGTGACCCTGGAAGAATTGGTCATAAATCTATGACCATTTCAGACCAATTGGTCAAAAGCTGTTCGGGGGGCTCCAAACCCTAAACTATAACGACCATTTTGGTCAGAAAGGTCATAATTTCCTTACACGAAATGGTCACAAAGCAGATAGCACTGGTTCGCTGCCTTATTTCCAGCTGTTCATGACCAATATAGATGGTCATAACCTTGAAAATTGTGGTGGGTTGCTACGACTAGGCGCCACCTCATCAGTTTTGCCTATGTGTTATGTCCATGTGGCAGTTTTTGCCCTTGGTTGTGAAGCAACCTATATTTCTGTCATTCCAAAAATTCCCCAAAAAATCTCATAAATTCTTTGGGTCATATCTTCGTCAAATATGTGAAAAACCTTCCTTGCCTAGTTCAAAAATAATTCAAAAATATTCATTTTCCTATTCTGTTCAAAAAAACACTTTGTGAAGGAAGTACCACTTTGGCATGTCCAAATGGTATCCATTTTCTACAGTGCTTTCCTATGCCCAAATAACGATCCTCCACCAAATGCCAGCTCAATCCATTCATTATTTTGAGCCCATCTTCAACATTCGTATTTATGTCCAGTGTGGTACTTTGCAAAGCAAGTACCACCTAGACTCCTCCTTTTGAGCTGAAAATTTGTGAAGACGGTCCTCTTAGTAACTGATCATCCTCAACCAAAACTCACGCCCATTAGCCATGTGCATTTTTCATACCGCTAATCAAACACTTGGATGCTAATTCATGTTTGAGCATCGATCGGTCTCCTCGTGAGAATCTTATGTTGTAATTTTCTTCCTAGCACCTACCTGGGGAGTGGCCAACCCACTAGACATGCCTAGCCCGCCCAAAACACATGGCAACGCCACAGTCACGCGGTGACCACGCAGCGGGCATGCGAGTTTACGCGCTCTAGAGTTGGGGCCCTCGACCACCGCCCAAACCTCGACGTATCGCCGCCAAACCATGTATTTATGATTAAATAGGTACTTATGTACCTAGAAATGATTTTTGGAAAAAATAAATAGCAAACTATGAGGCAGCCGCAGTTCAAATTTGACCCGCTTCCAGCTGAATCGGCGGAAATTTGTCTTTTTCACGAGAGGTGGATCAAAACTTTTTACACCAAACCATTTGGTCAATTGTGCATTAAATATGTCCTAGTATTTTATAAAAATGATTTGGTACAATTTTGCAACAATTATTTGGGAGGTCCTACACAAAAAAACCTCCTTTTGGGCACTCGAAAAATGGAAAATGAATTTTTCGTCCAAAGAATGTGAAAACTTCCTTAAGCAACATTGTTTGCCATTCCAAGATGCACCCTTGTGCACAATATGAGATCATTTGAACAAACTATGCCATGAATGTGGCCATAGGATTGATCATTTGGCTTGAAAGCCGTGAATCTTCACGCATGATAGCTCATTTCTGAGAACACTTTTTTAAAAGAATGACCGTATTACAAGTTTATATTTTTTTCTGGTAACTTGGTCATATATAATGACACAATGCGAAGGTTTTCCAATTTTTTGTTTTTTTTTGAATTTTTTATGCCCGTTTCAAAATGCGGTCAAAACGGCGGGAATGACCGTTCCTAGCTAGTGGTTGAATCTTGGAATTTTTTTGGTGTTTCTCTGATTAAATAGATACTTATGTACCTAGAAATGATTTTTGGAAAAAATAAATAGCAAACTATGAGGCAGCCGCAGTTCAAATTTGACCCGCTTCCAACTGAATCGGCGGAAATTTGTCTTTTTCACGAGAGGTGGATCAAAACTTTTTACACCCAACCATTTGGTCAATTGTGCATTAAATATGTCCTAGTATTTTATAAAAATGATTTGGCACAATTTTGCAACAATTATTTGGGAGGTCCTTCACAAAAAAACCTCCTTTTGGGCACTCGAAAAATGGAAAATGAATTTTTCGTCCAAAGAATGTGAAAACTTCCTTAAGCAACATTGTTTGCCATTCCAAGATGCACCCTTGTGCACAATATGAGATCATTTGAACAAACTATGCCATGAATGTGGCCATAGGATTGATCATTTGGCTTGAAAGCCATGAATCTTCACGCATGATAGCTCATTTCTGAGAACACTTTTTTAAAAGAATGACCGTATTACAAGTTTATATTTTTTTCTGGTAACTTGGTCATATATAATGACACAATACGAAGGTTTTCCAATTTTTTGATTTTTTTTGAATTTTTTATGCCCGTTTCAAAATGCGGTCAAAACGGCGGGAATGACCGTTCCTAGCTAGTGGTTGAATCTTGGTATTTTTTTGGTGTTTCTCTGATTAAATAGATACTTATGTACCTAGAAAAGATTTTTGGAAAAAATAAATAGCAAACTATGAGGCAGCCGCAGTTCAAATTTGACCCGCATCCAGCTGAATCGGCGGAAATTTGTCTTTTTCACGAGAGGTGGATCAAAACTTTTTACACCCAACCATTTGGTCAATTGTGCATTAAATATGTCCTAGTATTTTATAAAAATGATTTGGTACAATTTTGTAACAATTATTTGGGAGGTCCTTCACAAAAAACCCTCCTTTTGGGCACTCGAAAATTGGAAAATGAATTTTTTGTCCAAAGAATGTGAAAACTTCCTTAAGCAACATTGTTTGCCATTCCAAGATGCACCCTTGTGCACAATATGAGATCATTTGAACAAACTATGCCATGAATGTGGCCATAGGATTGATCATTTGGCTTGAAAGCCATGAATCTTCACGCATGATAGGTCATTTCTGAGAACACTTTTTTAAAAGAATGGCCGTATTACAAGTTTATATTTTTTTCTGGTAACATGGTCATATATAATGACACAATGCGAAGGTTTTCCTATTTTTTGATTTTTTTTTGAATTTTTTATGCCCGTTTCAAAATGCGGTCAAAACGGCGGGAATGACCGTTCCTAGCTAGTGGTTGAATCTTGGTATTTTTTTGGTGTTTCTCTGATTAAATAGATACTTATGTACCTAGAAATGATTTTTGTTAAAAATAAAGAGCAAACTACAAGGCAGCTACAGTTCAAATTTGACCCACTTCCAGCTGAATCGGTGGAAATTTGTCTTTTTCACGAGAGGTGGATCAAAACTTTTTACACCCAACCATTTTGTTAATTGTGCATTAAATATGTCCTAGTATTTTATAAAATTGATTTGGTCCAATTTTGCAACAATTATTTGGGAGGTCCTTCACAAAAAACCTCCTTTTGGGCACTCGAAAATTGGAAAATGAATTTTTCGCCCAAAGAAAGTGAAAACTCTCTTAAGCAACATTGTTTGGAATTACAAGATGCACCCTTGTACACGATATGAGATTATTTGAACAAATATTTGGTTGATCCTTTGCAAAAAAACTCATTTTGAGCACGCAAAAAATGAAGAATGAAGTTTTCATGAAATAACTTATCTTTAGTCGATTACGACCAATTTAGATGGTCAAAAAGTCTTCAAATTGCTTGCTGCATTTTGATTGGTCCAGGAGGATATCACGCGGATCATGCCTCAGACACCGTCGGATGCTCCCGTATCCAACAGCAGCCCTCACCCCTCACCCTCTCTCACTCACGCCCCCACTCCCCACCGTACCCGCAGCCCCACCCCACCCCTCACCCTCTCACGCACGCCCCCACTCCCCACCGCAGCCCCATTCCAATCCCGCACCCGCACCCGCACCCGCT
>LR738715.1:66507431-66547861 GCA_902687465.1 Secale cereale
CCCCGTCCCGCGGCGCGCCTCGCCTCGCCGATCGCCGAGGTACCGCCCCCCTCCCCCCTCTACCTCCTCGCCGCCCCTTCCTCGCCCTCTCGCCGCGGTTGCCCGGCCTTGCCGTCCGCCGTCCGCCGCCGCCGCCTCTCCCGCCCCGTAACCACGCCCACGTTCCCCGCTTTGGCCGGATCTGACGCGCTACGGTGAAATTTCCGCGGTTCGGTTGTGGGGAATTCGAGCTAGGGTTTGCGCGTACCATCGGTCGCGTCGTCGCGGTGTAACCCTAGAACCTCGAGGAAACAGGCCCGTGTTGGTACCGTCAGATTTGCGTACCTCGCTACATGTTTTAGTTTTTGATTTTCGCAGTAGTTTCACTGATAGAATTGTTTATCTGGTCATACAGCTTTTGAAGGACTAGATTCGACCGAGTTCTTTTCGAAAAGGACTAAATTAGACAGATTGATTTTATTTTTTATTTTTTATTGGAACTTGCACTGTTGTCCTGCACTACATGAGCACTCTGGATCTTCAGTGCTCGCAGTGAAGGTAGTATGGAATCATTACTAATGTGCAGACACTGAAATCATGGACGATTATCTTTTACCTCTGTTTGGAAATAGGCAAAATATTTCGTCATGTTCATTTCACAGATTAGATGACTGTTTTTTTGATCTTGAATTCTTGTTTGCAGATCGGATTTCTTGATTACACATTATTAATTCAGTAATTGAATCAGTTTACACGCTATGTTTTCAGGATAAAAAGGCTGTGATCAGCAATTGAGCAATTGATCTTCTGGACTATCACTCCTCTTCTTCTGTGAGGTAGTTATCTTGGACTTGGAAGTATTTTCTGCACATCCATTGCCCTTTATAGTGTAAACTGGTATTGGACAGGCCAATGTGAATAATCTTCATGTGTTTGAACTAGTTTATTTTCCTGAAGTGTGGCATCATTACTCATGTATGGATACTTAATATCATGGGCTGTTATCTTTGACCTAAGTTTGGAAATAGGCAAAAGATTTCATCATGTTCATATTAAACAGATAAGATGACTGTTTGTTCCCTGGCTTCATAACCCATGTAGCAGTTTATGCTGTTTTAATGATGAGACTTCAATTCATTCTTGATGGTCTAAATCTATAATACCGATGTGTTTAACACTGCAAGAATTTAATATGAAGATATATCTATTGTTTTGTCTCAAAACATATGGTGCTTCTATGCTAACCAATATGGCAGTGTTTGGAGTTTTACGAGACTGGATTTCTTGTTTTTGCAGTATTAATTCAGAACAATTGACTCAGTTTGCATGCTTTGTTCCCAGGATAAAAAGGTTGTGATAAGCAATTAAGCCTTGGTGTCCTGGATTGTCACTCCTCTTTTTCTGTGAGGTATTTATCTGGGACTTGAAATATTTTCTGAACATCCAATGCCTTTGATAGTGTAAACTGGTATTTGTCAAACGATTGCACTATCTAATTATCATCAATTTTCCTGCAGTTGGCTTGGTTAATGTGTGCTTTGTGGTAAAGATGACAGACAATGGTAAAGCAAAGTCAGGCTCTGGAGCAGCCTATACAATCAATCTAGAGACCTTCAGTAAGCGGCTTAAGGTGTTTTATGACCATTGGAACGGAAACAAGTCTGATCTTTGGGCTTCTTCTGATTTGTTAGTTACCAAACAGAGATGGAAGATGAGCTCCTGCTTGGATTTTTTTCTGCCAGCACATGATTTGTATGTATGCAATCATCATCTGATTTGATGCTACCTTGTTGTTCATGCTGTGTGCATTGATTCCCACAAACTATAACCTGATTTGATGCTACCTTGTCTTTTTTAATTGATATTTGTCTCATCCAGCACTCTGACTATAAATGTGTTCATGCTCTAGCTCTTCTTAATTTTCATGCATGTTTTTTTCCAGACTTGATCTTACTACTAAATAGCACCCCATCACCTGTTGTTGTTGTTATTCACCCTATCCTTGCTGTTATGATTTCTTGTTGGCAGATATTTTGAGTAAATTCAAGACGGAAGATGTTCAAAGAAGCTCCAAGACATTCTTATATAACAAGTTATGTAATAATAGCTAGGTTATCTGGGAATTTAATGTATCTTCTCTCCGTTTGCGAATGAAATAGTAATTATGTATGTGATTTAATGTATCTTCTGTCTGTGAATTTCATGTATGTTTCAGAATTACAATTTTTGTTTCATATGAAATAGTAATTATGTATGTGGTTTGAAAATGTGTGCAATGGAAACATGACTCATGCGACCCAGTTATCAAAATAATTTGAGCACATTTGAAATTTCTGACGTGTGAGACCAGTGTATGATATTATGATATTTGGGACAAATGTAAAATAGTGGAAAATAAAATGGCAAAAAATAAGAGATCATATGCTGTAAAAGGCCGCATCTAGAAATAAAAAGGCTGAATTACAGGGCCAGGCCCATGTAGCTAGTGAAAATTATCAGAAAAATATATATTAAAAAGGCCGAATTGTTGGGCTAGGCCCATGTAGAAAACCGAAATGGACCGGGCTGAATCTTGTGCCACATCAGCTTGCCACGCTGGATGCCTACGTGGCCTGGGGAGGCTGCTAGTGACCAAAACATGACAGTAGAAATATATTGGTCATAAACGTCTATGACCTTCTCACAGAGAAGGTCGCTATAGTCAGTTTATGACGGCCAGCTTTTGACCTTATGTTTTTGGTCACAAAAAGGTCACAAATGGAAATTTGTGACCATTCAGTGACCAATAGTGGTGGTCACAAGTTGACATATTTCTTGTAGTGATCAGCCGGAACAACCATCTAAGCATTTATGGAAGGATTGCAGGATCATGATAGAAGCCATGAAGCAAGCCAGATATAACCACGGACCCCCTGGCAGTGGCTCGGGTTCAGGCTTTCAGGGTCCGGGTTACCAGGGTAATGGTTTTGGATAAGGATATCATGGTGGCAACAATAATTACAACCAAGGCATCCAGCAGCACGGTTAGGGTGGTTACAATAACCAAGGCAACCAGCAGCATGGTCAGGGTGGTTACAATAACCAAGGCAATCAGCAGCGTCAACAGCAGCAGCAATCCAGATATCAGAGTAATCCGAAGGAGCTAAGTAGTGGGCAGTACCATGTCTTTACTACGAGTTTGTGCAAACGAGATCAAAAGATTCTGAAGCGGGCGGTACACGTAGTTGAACCGGCAACGCCACGTTTTCTGCATTGGTCAGAACAACCTATTGTGTGGAGCAGAGAGGATCACCCGCCACGGGTTGACAATCCGGGCCAGTTGGCCCTAGTGGTAGCACCACAGGTGGGTGGCTACAAATTCACAAAGGTACTCATGGATGGCGGCAACAGTATCAACATCTTGTATTATGAGACTTTCCGTCGTATGGGTTTGACAAACAAGAAGTTGAGACAATCCAACACGGTGTTCCATGGAGTGGTGCCAGGTAAATCGGCTTATCCAGTCGGGAAAATTGATTTAGAGGTCACCTTTGGGGATGAGCAGGACTCTAGGTCAGAGACAGTGACCTTCGAGGTCGTAAAGATCCGGAGCCCATATCATGCTCTGTTTGGGAGGCTGGTTTACGCCAAGTTCATGGCTAGACCATTCTATGTCTATCTACAGCTCAAGATGCCGGGTCACAAGGGAACCATCACGGTTCATGGAAGTCGCAAGATCGCATTGGAATGCGAGGAAGGAGATGCAGCCTATGTAGAGGCAGTGTGCGCTACGAAGGAGTTGAAATTCTACAAAGACAACATTGATTCGGCTGATATGTCCCCATTAAAAAAGCCAACTACAGAGCATGATCCGGCGTTGAAGTTCAAATCGGCAGAGGAAACCAAGCAAGTTGACTTTGTACCGGGCGATTCATCCAAGCAGTTCACCATCAGCGCTAACCTAGACCCCAAATAGGAAAGCGCGCTCATCGAGTTCATCCGTGAGAATCGGGATATCTTTGCATGGAAACCTTCTGACATGCCAGGTATACCGAGGGAACTCGTTGAGCACAGTCTTAATATTGATCCGAAGTTCAAACCGGTCAAGAAGTACCTGCGCCGCTTCAATGAAGAGAGGTGCAAGGCTATAGGTGAGGAAGTGGCCAGGCTTTTGGCCGCAGGGTTCATAGTTGAGGTGTTCCATCCGGAGTGGTTGACTAATCCGGTTCTGGTGTTAAAGAAAAATGGAACGTGGAGGATGTGTGTAGATTACACAGACCTAAACAAGGCTTGTCCAACTGATCCTTTTGCTCTTCCCCGTATTGATCAGATCATTGATGCTACGGCAGGGTGTGAGCGGCTAAGTTTTTTGGATGCATATTAAGGCTATCATCAGATCAAGATGGCAGTTAAGGACCAGGAGAAGACATCCTTCATAACTCCCTTTGGAGCCTTCTGTTATGTATCTATGCCCTTTGGGCTCAAGATTTCCCAAGCAAGTTACCAGCGTTGCGTACAGAACTGTCTTAAGGGGCAGATCGGAAAAATGTCCATGCCTATGTGGATGACATCATCGTAAAGTCAATGAAGGAGGAGACGTTGATAGAAGACCTAAAGGAAACCTTTGACAACCTCCGGGTTTATAAGATGATGCTTAATCCGGAGAAGTGCGTTTTTGGTGTTCTGGTAGGCAAGCTCCTTGGGTTTTTAGTATCAAACAGAGGAATAGAGGCTAATCCGGAGAAGATCAAGGCGATCACATCCTTGACTAAACTGGCTTGTATCAATGATGTCCAGCGCATAGCTGGCCGGATTACAGTGTTAAGTCGATTCATCAGCCGTTTGGGAGAAAAGGCAATTCCGCTTTATCAGATGCTGAAAAAGACAGATCGGTTTATATGGAGCGATGCTGCAAACGCTGCGTTCGAGGACTTAAAGCGGCAATTAGCAGAACCGCCGATTCTTGCTGCCCCTGTTGACAACGAGCCGCTGCTGTTATATGTGGCTGCCAATGCCCGCGCAGTTAGTTTCGCAATTGTGGTGGAACGCAAAGAAGCAGGCAAGGAATATCCGGTTCAGCGCCCGGTTTATTACGTCAGTGAGGTTCTAATTGAATCAAAGCAAAGGTATGCACACTGGCAGAAGCTGGTGTATGGCGTGTTCATGGCAAACCGGAAGCTGAAGGACTACTTCCAGGGCCACCCAATCACTGTTGTTAGCTCTGCTCCGTTGGGGGATATAATCCAGAACAGAGAAGCTACGGGCAGAGTAGCAAAGTGGGCCATTGAGCTGAGCCCACACGGGTTGAAGTATGTACCACGTACTGCTATTAAATCCCAAGCATTGGTAGATTTTATCAATGATTGGACAGAATTGCAAGCACCAGAGGAGAAGCCGGATCACACATACTGGACTATTCACTTTGACGGTTCAAGGCAACTAGAAGGCTCGGGGGCTGGAGTCGTGTTAACTTCCCCATGAGGTGACAAGTTTTGTTATGTCCTCCGACTAATGTTCCCTTGTACTAACAATGCTGCTGAGTATGAAGCACTGCTTCACGGGCTACGAATGGCTAAGGAGATGAACTTGAGCCGGGTCAAGTGTTTTGGTGATTCAGATCTGGTGGCGCAACAAGTGTCTGGCAAGTGGGATTCTAAAGATCCGCTCATGGCAGCCTACAGACGAGAAGTTGAAGCAGTTGCAGGATGTTTCAAAGGATATCAGGTGGATCACATAGACCGGCGAAAAAATGAAGCGGCCAATGCTCTAAGCCGGCTGGGTTCTCAGCGTAAACCGGTGCCACCAAATACTTTCTTTGATGAGCTACACAGTCCATCAGTTCAGGTACCATCGGAGGAGGATTTGGCTGTTCCTGATCCGGAAGCGCAGCTGGTTGCAGCACTTCATGTTATTCCGGATTGGACACTCCCTTAATTTGCGTACCTGAGCCGAGGAGAGTTGCCAGATGACGAGGTTGAAGCTAGGCAGATAATCCGGCGATCCAAGTCTATGACCATCGTTATCAGAGAACTTCATCACCGCACCGTTTCTGGGGCATTTCAGCGCTGTGTATCGTCGGAGGAAGCCAATGATATTCTTCGAGAAATACACGAAGGGGATTGTGGTCATCACGCCGGTTCAAAATCGCTGGTAGCCAAGGCTTTTCGTCACGGGTATTACTGGTAAACAGCCCATGCTGATGCGGAGGATCTAGTCCGGAGATGCGACGCTTGTCAGAAATTTTCACGGCGTGCTCTTGTTTCGGCACAGGAGCTACGGATGATTCCAATTACTTGGCCGTTTGCGACCTGGGGGCTTGATATGGTCGGGCCTTTTAAACGATCCCAAGATCAGAAAACCCACCTGTTGGTGGCAGTGGACAAGTTTACAAAGTGGATTGAGGCAGAGCCTGTCAGTAAGTGTGATGCGGCAACATCGGTTAAATTCATCAAAAAGGTAATTTTCCGGTTTGGATTTCCACATAGCATTATTACAGATAATGGCACCAATCTATCTAAAGGAGAGATGGAAGAGTTTTTCCAGAGGGAACATATCCGCCTGGATGTGTCTTCTGTAGCTCACCCTCAATCCAACGGTCAAGCGGAAAGGGCCAACCAAGAAATCTTGCGGGGCATCAAGCCCCGGCTTATGATTCCCTTGCAGAGAACATCAGGGTGCTGGGTTGAGGAGTTACCTTCTGTCCTCTGGAGCATCAATACTATGCCTAACAGATCTACAGGCTATACGCCCTTCTTCATGGTGTATGGTGCTGAAGCGGTTCTTCCTAGTGATATTCGACACGACTCACCACGGGTAGCAGCTTATGTTGAAGCGGCCAATAAGAAGGCGAGACAGGATAGCCTAGACCGGCTGGATTAGGAACGTGACATAGCAGCGGCACGATCCGCAATTTATCAGCAAGACCTGCGCAGATATCACAGCCGTCGGGTGAAGACCAGGACGTTCCAGGAGGGGGACCTGGTACTCCGGCTTATACAAGACCAGAGAGATATGCACAAGCTATCCCCACCTTGGGAAGGACCCTTTGTGGTCAGCAAGAACCTACACAACGGTTCATACTACCTGGTGGACGTTCGAGAACATAAAGACTCACGGATAGCAGAGGAAGAGACGAAGAGGCCGTGGAACATTGCTCTTCTGCGGCCTTACTACACTTGAACCATGGGCTCCGCTTCATGTATCCTGTATATATTATGATTAATAAATAAACCGGTACCCCTGGTGAACCGGGGGATCAGCCATTTTCTTCTAAATAAGTGTCTTATGGGAGTTCACTCAGGTGATACCCATCTAAAGTTTATTTCTCTTGATATATATCATTTTCATCAAGAAAACAAGATGCTTTGATTAGTCTATTTTGATATGCAGGACAATTCTATAAGGGACCAAACAGGACTTGCCATAAAAGCGCAACTTTCTTATAGGTACCCTGCCTCCACGGTCACTAGGGGGCTACGTGATCGCATTCGAATCCTAGCTTAACCCCTTTTGGTCCGGTTTATATGATCGCATTCGAATCATAGCTTAAAACCCCGTTTAGGGTCCGCTTTGGATCGCATTCGAATCCATTGATCGACAAAATCTCAAAGCCACTGGGGGCTACGGATCGTATTCGAATCCTAGCTTAACCCCTTTGGTCCAAAATATGTGATTGCACTCGAATCATAGCTTAAAACCACTTTGGGTCCGCCTTGGATCGCATCTGAATCCATTGATCGGCAAAATTTCGAGGCCACTCGGGGCTACATGATCGCATTCGAATCCTAGCTCAACCCCTTTGGTCCGGTTTACTGATCGTATTTGAATTAGAAGCCTCAAATATGGAGCCTGGCAGCTCGTAAAAAGCCAAGAGCTTAAAGGCCGCTCTTAAAAAAATGCCTAGAGCTTAAAGGCCGCTCACAAAAAGCCTGGAGCCTGGCAGCTCGCTAAAAGCCTCGACTACATGGTCTTATTTGCCAACAATGCTTTGTTTTTTGCGATTTTTCAAAGTTTTCTGTGGTTAACCAAGTTTTTGATCTGGAACTGGGCAACTTTAAAGTGGACCATATATCTACAAAAGTCTGGGTCATAGAACACTAGCATGATTTAAACCGGCGTTTATCAAAACCCGAAACAGTCATCAGGCAAACGCCAAGAGGGCCAAGAGCCTCATCAGAATCTAATCGTTCAATTATGCCTACCGGTTTAAAGATGTCAGGTACACTTAATGAAAGGTATGAAGTATTTTTGGGTATAAAACATATACTCTTTCAATATATGCCTATGGGAGCAATGTAATAGGTCCGGTGGTAAACCGCCATGACATCTTTTTAGCATTGTTTATGCAGATGCTGATAACATAAACGGATCAACCATAGCAGACAAGGGATTAAATTTGGCAGACGGCAAGTCAAGCTGTGACATCTGAATCGAGACAAAGGCAATGTTTCGAAATATCTTATTACAAGGCACTTGCAGGCCTGAACGGATTAAAGTTTTTGGCAAAAAGTTTTCAGCAACTATGAGATAAACCGGGCGGTTTATGATTCTTCTTCACGCTGCGAAGGCTGAGGGTCGGCTTGTTCCGGATCTTCTTCATCTTCAGGAAGTGGCTGGAAGTCAGGAACGCGCCAGTCAATCTTGGAGAGTGCACGGAAATACATTTCCTCAGTAATAAGATCGGACGGATCAATATCTGGAGCGAAAGTATGGTCACGCACGGGTGGAATCAGATTCTCGATGTCATAAACCGGCCGCTCCACCCGTTCATTTTCTAAGTCATAAGCCGGATGATACCTAGTCAGATCAGCTTCATCGGCAAGTTTGCTGGCGAGTGGGCGCATCTCTTTGGTTAAGACACAAAGGTCTCCGGTAGAGAAGGTGGATCCATCCTCTTTATTGCTGGGATATCCGTTCATAGCCTCCTCCGGATCAAAGTCCGGAACCCATGCCTTGGCCCGGGTCAGGGCTAGAAGAGAGTCGGCCCGTGCAGCAGATTTCTTCACTTCCACCAAGCGCAAAGGCAGGACAGATAGCTTCTCCAAGGTACCTTGGATGGTAGTTGGGGCCGGTTTCTGATGGGACATTGCGCTTATAACCCTTTAGCGCCGGAATACAGCTGCTCCACCAGGGTATAAGAGGCCTTGAGCTTCTTCCGGACGTCATCTCCAAGATGAGTTATGTGTCGCCCTAAACATGTTTGTCAAAGTTAAACCGGAGCGGGTCAAGGATGGCAGAGACAGAAAGTATATATAATTGAGTGCTCACCAAAGATAGCAGAGGTCATAAGTTCTATTTGTTGCTTTAAACCGGTCAACTCTTGCGTAACCGGATTAAGGGCAGCTTCAGCATCATTTGCTCTTTTCTCAAGAGCATTCCTCTGCACCTCCCAGGCGGACCGCTTCGCTTCAAAGTCTTTTTTCAATTTTTCTGTATTGGTTAAGGTCAGCGCAAGCTCTTCCTTGGCTTTGGCAGAAGCAGTTTCAGTAGCAGCCAGTCTATTCCGGAGCTCAGTTACCTCTGCTGCCCTCCGGGTCAAGTCAGCCTACAAGGAAATCAAATGGATTAAAAGACAATTCAGACAAGTCTCAAGCATATAAACAAGTTATTCACTTGACACTTGGGGGCTAATGTACAGTTGAAGTATCAAAAGAGAAATTCACACAAGTCCCAGGCACATAAAACAAGGTATACCCCTGGCACTTGGGGGCTAATGTAAGTTCATTTGCAGATACATTGGAAGTCCCGGGTCACCTACAACGAAGCTAAACCAGCATTTGGGGGCTACTATGGCCTAAAGACAGGATTACAAAGAACACAAAACAGAGACAAGTGAAGGAAGTTACCTCGTACTTATCCTTCATCATATTAACTAAACCGGATTCATAATCGCGGCTGGTAAAGAGCCGGTTCAAATACCCAGAATGAATTTCCTGGGCACTTAACTGGGCATAGCTGGATAAGTCCGTGCTCCACTTGCCTAGTTCTTGTTGAAGTCTTTCCTCTTTGGCAGTGTGCTTGGATAAGATGAGAGGCTCAGCAGGAGCGGTAAATCCTGATCCGGTAATCTCACAATCCGCGGATGAAGCGACAGTCGGTTGGATAGGAGCAGCAGTAGGCGCCGGGCTAGCAGGAGCCGGATTAGCCCGAGGAGAGCTAACCCGGACAGGGTTCGCAGGTTCAACTATATTCTCCGTATTAATGTCCTCCGGAGCGGCAATTTCGTCACGATCCATGGGAATAGGGTCATCAAGCTGAGCTGCAGAATTATCTTCTGGAGGGATGACTTCTTCCAGATCAGCGTTCGGTTAAATGGTAGCAGTTCGGCGGCCGTTTTGTTTGCTTTCGCCCTCTTGCTAGGCACCGGCTTGTGATACGTCCAAAACGTATCTATAATTTCTGCTTGCTCCATGCCACTTTTGGGTGATATTGCTATGATATTCATACACTTCCATACACTTTTGATCATATTTGGACTAACCTACTAATCCAGTGCACCCCGGTGCCAGTTCCTGTTTTCGGCTGTTTTTGTATTTCAGGTTTTCACGTTACGAGAACTGTCAGGAAAAATCCGGACAAATCATATAAAAATCAGCGTTCCGAAACCTACCTTGCGCCCGAAGGACAGCCGGGGGGGGGGCACCAGGGCTCCAGGCGCCCTGGCGGCGCGCCCCCCCCCCCTGGGCCGCGCCGCGGGGGCGCCTAGGCCCCCCGAGCCCCATCTGGTGCCCCCCTTCGGCATATATTTAGAGCGTCCTTCGAAACCCTCGGGACGGGAACTCTTTTTCACGATCTCATCTCTGTTCCGCCGCCGCCGCCGCTTCCAAGATCGGGAGCACCAGGAGAACTCTTCCCGGCACCCTGCCGGAGGGGAGGATCACCATCGGGAGCCTCTCCACCACCATGGACGCCTCCCGGATGAGTTGTGAGTAGTCTCCCTTGGACCATGAGTCCATGACCAGTAGCTATGTGATGTTCTCCTCCCGTTCTTGTGCTTCACTAATTAGTCCTCGTGAGCTGCCCTACATGATCGAGGCACATATGTAATCCTTATGCTGTTGCTATGTTGACTTTGCTAGGATCCGATGGATTATGAGATTATGTTCAGATTGATCTTGAGTAATATATTTGATCTACCTCTTTTATATTTATGTTCATAAGTAATTCTTGCATGTTCTCCATTGTTATTTATTGCTTTGGCCAAGTAGTAGGTAGTGACTCCAAGAGGGAACGTTATGCTTGATTGTGGGTTCATGCCCCTCGATGACTAGCTTGAGTGACAGAAACATGAGTCTAGGGGATGTGCTGTTGCCACAAGCGGGAAAACAACGGTGCTTGTGACCGCGGGTGCAAGGATTGTTTACTTTACGCATAGTTCTTTTAATGCAGTTGTCTGTTGCATTGAGTTTACACTATGGGTGGGACTCGCAACTTAATACCAGCGAGATGTTCTGGATAGATACCTCAAGGTGGATGATTAGTAGTAGATATTGATGGATTTTGGTCTACTTAATTTGGCGTACCACCCATGCTTTGAACCTCAACCTTTCTTGCAATGTAATCAGCATTGGTTTGCGTTCGTGGTCCTGTCAATTGCCCAACTGTAATTTGTTTACCTCACATAGCTGTTTTATCGTTATTTGGGAGAGAGACATCACTAGTGAACATCACGAGACTCCGGTCCATATTACCATCATTGATCACATCCGCTATTTACTTTTCGCTTTTATTTACTATTGCAAACACTATCTATCACTACTATCATTTGCGTTTAATCCTTTGTGAACTACAAGGCCGGAGGGATTGACAACCTCTCTGTACTCGTTGGGAGCAAAGTTATTTGTATCTGTGTGCAGGTCCATGTTGATTGCTAATCCGCGCCGTTAGCAGTTGACACCTACTTGTTGAACCTAGGAGTCTCTGGGGATTCGATCCTTGGCATCTTTGCTAAGGGAAAACACTTCCACAACACTGCATCTTTCACCTTCCGCTTGAGGTAACCAACGAGGGGTTAGAGGCCCATCAAGGAGTATTTTCTGGTGCCATTGCCGGGGACTCCACTCTTCAGGATAGGGGAGTTGCACGCTATCTTTTACCTTTGCTTTTAGTCTTGTTAGTTTACCTTTTAGTTTTTGCTTTAGTACCTTTTATCGAAAATCACAAAAACAGTTATCTCGTTCTTTAGTTGTCATTATGTCGGGTCCTTTTGTCTTTGACGAGGAAGAAGTTCTCACCTTTAAACAAAGAGGTGGGGAAAGTTTGAAAGATGCTTGGTATAGAATTAATGATTCACAAAAAAGAGCCACCAAGAAGCAACCTACTACTATCTTGCTTAGAAATTTTTATGTTGGAATTACTTCTTGGAATAGGTTTATTCTAGATACTGCTATCAATGGGAATTTCCTAGAGGCCCCAGTTTGGGAGTCTCTTAGTATTATTGAAAATCTTGTTGGGAATCTCCCTGTTGTTAGCATTCGAGAGGACATCACCCTAGCTCACATTATGAAAAAACTTGAAAAGATAGAGCTAGAGATGCC
The DNA here is from genome assembly GCA_902687465.1 of Secale cereale. Classification (NCBI taxonomy): domain Eukaryota; kingdom Viridiplantae; phylum Streptophyta; class Magnoliopsida; order Poales; family Poaceae; genus Secale; species Secale cereale. The sequence goes on from LR738715.1 coordinate 66,519,926, forward strand.
AAGCATTAATAAGATAAATGAGTTGGATCGCAAGATCCAAGAGAATTTGAATAGACTTGATAGCTCCATGCATAATTTTTTTAAAATTTTGGAGACCGTCAAATTCCATGACTTGGACTCTTCTAGGATAGACAAGATTGAGGATATCTTTGACACTCTAGGAACCACCTTCTCCTCAATCAAAACCAAAAAGGTAGAAACTCCGGCAAAGTGGGAGCCTAAGTTCGTTCACGTTCCAAAGGCTCCCCGTTCTAAAAGTAATCCATCTATTGCAAAAGGGGTTGAAACTGTAAAGACCTTGGAAGAAACACCTGTCTTTGATAAATTTATAAATGAATCTTCCCTTGACTTTTATCCTTTTGGTCTTCTACCTAGGAGTATCTCTATGAGGCCTTTATTTGAGAGTCCTCTTAAGACTAGTTGTATTATTGAAGAGCTTTTTGATGATCTTGATGATGGTTCAATTGATACAACTTGATCTCTATGCATCATGCCTAGCTTAAAGGCATAAAAGAAAGCGCTTTTGGGAGGCAGCCACATGAATAAATTTTTATATTTTGCTTTTGTTGTGTCTTGATGTTGTTTACTACAGTAGCATCATCATTGTATCTTTGCTTTTCAATTTTGTGCCAAGTATAGCCCTGCGATTGCTAGAAAGTTCAAAAGTTGTGAGGTGCTGTCCAGAAAACAGATTCTGTCCTTGGATAGAAAAATTCGTATAAAATCACCAGTTCATCTTTTTGGTCTGAATTTTTTCGAAAGCGTTTTCTATATAATTGTCTTTCGTGCTTCTGTTCTGAGTTTTTTTATTTGAGTTGCAGAAGTGCCCCGAACAAATCAATTACTACCTGCTGTTCTGTTTTTCACAGATTCTGTCCTGTTTTGCCTTTCCTTCATTTTGCAAATCAAGAGCTTGCTTTTTCTTTGCAAAAACCTTTTGGCAATCTTGAGAAACAGTAGAACTTCTAGAATATCTTTATTTCCAGCAAGGTATAATTATTTTATTAAGGGTACTAACCTCGCTCATCAGATTATGATGAGTTATGTATGAAGGGAGTTTTCAAGTGTGCGAGGGAAGATGATAAAAAGATTCAGGAGTGTCAATCGCTCAAGCTTGGGGATTCCCCCGTGCACCCCCAAGAAATATTCAAGGAGACTCAAGCGTCTAAGCTTGGGGATGCACCCGTGCATCCCCTTCTCCATCAACATAATCAGTTCGTCTTTCGTTTCGCTATATTTTTATCACTTCATGTGTTAAGTGCTATGCTTGGAGCGTCTTGCTTTTAGTTTTCTTTTTAGTTTTTCATAACGAGTCGGAACTCAGCTTTCTTTATGTGGGAGAGAAACACGCTCCACTTCTACCTAGAACATAACATATAATTTTTATGTCTATCTTTGCTGTGTGTGTTCTTTGTCTTTTAATAGCTACTATCATGCTCTGCTCTTAGTATTCATGCTTATCTTTTCAAAGAGCTTTTGTTTAGTTGGTTGCTTGAACTCTCTTTAATTATCATGCTCACCTTATTAAGTGAGTTTGCTTCCGTTGCATTGGTTGATATGTCTGTGATAAATATGCTACGTGCATAATGGTGCTTAGTAGTTCAGGTTTTCTTATGGTTAGTCTCAAATAGCTGGGGGATTCCCAATGTGTTATTGGAGTACCAACATGATTTGTTTGCCGATGATGTGGTATGGTTTAGTAATATCTTCCTTCAAGAATTTATTTTGATTGACTTGGCGTATGCTCACGCATATTTAAGACTGTAAAGAAAGTCTGTCAAGCCTTGATGATCTTTTATTTCTGAGTAGCGATATAACTACCATGCCTGATTCAATATTGCTTTGTCGCTCTGCATGATTATGACCGTCATTGCTCTCTTAGTTGGTCGCTCCCAGTCTTTTGCTAACCTCCACCTGTACTGAGCAGACTAATCTTGCAATACATAGCTCATGGGAAAGTAGCTTAAAAACTATTGTGGTAAAGAATATGTTGCCTATGTATCTTATTTCTTATAAGTTGCTTGCTGAGCGGTAACCATGTTTCTGGGGACGCCATCAACTGTCACACTTTTGTTGAATATCATGTGAGTTGCTATGCATGTTCGTCTTGTCTGAAGTAAGGGCGATTTGCCATGGGTTGAATGAGTATGCATATTGTTAGAGAAGAACATTGGGCCGCCAACCAAAGCCATGTATCATGGTGGAAGTTTTAGCTTGGACATTAATCCTCATTCTCTTATGAGAATATGCTTATGCATTTAAGAGGAGTCCATCATCTATTTTCTATGTTGTCCCGGTATGGATGTCCTCAAGTTGAGATCTATCAAAAACGAGAAATCAAATGCGATTTATCTCCTTGGACCTTTGTACAGGTGGCATAGAGGTACCCCTTTGTGACACTTGGTTAAAACATATGTAATGCAATGATAACCCATGGAAATCCGAGCTAATTAGGACAAGGTGCGAGCACTATTGGTATTCGATGCATGAGGCTTGCAACTTATAGGATGTCTTATGCATGACACATATGAAGTACTACTACCGTTGACAAAATTGCTTCTATGTTTTAAAATAAAAAGCTCTAACACATAACCATTCTTTTACTTTTATGTTGTGTATCCACCTTCTTTCTTCAAGCACCAACTACTGAGAGCATGATTGTCATTCTGAGTGTAATGTGCATTGTCCCAAAGTAGCATTGTATTTTGCATGATTGTGATATCATTTATTTTGAAATCATTGTATCTAGTCATCACTTAAACCTTGAACGTGCCCCTGCATTTATGTTTTGCTTCACTGAAGGGGGCAAGCTAGATATCACTTTATCATATTTGCACATCATGTTCATTGCAAATCTTTTTGATGCTTCAATGTCATGTTGTAAAACTTTCAGTCATTTGTGATTTTCTCATGAGGCAACTTAATTACTATAGAATCATTGTCTCAGTAAGCTTTTGTCATATGACTGTAAAAAGTCCTATATGGTTAATATCATGTCACCACAGAAATTATTCTTGTTATCATATACCTACTCGAGGACGAGCAGGAATTAAGCTTGGGGATGTTGATACGTCCAAAACGTATCTATAATTTCTGCTTGCTCCATGCCACTTTTGGGTGATATTGCTATGAAATTCATACACTTCCATACACTTTTGATCATATTTGGACTAACCTACTAATCCAGTGCACCCCGGTGCCAGTTTCTGTTTTCGGCTGTTTTTGTATTTCAGGTTTTCACGTTACGAGAACTGTGAGGAAAAATCCGGAAAAATCATATAAAAATCAGCGTTCCGAAACCTACCTTGCGCCCGAAGGACAGTCGGGGGGGGGGCACCAGGGCTCCAGGCGCCCTGGCGGCGCCCCCCCTGGGCCGCGCCGGGGGGGGGGGCGCCTGGGCCCCCCGAGCCCCATCTGGTGCCCCCCCTTCGGCATATATTTAGAGCGTCCTTCGAAACCCTCGGGACGGGAACTCTTTTTCGTGATCTCATCTCTGTTCCGCCACCGCCGCCGCTTCCAAGATCGGGAGCACCAGGAGAACTCTTCCCGGCACCCTGCCGGAGGGGAGGATCACCATCGGGAGCCTCTCCACCACCATGGACGCCTCCCGGATGCGTTGTGAGTAGTCTCCCTTGGACAATGAGTCCATGACCAGTAGCTATGTGATGTTCTCCTCCCGTTCTTGTGCTTCACTAATTAGTCCTCGTGAGCTGCCCTACATGATCGAGGCACATATGTAATCCTTATGCTATTGCTATGTTGAGTTTGCTAGGATCCGATGGATTATGAGATTATGTTCAGATTGATCTTGAGTAATATATTTGCTCTACCTCTTTTATATTTATGTTCATAAGTAATTCTTGCATGTTCTCCGTTGTTATTTATTGCTTTGGCCAAGTAATACGTAGTGACTCCAAGAGGGAACGTTATGCTCGATTGTGGGTTCATGCCCCTCGATGACTAGCTTGAGTGACAGAAACATGAGTCTAGGGGATGTGTTGTTGCCACAAGGGGGAAAACAACGGTGCTTGTGCCCGCGGGTGCAAGGATTGTTTACTTTACGCAAAGTTCTTTTAATGCAGTTGTCTGTTGCATTGAGTTTACACTATGGGTGGGACTCGCAACTTAATACCAGCGAGATGTTCTGGATAGATATCTCAAGGTGGATGATTAGTAGTAGATATTGATGGATTTCGGTCTACTTAATTTGGCGTACCGCCCATGCTTTGAACCTCAACCTTTCTTGCAATGTAATCAGCATTGGTTTGCGTTCGTGGTCCTGTCAATTGCCCAGCTGTAATTTGTTTACCTCACATAGCTGTTTTATCGTCTTTTGGGAGAGAGACATCACTAGTGAACATCACGAGACTCCGGTCCATATTACCATCATTGATCACATCCGCTATTTACTTTTCGCTTTTATTTACTATTGCAAACACTATCTATCACTACTATCATTTGCGTTTAATCCTTTGTGAACTACAAGGCCGGAGGGATTGACAACCTCTCTGTACTCATTGGGAGCAAAGTTATTTGTATCTGTGTGCAGGTCCACGTTGATTGCTAATCCGCGCCGTTAGCAGTTGACACTTTCTTGTTGAACCTAGGAGTCTCTGGGGATTCGATCCTTGGCATCTTTGCTAAGGGAAAACACTTCCACAACACTGCATCTTTCACCTTCCACTTGGGGTAACCAACGAGGGGTTAGAGGCCCATCAACTTGCTGGAAAAAATTAAAGGAACAATGAGAATCATAAGGGTACAAATACAAAGATAAACCGGATGTTGAAAAGGACTTACCCAGGCACGGTCTTCAGCACAGGGACCTGGGTAGCAGTCGACTCACCGGAAGAAGACAAAGAAGCCTCCTGATAGTTAGGATCAGACGGTTTAAGCGGTTTACGTATGAGCCTGGCTTTTGGATGAAGAAGAGTTGGAGAAAGTAAAACCTCAGAACGGCGCCTGCGAGCCGGAGTAAGAGGTATTCCCGATGATTCCACCATGTGACCACTGTGGCGCGTGGTCCGGCGTGCTTCATGCTGCTGCTTCTTCAAAAGAAATTTGGGGTCCAATTGAGCGTAAGGATGAGAAAAAGGGTATTTCTGGGACACCCAGCGAATTTTTGGGGGCAGCGGTTCTGAGTCTGAAGAAAGAGAGATTACCTCAACTTCCGCCGCTTTACTTCCCTCAGCCAGATCCTGTGGAAAGGCACGGTTAACATAAATTTGGATAAAAGGAGATTAAAACATATCAGGATCAACTCATACCTCAGAATCCAGATCATCTTCCTCAGGATGTGAACCGGAGGCAGCAACCGCCTTCTTCTTCTTAACGGCAAACGTCTTCCGGCGTGGCTGTTTGGCCGATTTATCTTGAGGTTTCCTTTTCCAGAAAAGGTCGTTGGCCTGAACAGAAAATAGAAAATAAATAAAAAGGCAATTGATATAGCCGGATTAGAGTAACAGAAGGGATCAGAAAGAACTTACTGCTAGTGGTTTATTGTTTTCATAGAACGGCGCTAAACCGGTTCGGCTGCACTCCTCCAGAGAGACGTGAAGTATTTTCTTCGTGGATTCAGCGACTTCTTTTTCAGGAAGTATTATATCGATATGGCGCATAGGGTCATCCGGTTTACCAGTGTACGCACACATCAGACCTGGGCGCCGGCTCAGCGGAAGAATGCTCCAAGCAAGCCAGCAGCGGACAAACGTCTGTTCCGGTTAAGCCGTTGGCCACAAAGGCTCTGAGCTTAAAAAGCTGAGGACCAAACCGGGCACGAACCGGGGCACTAAGGCACTGCGGCAAAGGGTGATCCGTTGGTAAGCGATACGCACGGTAACCCGACAGTGGGTTTTCTCCTTCAGGTGAAGTATCTATATAGTAGAACCACGATTGGTTCCACTCGTTGGGGTGCATCTGAAGGGCGGCGTGAGGGAAGCTCACATCCTTTCTTTTTTGAATGCTGACGCCACCGAATTCGTGATGCGGCCCGTCTGAAAATTCTGTCCACCGGTTTAACTGGAAAAAGTCTCTGAATAGATCCACTGAAGGTTCTTCTTGAAGATATGCTTCCGAGAAGACTTGAAAATTGCAGATATTTGATATAGAATTTGGACCTACGTCCTGAGGATGGAGCTGAAAAGCGGCTAATACGTCCCGGAAGAATTTGGAACCGGGAGGGCTAAAACCTCGGGCCAGGTGATCAAAGAAAACAATGACCTCTCCTTCCTTAGGGGTAGGTGGACATTCATTTTCTAGGGCCCGCCAGTGCGGGACCTCTTTAGGACCCAGAATAACGATTGAAGCGGCGTTTGTTAGATCCTCTTCAGTAATGCGGGAAGGAGCCCAGTTGCAAGCAACGAACTGCTTGGCAGTCATCTTGACTAAGGAAACGCTGAAAGATACAGTGCAAAATCCGGATTACCAATTACTGAAGCATAAAAACCGGAACATGACATCAAATTATGAACTTAATCGACGGTTTAGACAAGGGACTAATGGCATTGACAACCCGGAAGCAGATGTGAAGCAAACAGCTACCGGTTTATGATAATAGGAAAAGAAGAGGCTAAACCGTCGGGCTTACGTCTAAATTCTTTAAAAGAAAGGTATAGGATTAATTAAACCGGTGAAGACAAATTACAGATCTATAGTGCGAAGAAACATCTTTCACACAAGACTGAAGTTAAAATGGATCTGAGGCATAAAGAAAAGACGGAATAAATACAAGTCTTATACAAGAAGAACCGCGGAGGTTTTCTACAGATCAAATCTAAGCTGTTAAGCTAAAGGAACTAAAGGCGAGAGCGCGGAGCAGGAGCGCACTTAAAACGAATCTAAGTTAGGTTTGAATCTACCGCAAGGTTAACCTATAGGGATGAACAGCGAAGCTTCAAAGTTTCATGGCGGAAGCTATGGAAGAAACCCTAGGTTGGGATATACGGTAAGGAAGAAGGAATACTTGATGAAAAAGCGGACGGCGGTGAGTTACTTTGTACACGATTCAGGGTGATGCAGCGGCCTGGCTTGACGACGGCGACGGGCTCGAAGAGTGGCGGCGGAGCTTCGAGCGACGGAGGAAGACGAAGGCAGAAGGGAGAAAAGAGACAGACCCTGGCGGTATTTATAAGCTGAAGAGGTGAAACGGCAAGCGCGGGAATCGAGGAGGTCAGAGATTGGATAAAGATTACGTTGTCGCCTCGATCTTCGGGATGGCATTTAACAAAGGTAACAAACAGAAGTGAGCAATAAATGCGGAGGTGATGTCACGACAGATTAGGATGATTTTCGGAGATGACGTTATGGCCGGTTTACGAAGCAGATGAGCTGCAGAGAAGAAATTCATGCAAAGACTTAGAAGACTGACATGAACAAGTTCAAATCAATCTAGGGCCTAATGTCAGGGATATTACTAGCAGGTATAAACCGGCCAGGAAGATCCGGATTATGCTAACATAGTTGTATCATCATAAGCCCAGTAGAATATGAACCAGAGGTTACGGCCCATAGAGGCTTAGGGCCCATGTGTAAGGCTTACGGTTTATGAACCGTCATATCATGTAACTTGAGGTGTAAGATAGAAAGAGTAGAGACCGAGGCGGACACGATTATGAGCCGGCCTCGGGACTCTTTAAACCGGACCGGGCGTCGCCTCCTATATAAAGGGACGACCCGGCGACGGTTCAAGGACAAGCAACAACCCGTCGAGACACAGGCAAGCAGTCCGCTCCCTGTTCATCGATGCTCAAGCAATACGACACCAAACTAGACGTAGGCTTTTACCTTCATCGAAGGGGCCGAACTAGTATAAACCCTCTGTGTCCTTCGTGTGCTTTTAACCTCTTCAAGCTAACCCGCGCGATGGCCTCACCCTTAAGTCCTCTAAACCGGACATCTGCCGTGCCAATTCCACGACACTTACCTCCCCTCGTAGTTGAGGGTAAGATGTAACGACCCGAATCTGATAAGACTCGATGTCTCTGTGCTTACCGTGCTAGTCCTTGGATCGACTCGCTAGCACACACAGTACATAGGAATATCAAAGTAACAAGTGCATCATTTAATATAACGTATGATCCAGAATATACAAAGTATTACAAACTGAGTAGCACGTAGCTAACTTTATTCAATAACAGCGGAAATGTAGCATAAATAAACTATGAGTCCATCAATGCCCACTGGAGAAGATGTTGAGTGAAGACTCGCGACCCTACTGTATCTCAATGATCATCTGAAAAACCTGCAACATGATAAGTTGCAGCCACGAAGGGTCAATACATTGAATGTATTGGCAAATTACACAATATGATAAAGTAAACCTACATCCACAAGAAAAGTGTGATAACAGAACACTCACGTTTGATTTCCGCGTAAGACTACCTTCACCTACCTCCTCGACATAGGCAAGGTACACACAAACCCGGATGATAAAGATCTCCAAGATGTCTCAAGTGCGCTTAGCCCTGGCGCATTCTCTAGGGACAGTAGAGCGCTCAGCCAGTGACGCATTCACGTGAGAAAAAGCCCCGACAACTCAAGTGCGCTCAGTCATGGCGCATTCTCTAGGGACGATAGAGCGCTCAGCCATTGACGCATTCACCTGAGAAAAAGTCCCGAGCCTACAGCTATAAAGACTCACCACTTCCATGCATCGCTCGACACATGCCCACGTCTACCATATCAAGTCCATCACACCATCACATACCACAATCAACAACAAAACATGGCAATACGAAATACACATATCAAGCCAAACATTTATCATAGCATAAAACCACACTTGCATAGCAGAATATAGGATGAGCAAATCAAAAGTGCAAACTTGCCTGGAACGGAGTTGAAGTACTCTAACGCTTAATTCCGGTTCGCTTGACACTCCGGACAATCTATACGATAACGAAGGCACCGATAAATAAACCGTACTCACATGGCTCACAATAAAGTAAACAACAAAGAATTCAAATAAAACTCAACTAACAAAACATATCAGTAGGTAAATAATATCTACATGATACTAGGATCACAATGCAAAAAGAATCAACTGATTTGGATCTACGGTTTAAAAGATATGGCCTCTGAAAGTTTGAATTCAAATTTGATCAAATTCAAATTTCAACTGTTCAAAAATGTGAAATTTTGGTTCTACAATATTCTCCTGGTCTCTACGAGTACAAAGGAAAAAGAATCGGTGAATTTGAAGTTATAGGCTAAAAGATATACCTAATTGAACATTTGACATAGAATCTGTCAAATATATATTGTGCCAAAATTAGATTTCTTTAAAGAACTGCTGCAGCTGTGGATGGGCCACGTGGCATGATGTGAGTGGCTGAAGGGTGTTTGCTGTTATGGCTAACAGACGAACGGCCACTAAGTAATGCATACCTATTCAAAGAGGAAAAAAAACACTATCTAATCTGAGCGGTCCAACGGTGATCGGACGGCTGGGAAAAACTCACCGGAGGAACAAGGGCGGGAGCTGTCGGACTTGGGAAAACGGCGGTGGCGCGGCTCGGGTTTGTTGCCGGCGACGGCTTCCGCGGGTCTCCGGCGATGGATGAGTTGAAGGGCGGACGCGGAGCTCTACGTTGAAGATGAAGGGGTCCTCGTCGGGGAGGGTCACGGCCTCTGGTGGCGACGATGGGCGGCTGGAGCGACGGCGGCGGTGATCTGCTTCGGGACGAGCTCGATGCGCTCGCTCTGGTGCTCCCCTGCAAGAAGCGGTAGCTGAGGGAGAGAGAGGAGGTCAAGGCGAAGGCAACGGAGTAGAAGGGAGGTTCAGGTACCCTCTGTAGGCGGCGGAAACGGTGGTGGCGGAGGTCAACCGCGGCGGCACTCCGGCGAGATCCGGGCGTGGCGAAACGGGCACGGGAGGCGGCGATTTGGGCAAAAATTGGAAGAGGAGGGGTTGATGATCTAATATAGGGTATTCCCCCGCGGCCTACGGCATAAGATCGATCGATTCGATCGTATTTTGGATCGGGAGCCGGACTCCAGGAAGAACACGGCAGAGGAGAGGGATGACACCTGGGCCCTCACTGTCAGCGGGAGAGACAGTTGGAAGAAGAAAAAAAACAAAAACAAAAACTGGTTGCGGTGCGGGCTGTGTCCGAGCGGGGATGGGCCGAAAGCTTGCTTGCGGCTGGCGCTGCGCGCGCGGGCGAAGCCCCTGTTAGGCCACGGGTGGTGGGCTGCGGTAGCGAACAGTGCGCTGCACTGCGATCCTTCTTTTTTTTGTTAAAAACAAACAGCGGAAAAACAAAACTAAAATAAGAACAGCACAATTAAGTCCAAACAAAAATATGTATACATACAATAAAATCAATAATACTAATACAAAATATAGGAACACTAGTTCCACAATGCAATTTTGTAAAATCAATTTCATGCAATAGGCCACTAAAACAGCAAAATAACACGCCAACAAAAATACTCTGGAAATTGCTAAAAATACAATAACATATCAAATGTACTAGAAACATTATTCTGGACATTATGAAAGTTTTTAAAACCTATATACTCAAAAATATATTCTATGCAATGCAAGCATACAAAGAGCATTATAACAACTATTAAACTTTTGAGTTTCAACAACTCCAAAATCTTATCAATATTTAGAAATTTCTAAATAAGAATAGAAAACATGATGTAAAAGAATGATCCTATTAACATTCCAATTTTGAAAAAAAATTGGGATGTTACATAAGATCTTGGTTTTTTAGTCCTTCAAATTCTGCATAGTGATCAACAGATATAAATCCGAAGTGACTTAGATAATAGAGCTATGCTCCCCGGCAACGGCGCCAGAAAATAGTCTTGATAACCCACAAGTGTAGGGGATCGCAACAATTTTCGAGGGTAAAGTATTCAACCCAAATTTATTGATTCAACACAAGGGAAGCCAAAGAATACTATTAAGTATTAGTAGCTGTTGTCAATTCAACCACACCTGGAAACTTAGTATCTGCAGCAAGATAGTTTAGTAGCAAAGTAATATGATAGTGGCGGTAGCAGCAATAAAAGTAACGATAATGTTTTTGTAGTTTTGTAATAATAGCAACGGGAAAGTAAATAAGCGACAAGCAATATAGGTAAAGCTCGTAGGCATTGGATCAGTGATGGGAAATTACGTCAGATACAATTCATCATGTAGAAGTTATAACCTAGGGTGACACAGAACTAGCTCCAGTTCATCAATGCAATGTAGGCATATATTCCGAATATAGTCATACGTGCTTATGGAAAAGAACTTGCATGACATCTTTTGTCCTACCCTCCGGTGGCAGCGGGGTCCTATTGGAAACTAAGGGATATTAAGGCCTCCTTTTAATAGAGTACCGGACCAAAGCATTAACACATAGTGAATACATGAAGTCCTCAAACTATGGTCATCACCGGGAATGGTCCCGATTATTTTTACTTCGGGGTTGCCGGATCATAACACATAGTAGGTGACTATAGACTTGCAAGATAGGATCAAGAACATACATATATTCATGAAAACATAATAGGTTTAGATCTGAAATCATGGCACTCGGGCCCTAGTGACAAGCATTAAGCATAGCAAAGTCATAGCAACATCAATCTCAGAACATAGTGGATACCAGGGATCAAACCCTAACAAAACTAACTCGATTACATGATAGATCCCACCCAACCCATCACCGTCCAGCAAGCCTACGATGGAATTACTCACGCACGACGGTGAGCATCATGGAATTGGTGATGGAGAAAGGTTGATGATGACGATGGCGACGATCTCCACTCTCCGGAGCCCCGAACGGACTCCAGATCAGCCCTCCCGAGGGAGATTAGGGCTTGGCGGCAGCTCCATCTCGTGAAACGCGATAATTCCTTCTCTCCTATTTTTTTCTCCCTGAAACGGAAGATATAGGATCTGGGGGTAAGTCGGTGGAGCACCAAGGGGGCCCACGAGGCAGGGGCGCGCCCTGGGCTGGGGGGCGCACCCCCACCCTCGTGGACTGGCCCAAGGCCCCTGGTGTGGATCTTCTTGCAGGTATTTTTTATATTTTCTGAAATAATTCTCCGTTGATTTTCACGCAATTCCGAGAACTTTTTATTCTGCACAAAAACAACACCAGGGCAATTATGCTGAAAACAGCGTCAGTCCGGGTTAGTTCCATTAAAATCATGCAAATTAGAGTCCAAAACAAGGGAAAAAGGGTTTGGAAAAGTAGATATGTTGGAGACGTATCATATAGCAAGACATAATCACCTACGTTAAACTCACGCTTTTGTATTCTTTTGTCATGCCATCTTTTAACTTTTTCTTTAAACAGCTTGGCATTCTCATAGGCATGGGTTCTCCATTCATCGAGATAGCTAATGTCAAATAGCCTCTTCTCACCGGCAAGCTTGAAATCATAGTTGATCTCTTTAATAGCCTAATATGCCTTATGTTCTAGCTCAAGAGGAAAGTGACAAGCTTTTCCATATACCATCTTATATGGAGACATACCCATAGGATTTTTGTATGCAATTCTACAGGCCCATAATGCATCATCAAGTTTCTTGGACCAATACTTCCTAGAACTATTAACTGTCTTTTGCAAGATTAATTTCAACTCCCTATTACTTAGTTCTACTTGACCACTAGTCTGTGGGTGATAGGTGGATGCAATTATATGGTTGACATTATACTTTGCAAGCATCTTACGGAAAGCACCATGAATAAAGTGTGAACCACCATCAGTCATTAGATATCTAGGGACTCCAATCGTTGGAAATATAAGTTCTGTAAGCATCTTAATAGATGTTTTATGATCAGCGCTACTAGTTGGAATAGCTTCTACCCACTTAGTAACGTAATCAACAGCAACTAAAATATGTGTGTACCCATTAGAGGCAGGAAAAGGTCCCATATAATCAAAGCCCCAAACATCAAATGGTTCAATAACAAGTGAATAATTCATGGGCATTTCTTGACGTCTACTAATATTACCTATTCTTTGACATTCATCACAAGATAAGACAAACTTACGGGTATCCTTGAAGAGAGTAGGCCAATAAAAACCAGATTGCAATACCTTATGTGTAGTTCTATCTCCCGCATGGTGTCCTCCATAAGCTTCTGAGTGGCACTTGCGTAGGATCTGTTCATGTTCATGCTCAGGTACACAACATCTAATGATACCATCTACTCCTTCTTTATAAAGATGTGGATCATCCCGGAAGTAATGTCTCAAATCATAGAAGAACTTTTTCTTTTGCTGGTATGTGAAGCTAGGAGGTATACACTTAGCAACAATATAATTACCATAATCAGCATACCATGGAGCAGTACGAGAAGCATTTATGGCAGCTAGTTGTTCATCAGGGAAGCTATCATCAATAGGTTGTGGGTCATCAAGTATATTCTCTAACCTAGACAAGTTATCTGCTACGGGGTTCTCAGCTCCCTTTCTATCAATAATATCACTAGTGCAGAACCGGGCAATAGCACCAGTTCGTAAGGCCCTTTAGTGCCGGTTCCATAACCGGCACTAAAGTGTGGTCACTAAAGCCCCCCCCCCCTTTAGTACTGGTTGAGCACGAACCGGTGCTAAAGGGCAACCACTTGGCACGAGCCAGCTCTGTGGGCCGGGAGCACTTTAGTACCGGTTGGTAAAACCAACCGGTACTAAAAGGTTTGGGGGGTTTTTGGTTTTGTGATTCCTTTTTCATTTAATTTTGTGTTTTCCATTTAATTTTTTTCGTTTGCTGGTATTTTACGATACTACACATTGTACACGTTATGCATATATATAACTAGAATTTCTAGTAGAACCAATCATATATATATATATATATATATATATATATATATATATCATCAAATGTCTCACACAAACCACCTTATATATTCACACATACACACATGTATAGCTATATACAATTTCTCCAACATTTTGCCTTCGGAGCCAGTGGCATTAGCCTAATTGGTGACTTCGGAGCACGACGACAATTGGAAGTGGTTCATGGGGGCGGTAGAGGGTAATGGTATTCTACCTTCGGATCTATGACCTGGTCGAGCAAAAATCCTGCTATTTCCTCTTGAAGTGCTTGTACGCGCTCCGTTTCTAGGAGCTTGTCCCGCACCTCTTTGAACTGTTAAGAAGGAGATCAATATGCATGTTTATTAGTTGTGTGACTATAGATCGATAATGGTGTAAAAATTGTGAATAGTGTTCTGACAAACGTACCCATTCCTGTCTTTGAGATCTGCTCCTTTCGGACGTCATCATGCGAATGTTCTCGCAAACGCAGTATGCACACAGATCAGTCCCCTGCGCCTGCTTCAGGGCCTTTACGAGAATGGAATTTGATCAGTAATAATTAATCAAGCATGATAATTAAAGAGATATATGGCAGCTAGCTAGCTAGCTAGTACTACTTGATTACTTACCTTCGGTCAAAACCATTTCATGCTTTGTTTCCATTCGCCTGGAGTGACGCTGATGAACCTTGCCCAAACCCTGCCCGCCGACAAAGAAAATGAATAAATGGGTTATTAAATAGTTCATACCAGGAAATGACGAACTAAATAGGCCGAGATATATAGTTAATAATGATTGAAATTACCTGTCGACTATCCCTTTCAAGATGGTGTAGTCACTTTGTTTTTTAAGTAGTGAGTCTAGTACTTCAACTGTTCCGGCGTCAACTTTAATGATACACAAGATCCAGTGAAGTCTGCATGCACACACGTTTGGATGTTTTAATTAAGCGGACATATGTAAGCAAAAACATGTAGCTAGCTAGTAGGCAAAAACAGAGAATTTGTAGTACAAGAGAGTGTGACTCACTGGAAGTTGTAAGGAAGTAGTACATCATCATTGTATTTGAGGCACTTCAAGAACTCTAGCACGTTGTCCTCTACATGCTTTTTATAATATGCACCTAGGTTCCATGTGTATTCATTAACGGTGTTTGGGTCAATGAACCCAATGCCATAGCGTCCAGCTTTTTTCATTTCATACATCTTCATCCTGCATAATACCACAGAAAAGAATATAGTGAAGATAAATACAGGTAATGATTGATCAAAAGGATCACTACAGCTAGCTTGAGACTTAAATTATAGAAATAAATCACTTACAGACAATAGCAACTGACGATAGATTTGTCGAGTGCGTCTTGATTGTATAACTGAAACAGTTCAATATACTCAACGGACACATCGTTCTCATGGTAGTAATGATCTTCCTTGACTTTCACCATGAGGGACTCTCGATTGGAACTCTTGGTAATGGCCATGTACCATTGATGCAATACATACATTCTCGTTGGGAGCTTCTTGACCTCGTCTGGCTTGACCAAAGGTTCGCCCCGGGCATATTTCTGTTTTATTTCCTCCTCTGTAAGCACAGGCATGGGCTCGATCTCGAGGAGTTGTCCAACAGTGATGTTGAGCATTTCAGCTGCTTTATATGCTCCTCGTTTATTACCACATTGCCGTCCCCGGGAACGTAAACTCTTTGCCCACAATAATATTGGGCGCGCGTACTCTCACGTGTTGTTGGCACAACAAGCGAGGGGATCGATTGCGCCGCCTGTTCTCCCAGCTAGGGAACGGTTTTCCCGCATTTTGTGACAGCTGCTTGTTGTTTGCTCGAGCTCGAGCTCGCCTCCTTCTCTAGACGTGCTCGATTTAACTTCCTGATCTGGCGCTCATAGTCGTTGTCAACGGGCTCGGGAGCTGGTGGTTGAGCCATACGAACGAAGTGGTCAATCTTTTCCTCAGGCACTTTATCCCTTGGCGGCGGTGGCGGTTTCGGTCCAAAATGGTCGTCCACTTCTGCCCACACTATGGCATTGGTTTGCTCCTCCGTCCTGTCGTAAGCCCTCTGAGGAGGATCAGTGAGGCTTGGACCATATTTAGTTCGCTTGCCTCTGCATGTACTTCTTGTACTGCCTCGACCCGTACCGCTACACACCATAGCTGCGGGGTGTCTCTTCTGCGATTGCTGAGGCGGCGGAGACGGCTGATGGGGCTGAGTTGGACGAGGAGGAGTGGCCTGAAGCTGTGCCGGACTTGGAGGAGGAGTGGCCTGAAGTTGTGCCGGACTTGGAGGAGGAGTGGACGTCTGACGCTGTGTCATACTTGGAGGAGGAGTGGCCTGACGCTTTGCCGGACTTGGAGGAGGAGGTGTGGCCTGACGCGTTGGTGGACTTGCAGGAGCGGGAGTCTGCTTACTCGGTGGCGGACTTCGACGAGGAGTCGGCTGACGCGGTGTCGGTGGCCTTCGAAATATGATGCAATCCTTTCTCCATAGGATGATACGATGTTTGGCCTCTCCGAGTGTGTGCTCGTCGTCACCTCCAGGAATGTCAAGCTCTAGCCCACAATATTGGTCCACCACCTCATCAACCATGACACGAGCATAGCCTGCTGGAATCGGGTTGCAATGGAAGGTTGCCTCGGGGGGATTTGTAAAAGCTTGGCATCCGCCACCTTCATGGATATGTTCTTCATTTTGAAGTGTAGCTCGCAGTTACTGTTCTCAATGATCTCATCCACGGGGTATCTATCCAGCATTGCATCGCCCGGGGCGGAACCCACGCTGCTTCTCGGCATGGATGGGCCGGTGGTATGCAATGCTGGATCATCCGCTAGCTGTTGGAGCTGCGGAGACCCCCTTTGCTGGCTAAGTGAGTCGATCTGCTCCTGCTGCCGCTGGAATTTGTCTTCCAAGTCCGCGTGCTTTGATTCTAGGCCTTTAAGGCGTTCAATGTCCAGCTTCCTCTACTTCTCCTCCGCAATCTTCCTTCTCGCACGGGTTCTGTAGTCGGCGTTCCAGTCCGAAAACCCCTCATACCACGGCATGGAGCCCATGCCTCGTGTTCTTCCCGGGTGTTCAGGATTTCCCAGGGCACGCGTAAGCTCGTCATTCTCTCTGTTGGGCTGGAACACCCCCGTTCGAGCCTCTTCTATTGCAAGAAGTAGCTCCTCGTCGGCTCCTTTCAGACATGCCTTCAACGAAACTTTGCCTGTCTTCGGGTCCAACTCCCCCCCATGCGCATAGAACCAAGTCCTGCACCTGGGGGGGGGGGGCAGCTCCTAGTAACCAGAGTGACACCTACATCCTCCATCCCTTTCTCAAACTTATCCCACTTAGGCATTGCCACCGCGTAGCCACCTGGCCCCAGCTTATGGAACTTATCCTTTTTTCCGGCATTCCGCTTGTTTATTTTCGACCATTCCTTAGCTAACTCTGAATCCTTGAATTTCACGAAATCGTCCCAATGAGCACTTTGCTTCTCTAGATTTCCCTCGAATACTGGAGTCTTCCTTCCTCCCTTGACGTACTTGGCCCATTCATGATTCTTGTGGTTCTTGAATGCAACCGCCATCTTCCTAAGAGCAGCGTCCTTGACTTTCTGCTCATCTTTTTCTGTGAAATGATCTGGTAAGGTGAAATGTTCCATGAGAGTATTCCAAAGCAGATTTTTTTTGTCTGTCGTCGACAAAAGTAACATTTGCACTTGGCTTTGCTGGCTTTCTCCATTCTTGAAGGGAGATCGGGAGTTGGTCCTTCACAAGAACTCCGCACTGACAAACGAACTTGTCCGCAATCTTCTTAGGCGCTAATGGTTCGCCATTAGGTCTGATTGCCTCGATATTGTACTTTACGCCCTCCTTCAACAATTTGTTCGGGCCTCGTTTCGTCCTCTTAACTGAAGATTTGCTCGATCCGGATGGCTGAAAGAAGAAAGATCGATTCGTTAATATATCTTCAACTCATTTAAAACATGTGAGATCACCAGATGTGCCTGCTTATATAAATATATATACCTCGTCGGTCTGGGTTGTTTCAAGTTCAACATTTTCTTCGTCATCATCGTAGTTCATGACTTCATCAATTCGGTCGTCGCGATCGAATATCATATCACCCTCTCCGGTGTTGTTTAGAAATTCGGAGCCGTCATAATCTTCTTCATTCTGATCATCATCTGGCCCGCGAGGATAGCGTATCATATCGAACAGGATCTGTTCTCCCTCTCTGCCGGTATTGTCCGCCATAGCTTTTATTTAACTAATCCAAAAGAAATATAAAACAATTAAGTATTCAAATTACATCGTCTCAAATAATAGATATAATCTCGAATACATCGTCTCGAATAATATATAATCTCGCATACATCGTCTCGAATAATATATAATATCGAATACATCACTGGCTAGGTAGCTAATAAAGATCGAATACTACAGAAGAATCTAGGACACTCGCGGTTCCTGTGGCGCGGGCGGTGGACACCCAAAGAGAAGGAACCCTCACGGGATCATAGCTGAAGTGAGATCCCTAAAGAAACTGCCAGGTATTGGAGAACCTGCCGCCCTCTAACGCAACCATGTAGCGATGGACGTGCTCGTCCTCCTCCCTGACACGGCGACGTACCACCTCCGGCGGGGCCGGCTCCATCCGCACCGAAATTGGCCCACGCGAACGCCACCAAACGAGATCAGGGTCGACGACGGGACCCGGGGCCGGGTTCCTCATCAAGCGGCGCGCCCCTCCAGGCAGCACCTCCCAGTGCCAGCCCAGCGGAGCCCAGTCCCAGACATGGGTCAGCCGGACGTCATCGCGGACGGGTCGACGGCGAGGATGCGGGCCGGGCATCGTCGAGAACAAATACTAGCTATATACCCGCAAAAAGTAACATTCTTTTAATGATTGGATTTTGATAACTAAAATTTCTAACATTTCTATATAACTAACATTTCTATAACATTTCTAACAATGCTACATAACTAACATTTCTATAACATTTCTAATATTTCTATAACTAAAAAACAGAAGAAAAAAATTATAACATTTTTATATATATAACTAACATTTGTATAACATTTCTAATATTTCTAGAACTAAAAAAAGAAAAATTTCTAACTTTTTTATAGCTAATACTATATGCAAACATACCATTCTAAATTTCCATAACTAAAATTATAAGAAACTAAAAAAAATCGATCATCGTCTAAAAATTTGAAAGTTAATCTAATTCATCTAGCTAAAACTAACATTTCTAAAAAAATTAAAGTTTCTATATAACTAACATAAAACTAAAATGTCTAAAAAACAGAAAAAGTGTGTGTGTGTGTGTGTGTGTGTGTGTGTGTGCGCGCGCGCGCGCGTGTGTGTGCGCGCGCGCGTGTGTGTGTGTGTGTGTGTGTGCGAGGGGCCGGGGGAGAGGGCCTCACCGCGCGGGCGGGGTTGATGGCTTCTCGCCCCTCGTTGGTTACCCCAAGTGGAAGGTTTGAGATGCACTGTAGCGGAAGTTTTCCCTTGGCAAAGATACCAAGGATCGATTTCCCCTGAGACTCCCAGTTTCAACAAGAAGGTGTCAACTGCTAACGGTGCTAGATATTAGCAATCAACGTGGACCTGCACACAGATACAAATAACTTTGCTCCCAATGAGTACAGAGAGGTTGTCAATCCCTCCGGCCTTGTCGTTTACAAAGGATCAAACGCAAGTGATAATAGTGATAGGTATTGCTACAAATAATAAGTAAAAGCGTAAAGTAAATAGCGGATGTGATCAGTGATGGTAATATGGACCGGGGTCCCATGATGTTCACTAGTGATGTCTCTCTCCCAAAAGACGATAAAACAGCTATGTGAGGTAAATGAATTACAGCTGGGCAATTGACAGAATTATGTGCGCAAACCAATGCTAACTATGTTGCAAGAAAGGTAGAGGTTCAAAGCATGGGCGGTACGCCAAGGCAAGTAGACCGAAATCCATCTGCGTCTACTACTAATCATCCACCTTGAGATATCTATCCAGAACATCTCGCTGGTATTAAGTTGCGAGTCCCACCCATAGTGTAAAGTCAAAGCAACTGACAACTGCATTAAAAGAACTTTGCGTAAAGTAAACAATCCTTGCACCCGCGGGCACAAGCACCTTTGTTTTCTCCCTTGTGGCAACAACACATCCGGTGGTGATCCTCCCCTCTGGCAGGGTGCCGGGAAGAGTTCTCCTGGTGCTCCCGATCTTGGAAGCGCGGCGGCAGCGAAACAGAGATGAGATCGCGAAAAAGGGTTCCCGTCTCGAGGGTTTCGGGACACGATATAAATATATGCCAAAGAGGGGCATTGCTAGGTGGCTTCTCACCCCTCGTTGGTTACCCCAAGTAGAAGGTTTGAGATGCAGTGTAGCAGAAGTTTTCCCTTGGTAATACCAAGGATCGATTTCCCAGAGACTCCCAGTTTCAACAAGAAGGTGTCAACTGCTAACGGCGCCGGATATTAGCAATCAACGTGGACCTGCACACAGATACAAATAACTTTGCTCCCAACGAGTACAGAGAGGTTGTCAATCCCTCCGGCCTTGTAGTTTACAAATGATCAAACGCAAGTGATAATAGTGATAGGTATAAATATCAATAGTAAATAAATAGCGGAAAAGTAAATAGCGGATGTGATCAATGATGGTGATATGGACCTTAGTCTCATGATGTTCACTAGTGATGTCTCTCTCCCAAAAGACGATAAAACAGCTATGTGAGGTAAACGAATTACAGCTGGGCAATTGACAGGACCATGTGCGCAAACCAATGCTGACTACATTGCAAGAAAGGTTGAGGTTCAAAGCATGGGCGGTACGCCAAAGTAAGTAGACCGAAATCCATCAATATCTACTACTAATCATCCACCTTGAGATATCTATCCAGAACATCTCGCTGGTATTAAGTTGCGAGCCCCACCCATAGTGTAAACTCAAAGCAACAGACAACTGCATTAAAAGAACTTTGCGTAAAGTAAACAATCCTTGCACCCGCGGGCACAAGCACCGTTGTTTTCCCCCTTGTGGCAATAGAACATCCCCTAGACTCATGTTTCTGTCACTCAAGCTAGTCATCGAGGGGCATGAACCCACAATCAAGCATAACGTTCCCTCTTGGAGTCACTACCTACTACTTGGCCAAAGCAATAAATAACAACGGAGAACATGCAAGAATTACTTACGAACATAAACATAAAAGAGGTGAATCAAATATATTACTCAAACACAATCTGAACATAATCTCATAATCCATCGGATCCCAGCAAACTCATCATAGCAACAGCATAAGGATTACATATGTGCCTCGATCATGTAGGGCAGCTCACGAGGACTAATTAGTGAAGAACAAGAACGGGAGAAGAACATCACATAGCTACTGGTCATGGACTCATGTTCCAAGGGAGACTACTCACAACTCATCCGGGAGGCGTCCATGGTGGTGGAGAGGCTCCCGGTGGTGATCCTCCCCTCCGGCAGGGTGCCGGGAAGGGTTCTCCTGGTGCTCCCGATCTTGGAAGCGCCGGCGGCGGCAGAACAGAGATGAGATCGCGAAAAAGAGTTCTTGTTTCGAGGGTTTCGGGAGACGCTTTAAATATATGCCAAAGGGGGGCATCGGAGAAGCCTCGGGGGGCCCAGGCACCTCCCCCCGGCGCGGCCCAGGGGGGGCGCGCTGCCAGGGTGCCTAGAGCCCTGGTGGCCCCCCTGGCTGTCCTTCGGGCGCACGGTAGGTTCTGGAACGCTGAATTTTTATATAATTTTTCTGGATTTTTCCTGGCAGTTCTCGTAATGTGAAAACCTGAAATACAAAAACAGCCGAAAACAGAAACTGGCACTGGGGTGCACTGAGTTAATAGGTTAGTCCAAATATGATCAAAAGTGTATGGAAGTGTATAAATATCATAGCAATATCACCCAAAAGAGGCATGGGGCAAGCAGAAATTATAGATACGTTTTGGACGTATCAACATCCCCAAGCTTAATTCCTGCTCGTCCTCGAGTAGGTAAATGATAAAAAGAATAATTTCTGTGGTGACATGCTATTAACCATATAGGACTTTTTCATAGTCATATGACAAAAGCTTACTGAGACAATGAATTTGTAGTAATTAAGTTGCCTAATGAGAAAATCACAAAGAAATAAAAGTTTTACAATATGATACTGAAACATCAAAGTGATATCTAGCTTTCCCCCTTTAGTGAAGCATAAATGCAGGGGCACCTTCAAGGTTTAAGTGATGACTAGATACAATGATTTCAGAATAAACAATATCACAATCATGCAAAAGACGATGCTACTTTGGGACAATGCACATTACACTCAGAATGACAATCATGCTCTCAGTAGTTGGTGCTTTTTAAAAGAAGGTGGAGACTCAACATAAAAGTAAAAGAATGGCCCTTCGCAGAGGGAATCAGGGATTACTCATGTGCTAGAGCTTTTTATTTTGAAAACATAGAAACAATTTTATCAACGGTAGTAGTACTTCATATGTGTTATGCATAAGACATCCTATAAGTTGCAAGGCTCATGCATCGAATACCAATAGTGCTCGCACCTTGTCCTAATTAGCTCAGATTTCCATGGATTGTCATTGCATTACATATGTTTCAACCGAGTGTCACAAAGGGGTACCTCTATGCCACCTGTACAAAGGTCCAAGGAGATAGATCGCATTTGATTTCTCGTTTTTGATAGATCTCAACTTGAGGACATCCATACCGAGACAACATAGAAAATAGATAATGGACTCCTCTTTAATGCTTAAGCATATTCTCATAAGAGATTGAGGATTAATGTCCAAGCTAAAACTTCCACCATGATACATGGCTTTGGTTGGCGGCCCAATGTTCTTCTCTAACAATATGCATACTCAAACCATTCAACCCATGGTAAATCACCCTTACTTTAGACAAGACGAACATGCATAGCAACTCACATGATATTCAACAAAAGTGTAACAGTTGATGGCGTCCCCAGAAACATGGTTACTGCTCAGCAAGCAACTTATAAGAAAATAAGATACATAAGCAACATATTCTTTACCACAATAGTTTTTAAGCTACTTTCCCATGAGCTATGTATTGCAAAAACTGAAGGTTTTAAAGGTAGCACATGTAAATTTACTTGGAGTGGTGGTGAAATACCACATATAGGTAGGTATGGTGGACTCATATGGCATAACTGATTTAAAAGGATGTGGATGCACAAGCAGTCAGTCCGCTTAGTACAGGTGGAGGTTAGCAAAAGACTGGGAGCGATCAACTAAGAGAGCAATGACGGTCATAATCATGCAGAGCGACAAAGCAACATTGAATCAGGCATGTAAGTTATATCGCTACTCAAAAACAAAAGATCATCAAGGCTTGACAGACTTTCTTTACAGTCTTAAATATGCGTGAGCATACGCCAAGTCAATCAAAATAAATTCTTGAAGGAAGATATTACTAAACCATACCACATCATTGGCAAACAAATCATGTTGGAACTCCAATAACACATTGGGAATCCCCCAGCTATTTGAGACTAACCATAAGAAAACCTGAACTACTAAGCGCCATTATGCACGTAGCATCTTTATCATAGACATATTAACCAATGCAACGAAAGCAAACTCTCTTAATAAGGTGAGCATGGTAATTAAAGAGAGTTCAAGCAACCAACTAAACAAAAGCTCTTTAAAAAGATAAGCATGAATACTAAGAGCAGAGCATGATAGTAGCTATTAAAAGACAAAGAACACACACAGCAAAGATAGTCATGAAAATTCTATGTTATGTTCTAGGTAGAAGTGGAGCGTGTTTCTCTCCCACATAAAGAACACTGAGTTCCGACTCGTTATGAAAAACTAAAAAGAAAACTAAAAGCAAGACGCTCCAAGCATAGCACATAACACATGAAGTGATTAAAATATAGTGGAACGAAAGACGAACTGATAATGTTGATGGAGAAGGGGATGCACGGGGGCATCCCCAAGCTTAGACGCTTGAGTCTCCTTGAATATTTCTTGGGGGTGCATGGGGGCATCCCCAAGCTTGAGCGTTTGACACTCCTGAATCTTTTTATCATCTTCCCTCGCACACTTGAAAACTCCCTTCATACATAACTCATCATAATCTGATTAGCGAGGTTAGTACCCATAATAAAATAATTATACCTTGCTGGAAATAAAGATATTCTTGAAGGTCTACTGTTTCTCAAGATTGCCAAAAGGTTTTTGCAAAGAAAAAGCAAGCTCTAGGTTTGGAAAATGAAGGAAAGGCAAAACAGGACAGAATCTGTGAAAAATAGAACAACAAGTAGTAATTGATTTGTTCGGGGCACTTCTGCAACTCAAATCAAAAAACTCAAAACATACGCACGAAAGACAATTATATAGAGCACGCTGTCGAAAAAATTCAGACCAGAAAGATGATCTGGTGATTTTATACGAATTTTTCTATCCAAGGACAGAATCTGTTTCCTGGACAGCACCTCACAACTTTTGAACTTTCTAGCAATCAGAGGCTATACTTGGCACAAAATTGAAAAGTAAAGATACAATGATGATGCTACAGTAGTAAACAACATCAAGACACAACAAAAGCAAAATAAATTTATTCATTGGGCTGCCTCCCAAAAGCGCTTTCTTTTATGCCTTTAAGCTAGGCATAATGCATAGAGATCAAGTTTTATCAAGAGTAAAAGAATAGCTAGCTCGTACAACGGAATCAAAAGGTAACTTGATCTTTTTTCGAGGGAAGTGTTCCATCCCTTTCTTGAGAGGAAACTAAAATTTTATATTACCCTCTTTCATGTCAATGATAGCACCAACGGTGCGCAAAAAAGGACGTCCCAAAATAATTGGACAAGATGGATCACATTCAATATCCATAATAGTAAAATCAACGGGAACATAATTATCATTGACAACGATAAGAACATCGTCGATCCTCCTCAACGGTTTCTTTATGGAAGAATCAACGAGACGAACACCAAAAGAACAAGAATCATAAGGTTTCAATTTAAGCATCTCATATATTCTTTTGGGCATAACAGAGGTACTAGCTCCAACATCACATAATGCATAGCAAGAGAAGTCATTCAATTTAATTTTTATCATAGGATCCCAATCATCTTCTAGCTTTCTAGGTATGGAGGCTTCTACTCTAAGTTTCTCCTCCCTAGATTTGATGAGAGCATTAGTGATATGCTCTGTGAAGGCAAGGTTAATCGTGCTAGTGCGGGGGTCTCTAGACATCTTGTGAAGGAAATCAATAACTTCGGTAAGAGTGCAATTATCAAAATCAAGGTCACTAGCATCAAGTAAAGTGGTAGTGGTGTCCTTTAGGTTCACATGTTTGGTAGTTTCTATAGTCATAGCATCACCATTAATAGGTCCATCGGGACCAGGAGTACATTGGGTGCTAAGAGTTTGGATATCCTCAGCAACTTGGATAGTAGCAACAGTGTGGTGGGTAGGAAGGCTCTTAATTCTATCCTCTTCCTCCCTTTCTCTAGCCCATCTCTCTTTAAGTTTAGCCATCATCCTAATATTTTCGTTAATTTGCACTTGAATAGCATTCATAGGAGTGACCTTCCTCTCCTCAAGAGGAGAAGTTCTAATTTTAAGCAATTCTACCTCATTGGCTAAATTGTCTACCATTGAAGAGAGATCACCTAGTTTGTTTAGTTTTCTTCTACACTATTATTAAAAGCTTTTTGGGTAGTGATGAAATCTTTAAGCATAATCTCTAGTTCAGTAGTGGAGTTCCTGGTGCTAGGATAAGCATTGTTGTTCCCATAAGAATTAGAGGGTAACGGTCTAGGATTGCTACCAAAATTACTCCTATAAGCATTGTTGTTAAAATTGTTTCTAGAGATAAAGTTCACATCTACTTGTTCTTGAGCAATCAAAGAATTTAAAGGAGCATCACGAGGATCAACAGAGGATTGCTTCGAAAGTAGAGACATGATCAAGTCAACTTTTTCATTTAAGGAGGAAATCTCCTCGACAGAGTTTACCTTCCTACCTGTTGGAGCGCGTTCGGTGTGCCATTGGGAATAGTTGGTCATCATCTCATCGAGAAGTTTTGTGGCAGCACCAAGTGTAGTTGACATAAAAGTTCCTCCCGCGGCCGAATCTAACAAGTTCCGCGAGGTAAAGTTCAAACCTGCATAAAAAGTTTGGATAACCATCCAAGTAGTCAAACCGTGAGTAGGGCAGTTCTTGATAAGATATTTCATACGTTCCCAAGCTTGGGCAACGTGTTCATTATCCGATTGTTTAAAATTCATTATGTTACTTCTCAGTTGGATAATTTTAGCAGGTGGATAGTATATTCCAATAAAAGCATCTTTGCACTTGTCCCATGAATCTATGCTATTTCTAGGCAAAGACTGAAACCAAATTTTAGCTCCTCCTCTCAAGTAGAAAGGAAAAAGCTTAAGCTTAACAATATTACCATCTATTTCTTGGTACTTTTGCATATCACAAAGTTCAACAAAGTTGTTCAAGTGTAAAGCAGCATCATCTCCAGCACCGGAGAATTGTTCTTTCATGACTAAGTTCAGTAAAGCGGGTTTAATTTCATATGAAGGTGCTGAAGTGGCAGGTGTAGTGATAGGTGTGCTAATAAAGTCATCGTTGTTGTGACTAGTGAAGTCACAAAACTTGGTGTTCTCGGTGGAACCCATTGTAGCAAGCAAGCAAGATAACTATTTTTGTGATTTTCGATAAAAGATACTAAAGCAAAACTGAAAAGTAAACTAACAAGACTAAAAGCAAAGGTAAAAGATAGCGTGCAACTCCCCTATCCTGAAGAGTGGAGTCCCCGGCAACGGCGCCAGAAATTTCTTTGCTAGGTGGCTTCTCACCCCTCGTTGGTTACCCCAAGTGGAAGGTTTGAGATGCAGTGTAGCAGAAGTTTTCCCTTGGTAATACCAAAGATCGATTTCCTAGAGACTCCTAGTTTCAACAAGAAGGTGTCAACTGCTAACGGCGCCGGATATTAGCAATCAACGTGGACCTGCACACATATACAAATAACTTTGCTCCCAACGAGTACAGAGAGGTTGTCAATCCCTCCGGCCTTGTAGTTTACAAAGGATCAAACGCAAGTGATAATAGTGATAGGTATAATTGCAATAGTAAGTAAATAGCGGAAAAGTAAATAGCGGATGTGATCAATGATGGTGATATGGACCGGAGTCTCATGATGTTCACTAGTGATGTCTCTCTCCCAAAAGACGATAAAACAACTATGTGAGGTAAACGAATTACACCTGGGCAATTGACAGGACCATGTGCGCAAACCAATGCTGATTACATTGCAAGAAAGGTTGAGGTTCAAAGCATGGGCGGTACGCCAAAGTAAGTAGACCGAAATCCATCAATATCTACTACTAATCATCCACCTTGAGATTTCTATCCAGAACATTTCGCTGGTATTAAGTTGCGAGCCCCACCCATAGTGTAAACTCAAAGCAACAGACAACTGCATTAAAAGAACTTTGCGTAAAGTAAACAATCCTTGCACCCGCGGGCACAAGCACCGTTGTTTTCCCCCTTGTGGCAACAGCACATCCCCTAGACTCATGTTTCTGTCACTCAAGCTAGTCATCGAGGGGCATGAACCCACAATCAAGCATAACGTTCCCTATTGGAGTCACTACCTACTACTTGGCCAAAGCAATAAATAACAACGGAGAACATGCAAGAATTACTTACGAACATAATCATAAAAGAGGTGAATCAAATATATTACTCAAACACAATCTGAACATAATCTCATAATCCATCGGATCCCATCAAACTCATCATAGCAACAGCATAAGGATTACATATGTGCCTTGATCATGTAGGGCAGCTCACGAGGACTAATTAGTGAAGCACAAGAACGGGAGGAGAACATCACACAGCTACTGGTCATGGACTCATGGTCCAAGGGAGACTACTCACAACTCATCCGGGAGGCGTCCATGGTGGTGGAGAGGCTCCCGGTGGTGATCCTCCCCTCCGGCAGGGTGCCGGGAAGGGTTCTCCTGGTGCTCCCGATCTTGGAAGCGGCGGCGGCGGCGGAACAGAGATGAGATCGCGAAAAAGAGTTCTTGTTTCGAGGGTTTCGGGAGACGCTTTAAATATATGCCAAAGCGCGGCCCAGGGCGCCT
>LR738715.1:66548279-66570825 GCA_902687465.1 Secale cereale
AGGAGGGGGGCCACACCACCAGGGCGTTTGGAACCCTGGTGGCCCCCCTCCGGCTGTACTTTGGCTGCCGGGAAGCTTCTGGAACACTGATTTTTTATATAATTTTTCCGGGATTTTTCTCGCAGTTTTCGTAATGGGAAAACCTGAAATACAAAAACAGCAGAAAACAGAAACTGGCACTGGGGTGCACTGAGTTAATAGGTTAGTCCAAATATGATCAAAAGTGTATGGAAGTGTATAAATATCATAGCAATATCACCCAAAAGAGGCATGGAGCAAGCAGAAATTATAGATATGTTTTGGACGTATCAACATCCCCAAGCTTAATTCCTGCTCGTCCTCGAGTAGGTAAATGATAACAAGAATAATTTCTGTGGTGACATGCTATTAACCATATAGGACTTTTCATAGTCATATGACAAAAGCTTACTGAGATAATGAATCTATAGTAATTAAGTTGCCTCATGAGAAAATCACAAAGAACTGAAAGTTTTACAATATGATACTGAAACATCAAATAGATTTGGAATGAGCATGGTGTGCAAATATGATAAAGTGATATCTCGCTTGCCCCCTTTAGTGAAGCAAAACATAAATGCAGGGGCACCTCCAAGGTTTAAGTGATGACTAGATACAATAATTTCAGAATAAACGATATCATAATCATGCAAAAGACAATGCTACTTTGGGACAATGCACATTACACTCAGAATGACAATCATGCTCTCAGTAGTTGGTGCTTTAAAAGAAGGTGGAGACTCTCGAACCGTGGCTTTTGTTGGCAAGGTTGAAAACCCGTAGTCGAAAACAAAGACAAAACATGTACCAGAGCTCTTGGTTTTAAAAACAGAGGTAATAATTATTTTTCTTCAGATTATGCATGTTTCGTCAACGAATGCTAGCAGATAACTCAATTACTTCTTGAGATGGACAAGTTTCCAGGAACGGCTCCCGAATGAGGACGATCACATCCTCTTAATCTCCTTTGTTTATCACAGCCAAAGTTTTCTAATTTCTCATGAACAAAGCGTGAAGGAGGGTTTGTTTGTTATATTAATTTTGAGTCAGGCGCACTCAATGCCAGTTCCTTCTCGTGTTATGGGTTTGCATATTAGACATGCAATCCCGGGGTGAAGCTTGTCCAACTTAAAAAGATCATGAATTAACTACTACTTCCTCATGAACTTAAAACAGAGGCACAAAATAGGAATGCATTTTTTTCTTTGAATAATTTCGAGATGGTACATGCAAGTCTCCGTTAAGAATGGCAGGTAAATACCATGTAGGAAGGTATGGTGGACTGATATGGCATAACTGGTTTAAAAGAATTTGGATGCACAAGCAGTCAGTCCGCTTAGTACAGGTGGAGTTTAGCAAAAGACTGGGAGCGACCAACTAAGAGAGCAATGACGGTCATAATCATGCAGAGCGACAAAGCAACATTGAATCAGGCATGGTAGTTATATCGCTACTCAGAAACAAAAGATCATCAAGGCTTGACAGACTTTCTTTACAGTCTTAAATATGCGTGAG
The DNA here is from genome assembly GCA_902687465.1 of Secale cereale. Classification (NCBI taxonomy): domain Eukaryota; kingdom Viridiplantae; phylum Streptophyta; class Magnoliopsida; order Poales; family Poaceae; genus Secale; species Secale cereale. The sequence goes on from LR738715.1 coordinate 66,549,813, forward strand.
CATACGCCAAGTCAATCAAAATAAATTCTTGAAGGAAGATATTACTAAACCATACCACATCATAGGCAAACAAATCATGTTGGTACTCCAATAACACATTGGACCCCCCCCCCCAGCTATTTGAGACTAACCATAAGAAAACATGAACTACTAAGCACCATTATGAACGTAGCATCTTTATCATAGACATATCAACCAACGCAACAGAAGCAAACTCTCTTAATAAGATGATCATGATAAATAAAGAGAGTTCAAGCAACCAACTTAAACAAAAGCTCTTTAAAAAGATAAGCATGAAAACTAAAAGCTAAGCATGATAGTAGCTATTAAAAGACCAAGAACATACACAACAAAGATGAACATGAAAATTCTATGTTATGTTCTAGGTAGAAGTGGAGCGTGTTTCTCTCCCACATAAAGAAAGCTGAGTTCCGACTCGTTATGAAAAGCTAAAGAAAACTAAAAAGGAAACTAAAAGCAAGACGCCCCAAGCATAGCACATAACACATGAAGTGATAAAAATATAGTGGAACGAAAGACGAACTGATAATGTTGATGGAGAAGGGGATGCACGGGGGCATCCCCAAGCTTAGACGCTTGAGTCTCCTTGAATATTTCTTGGGGGTGCATGGGGGCATCCCCAAGCTTGAGCGTTTGACACTCCTGAATCTTTTTATCATCTTCCCTCGCACACTTGAAAACTCCCTTCATACATAACTCATCATAATCTGATTAGCGAGGTTAGTACCCATAATAAAATAATTGTTCCTTGCTGGAAATAAGGATATTCTTGAAGGTCTACTGTTTCTCAAGATTGCCAAAAGGTTTTTGCAAAGAAAAAGCAAGCTCAAGGTTTGCAAAATGAAGGAAAGGCAAAACAGGACAGAATCTGTGAAAAACAGAATAGCAGGTAGTAAATGATTTTTTCGGGGCACTTCTGCAACTCTAATAAAAAAACTCAGAACAGACGTACGGAAGACAATTGTATAGAGCACGCTGTCGAAAAAATTCAGACCAAAAAGATGATCTGGTGATTTTATACGAATTTTTCTATCCAAGGACAGAATCTATTTCCAGGACAGCACGTCACAACTTTTGAACTTTCTTGCAATCAGAGGCTACACTTGGCACAAAGTTGAAAAGTAAAGATACAATGATGATGCTACTATAGTAACAACATCATGACACAACAAAAGCAAAATAAAATTTTATTCATGTGGGCTGCCTCCCAAAAGCGCTTTCTTTTATGCCTTTAAGCTAGGCATAATGCAAAAAGATCAAATTGTATCAATTGAACCATCATCAAGATCATCAAAAAGCTCTTCAATAGTACAACTAATCTTAAGAGGACTTTCAAATAAAGGCCTCATAGAGATACTTCTATGGAGAAGACCAAAAGGATAAAAGTCAAGGGAAGATTCATTTATAAATTCATCAAAGAGAGGTGTTTCTTCCAAAGTCTTTACAGTTTCAACCCCTTTGGCAATAGATGGATTACTTTTAGAACGGGGAGCCTTTGGAACGTGAACGAACTTAGGCTCCTTATTTGCTGGAGTTTCTACCTTTTTGGTTTTGATTGAGGAGAAAGTAGTTCCTAGAGTATCAAAGATTTCCTCAATCTTGTCTATCCTAGAAGAGTCCAAGTCATGGGATTTGATGGTCTCCAAAGTTTTGAAAATTTTATGCATGGATCTATCAAGCCTATTCAAATTCCCTTGGATCTTACGATCCAACTCATTTATCTTATTAATATTTGGCATCTCTAGCTCTATCTTTTCAAGTTTTTTCATAATGTGAGCTAGGGTGATGTTCTCTTGAATGCTAACAACAGGGGGATTCCCAACAAGATTTTCAATAATACTAAGAGACTCCCAAACTAGGGCCTCTAAGAAATTTCCATTGATAGCAGTATCTAGAATAAACCTATTCCAAGAAGTAATTCCAACATAAAAATTTCTAAGGAGGATAGTAGTAGATTGCTTCTTGGTGGCTCTTTTTTGAGAATCATTAATTCTATACCAAGCATCTTTTAGACTTTCCCCACCTCTTTGTTTAAAGGTGAGAACTTCTGCCTCGCCAAAGACAAAAGGACCCGACATAATGACAACTAAAGAATGGGATAACTATTTTTGTGATTTTTGATAAAAGATACTAAAGCAAAAAACTGAAAGGTAAACTAACAAGACTAAAAAGCAAAGGTAAAAGATAGCGTGCAACTCCCCTATCTTGAAGAGTGGAGTCCCCGGCAACGGCGCCAGAAAACTTTGCTTGATGGCTTCTCGCCCCTCGTTGGTTACCCCAAGTGGAAGGTTTGAGATGCAGTGTAGCGGAAGTTTCCCCTTGGCAAAGATACCAAGGATCGATTTCCCCCGAGACTCCCAGTTTCAACAAGAAGGTGTCAACTGCTAACGGCGCCAGATATTAGCAATCAACGTGGACCTGCACACAGATACAAATAACTTTGATCCAACGAGTACAGAGAGGTTGTCAATCCCTCCGGCCTTGTCGTTTACAAAGGATCAAACGCAAGTGATAATAGTGATAGGTATTGCTGCAAATAATAAGTAAAAGCATAAAGTAAATAGCGGATGTGATCAGTGATGGTAATATGGACCGGGGTCCCATGATGTTCACTACTGATGTCTCTCTCCCAAAAGACGATAAAACAACTATGTGAGGTAAACGAATTACAGCTAGGCAATTGACAGAATTATGTGCGCAAACCAATGCTAACTATGTTGCAAGAAAGGTAGAGGTTCAAAGCATGGGCGGTACGCCAAGCCAAGTAGACCGAAATCCATCTGCATCTACTACTAATCATCGACCTTGAGATATCTATCCAGAACATCTCGCTGGTATTAAGTTGCGAGTCCCACCCATAGTGTAAACTCAAAGCAACAGACAACTGCATTAAAATAACTTTGCGTAAAGTAAACAATCCTTGCACCCGCGGGCACAAGCACCGTTGTTTTCCCCCTTGTGGCAACAGCACATCCCCTAGACTCAGGTTTCTATCACTCAAGCTAGTCATCAAGGGGCATGAACCCACAATCAAGCATAACGTTCCCTCTTGGAGTCACTACCTACTACTTGGCCAAAGCAATAAATAACAATGGAGAACATGCAAGAATTACTTACGAACATAAATATAAAAGAGGTGAATCAAATATATTACTCAAACACAATCTGAACATAATCTCACAATCCATCGGATCCCAGCAAACTCATCATGGCAACAGCATAAGGATTACATATGTGCCTCGATCATGTAGGGCAGCTCACGAGGACTAATTAGTGAAGCACAAGAACGGGAGGAGAACATCACATAGCTACTGGTCATGGACCCATGGTCCAAGGGAGACTACTCACAACTCATCCGGGAGGCGTCCATGGTGGTGGAGAGGCTCCCGGTGGTGATCCTCCCCTCCGGCAGGGTGCCGGGAAGAGTTCTCCTGGTGCTCCCGATCTTGGAAGCACGGCGGCGGCGGAACAGAGATGAGATCGCGAAAAAGGGTTCCCGTCTCGAGGGTTTCGGGACACGATATAAATATATGCCAAAGGGGGGCATCAGCGGAGGCCTGGGGGGCCCAGGCGCCCCCCGGCGCGGCCAGGAGGGGGGCCGCGCCACCAGGGCGCCTGGAGCCCTGGTGGCCCCCCTCCGGCTGTACTTTGGCTGCCGGGAAGCTTCTGGAATGCTGGTTTTTTATATAATTTTTCCGGGATTTTTCTGGCAGTTTTCGTAATGGGAAAACCTGAAATACAAAAACAGCAGAAAACAGAAACTGGCACTGGGGTGCACTGAGTTAATAGGTTAGTCCAAATATGATCAAAAGTGTATGTAAGTGTATAAATATCATAGCAATATCACCCAAAAGAGGCATGGAGCAAGCATAAATTATAGATACGTTTTGGACGTATCAGGGGTCGAGGCGACGGCGACGGCGAGGTCGAGGCGACGGCGATGGGGACGGCGACGGCGACGGTGGCGTTGACGGGGGTGGCGACAGTGAACGGGGACGGGGACGGCGACGGCGACGGCGACAGCAAACGGGGACGGGGGCAGCGCGCGACGGCGACAGGGACGGGGACTCGGGCAGCGCGCAATGGGCGGCGACGGCGTCGACGGAGAGGAAGAAACATAACAGAACAGTGGGAAAACTGAAAATTCGTAAGTGTTGTATATATAGGATGGACCTTTAGTACCGGTTGGAGCCATCAACCGGTACTAAAGGCCTGTTTTGGCCAGGCCCAGCGGCGGGAAGGGCACCCCCTTTTGTACCGGTTGGTGGCTCCAACCGGTACTAAAGACTGATACGTCCAAAACGTATCTATAATTTCTACTTGCTCCATGCCACTTTTGGGTGATATTGCTATGATATTCATACACTTCCATACACTTTTGATCATATTTGGACTAACCTACTAATCCAGTGCATTCCGGTGCCAGTTTCTGTTTTCGGCTGTTTTTGTATTTCAGGTTTTCACGTTACGAGAACTGCCAGGAAAAATCCAGAAAAATTATATAAAAAATCAGCGTTCCAGAACCTACCTTGCGCCCGAAGGACAGCCGGGGGGGCCACCAGGGCTCCAGGCGCCCTGGCGGCGCCCCCCCTGGGTCGCGCCGGGGGGTCGCCTGGGCCCCCTGAGCCCCGTCTGGTGCCCCCCTTCGGCATATATTTAGTGCGTCCTTCGAAACCCTCGGGACGGGAACTCTTTTTCGCGATCTCATCTCTGTTCCGCCGCCGCCGCCGCTTCCAAGATCGGGAGCACCAGGAGAACTCTTCCCGGCACCCTGCCGGAGGGGAGGATCACCTTCGGGAGCCTCTCCACCACCATGGACGCCTCTCGGATGAGTTGTGAGTAGTCTCCCTTGGACCATGAGTCCATGACCAGTAGCTATGTGATGTTCTCCTCCCGTTCTTGTGCTTCACTAATTAGTCCTCGTGAGCTGCCCTACATGATCGAGGCACATATGTAATCCTTATGCTGTTCCTATGATGAGTTTGCAGGGATCCGATGGATTATGAGATTATGTTCAGATTATTCTTGAGTTTGCAGACTAAGGCATAGCCTAGTGGTGGGAAGGGGCTGATGCCTTCCCACCCACCCAGGTTCAAGGCACGGTACTTGCAATTTGGGTTTGTTGCACCAATTATACTGTAAGGGGTTCCCTTACAGTCTTTCTATCAAAAAAAATATTTGATCTACCTCTTTTATATTTGTATTCATAAGTAATTCTTTCATGTTCTCCGTTGTTATTTATTGCTTTGGCCAAGTAATACGTAGTGACTCCAAGAGGGAACGTTATGCTTGACTGTGGGTTCATGCCCCTCGATGACTAGCTTGAGTGACAGAAACATGAGTCTAGGGGATGTGCTGTTGCCACGAGGGGGAAAACAACGGTGCTTGTGCCCGCGGGTGCAAGGATTGTTTACTTTACGCAAAGTTCTTTTAATGCAGTTGTCTGTTGCTTTGAGTTTACACTATGGGTGGGGCTCGCAACTTAATACCAGCGAGATGTTCTGGATAGATATCTCAAGGTGGATGATTAGTAGTAGATATTGATGGATTTCGGTCTACTTACTTTGGCGTACCGCCCATGCTTTGAACCTCAACCTTTCTTGCAATGTAGTCAGCATTGGTTTGCGTTCGTGGTCCTGTCAATTGCCCAGCTGTAATTCGTTTACCTCACATAGCTGTTTTATCATCTTTTGGGAGAGAGACATCACTAGTGAACAGCATGAGACTCCGGTCCATATTACCATCATTGATCACATGCGCTATTTACTTTTCGCTATTATTTACTATTGCGAACCTTCCGCGCGACGCCCGGGGCCGCCTCTGCCGACCCCCTGCCACGACGGACTTCCCCACGCCTCGCCGGAGTACCCCTGCAACGGGGTTGAGCGCGCCCGCGATCTCTTCTTCTCCCTCTCTCATCCGCGTCGCCCGCCAACGCGCAACTCCCTCCCCTGTCCCCGCGCGCCCTGGCCACGCTGCTCGTGGCCGCGTCTGGCTCCGGCCGACGGCGCGAATCGCCACCACCACGCCTCGCTAGCCGCCCCAGCGAACATCCCCGCGCACCGCCCTTCGCCGGCGCCTGGCCGCCCCGCCAGGCTCGCCGCCGCTCCTCGCCTGGCCTCACCCGCACCCACCCCGTGCGTTGGCCACTGCCGCCCGGGGCCTTCTCCCCACACCGCTGCGGCCGCCTCCGCTTCGGCCTCTACGAGCCGGCCCGTCGCCCGCAGCCTGGCCGCCCCTTGCTCCGGCCGGCTGCGCCCCTGGCCTGGGCGTCCGCCAGCGCCCCGCCCTGCCCCGCGGCTGGACTGGGCGAGCGCCTGACGATCGATCGGGCTATGCCCGATATCCCCAGACCCGTTAGGTCCCTCTGGGCCTATGGCAAACGGGGTCCAGGCCCCAGAACAAAAAAAAAAGAAAGAAAAATAAATATAAATAATTAATTAGTTAATTAACTAGATAATTAATCTAATTAATCATGTCTTTAATTAACCTAATGGATAATTAAATAAATTAAATAATGTCAAGATTAAACTAATTAATTATGATTAATCTAATTAACTTTAATTAGTTAAACTAATAAGGATTAGTTAATTAAATATAGAATTAAATACACTGTGTCACTGACCAGTGGGACCCACTGGTTAGTTTGACCAGTCAACCATGATGATGTCAGCATGATGTCATGCTGATGTCATAAATCCTTTTTTTAATTAATTTAATTAATATTAAATTCCAGAAATTAATAAAAACTTTAGAAAATCATATCTTTTAAACCGTAACTCGGATGAAAATACTTTGTACATGAAAGTTGCTCAGAACGACGAGACGAATCCGAATACGCGGTCCGTTCGTCCGCCACACATCTCTATCATACCGAACGTGCAACATTCCCCTCCGTTTCATCTGCCCGAAAACGCGAAACACCGGGAATACTTTCCCGGATGTTTTTCATCCTTGCCAGTATCACCTCCTACTGCGTTAGGTCACACGTAGCACCGCCTTTTGCCATGTTATGCTTTGTGATGCTATTGTTTGCTCTGTTATTTATTTTTTTCCCCTTCGTTGCTTATTTTCGGTAGACTCCGATACTGTGATAGACCCCGAGACCATTGATGCTTCGGTGTTCGACTACGGCTACGCTTCCGAAGATTCCTTTCGTCTGCAGAGCTTCCAGGCAAGCCCCCCCTTTTGATCACCAGATATCGCCTATTCTTCTCTCTACTGCTTGCATTTGAGTAGTGTAGCATGTTACTGTTCGGTTACTCCTATTCTGTTGCATAGCCTGTCATTGCTGCTACAACTGTTGATACCTATACCTGCCATCCTAATGCTTAGTATTCCATCAGTGGCCCTTCATTCTTGTCCGTCTGCCATGCTATACTATCGGGCTGTGATCACTCGGGTGGTGATCACGGGTATATACTATATACATACTTTACATACACATGATGATGATTCGGAGATGGGGGCTGAAGGGGCAGGTGGTTCCACCCAGGTAGTGGTGGGCCTGGGTTCCCGACAGCCCCCTGATGGTTACTTTGTGGCGGAGCGACAGGGCAGGTTGCGACCACCTAGGAGACAGGTGGGCCTGGCCCTGGTCGTTGTCCGCGGTTATTTCATAATAACACGTTTAACGGGATCTTGGTATTTGATCTGAGTCTGGCCATTTGGTCTATATGCACTAACCAGCTGCGTGGGAACAGTTATGGGCACTCGACGTCGTGGTATCAGCCGAAGCCTACTTGACGTCAGCGACTTAGCGGCGCGCGCCGGATTGGACTGGAAAGCCTACTCTGGTATTAGGAGAGGCTAGGTCTGCTTACCGGCCGCCCTCACAACGTGCAGGTGTGCATTGGGCGATGGGCCCAGACCCCCGTGCGCTTAGGGTTTAGACCGGCGTGCTGACCTCTTTGTTTTGCTTAGGTAGGGCTGCGACGTGTTGATCTTCCGAGGCCGGGCATGACCCTGGAAAGTGTGTCCGGCCAAATGGGATCAAGCGTGCTGGGTTATGTGGTGCACCCCTGCAGGGAAGTTAATCTATTCGAATAGCCGTGTCCCTCGGTAAAAGGACGACCCGGAGTTGTAGTCTGACCTCATGACAACTAGAACCGGATACTTAATAAAACACACCCTTACAAGTGCCAGATATAACTCGGTGGTTGCTCTCTCACAGGGTGACGAGGGGAGGATCACCGGGTAGGTTTATGCTATACGATGTTACTTGGTGAACTTACCATCTATTCCCTTCTACTGCTGGAAGACGGAGGCTGCGAGAAGCAAGGATACCTGTTACTTTCCAGCTACTCTTTCTACTGCTGCAAGATGGAGGTGGCCAGAAGCGTATTCTTCGTTTGGATTAGCTATCCCCCTCTTATTCTGGCATTCTGCAGTTTAACCCACATATATTACCGCTTTACACAGATACCATTGCATATGTAGTATAGATCCTTGCTTGCGAGTACTTTGGATGAGTACTCACGGTTGCTTTGCTCCCCCTTTTCCCCCTTCTTTCTTCTTTCTGGTTGATGCAACCAGATTGGTGGAGTCCAGGAGCCAGAAGATCCCGAGGATGATTCTACATGGAGTTCGGCTTCGAGGAGTTGTTAGGAGGTCCCAGGCAGGAGGCCTTGCCTTTTCGATCGTTGTTACTTTTGTGCTAGCCTTCTTAAGGCAAACTTGTTTAACTTATGTCTGTACTCAGATATTGTTGCTTCCGCTGACACTTGTGTTTTCGAGCTTTTGTATTTGAGCCCTCGAGGCCCCTGGCTTGTAATATAAAGCTTGTATTATTTTAATTTGTGTCTAGAGTTGTGTTGTGATATCTTCCAGTGAGTCCTTGATCTTGGTCGTACACATTTGCGTGCATGATTAGTGTACGGTCAAATCGGGGGTGTCACAAGTTGGTATCAGAGCCGACTGCCTGTAGGAATCCTCCTTTCCAACTCCTTGGCCAAAGTTGAGTCTAGTCTTTGAAAAACAAATTTACTAACTTGTTGTGTGGCTTACGGGCCCACAGCACCAATGGGTGGTATTAGGATCTTTTACTCCTCGTCTATACTCTGGGACTCTGATCTCTCTTCTATTCGGGTTAAAAGCTTTTGCTAACTCTGACTCTAGGTTCTCGTAACTATTTCTCCCGGAGAGCCCTCATTACGGAAGATCACATGCTTCGTCAGAAGATTCTAAGGATATCTCTCGATATTTTTCCGAGACCATTGTGGTCATCGCCTTTGCAATTCACTACCTCCGATATATCCCTATGGATATCTGCTTGTACTCGTCATTCTCATGATCATTCCTCGTCGCTCTTGTCGTTACAAGATACCTCGAAATATTCTCCGTTGTTTCGTGAATCCTTTGATTTACTATCTTGCAGTTTTATTTCGCATGAAAACCCTTACGGTTATTTCCTCACATTTATTGAGGATCCGTTCTTCTCAATTGTTCATGTGTCTCACAAAATTCTTCGGAAAAGTTTTCGACCTTTCGAAAATCCTCTGCAGCCTGTTACTCTTGAAATGATTGCCTGCTTGGATTATGGTTAATTCCATATGACTAGTAGTCTTCGTTAACATCCCTTGTCTTAGCCATTTTGAGCCTATTGATTCAATGTGTGCGTATGCACGCAGTCATCACGTTATCCGTTTTAAAAGTATCTTTCCGGCTCAGACGTCATTCCGGACATGAGTTGGTTCTCGGCAATTCAAACCTTTATTGATTGTACAACTAAGTGTTTTCAACTTATCCATCCTGGATCAGAGCGTCTACTTCTGATCCTTCGTTTTGGAAACCATAATTTCTTTCTATTTAAGCTTCATACTAATCAGGTGATTCTTGAATCTGATGCCTCTGCATTCTTCTTCCTCTGAGTGAGTACCGATACTCACATCAGCTCCGTTGTGGATCGCTCGATCCTTTGTTGAAATATTATCCGACAGTGTCCTTCGTATAAAATAAACCTCGAGAAGTTATGTCCCTGATGCATAATACCTTCGGTAAATTGTATCCTCTTCTTTGGCAACCATGCTCTCCCTTGGAGCTGGTGATATTTACTTTTGAAACTTGTGGTATATGTTACTAAGATGCCCGATGGGTGGAACCTATGCCTTCCCCTAATCCGTGAAGACCCGAAAGTTTTCACAAGTCATACTCTTCCGGTGTTCCACCAGTTAAAATTCCAACACTACAGTTTTATTAAAGCGAGAGGTGAATGAAATGATATGCATTGAAGAAGTGGGAGTCGACCTTGAACTTGTGTTCATGCCCATGAAAATGATGTAGACCGTCTCGGAAGCTTCTTGCAAAATGATTATCCAGTAGTATGATTCTTTCGATACTCTTGAATTGATTCCTTACAATTATGGTTCTGACCATGCTGTCCTGATCTGATACATCTGATGGGAATTCATTCCAGTGCCTCGTCTATTTTGGCAAGTTTGAAGTATCTACTGTCATAGGTCAATGACCCGGTTCTACTTCTATCGTGTTCTACCTTCGAGTTTTACTCTGATATCTCGAGGATATCATGTCTTTGCTTTATACCTTTTGAACTTTTGATGAAGTAATACCTTTGCTTGTCATAATCACTCTACGGGTTCTAGGTTGCCGTCAACCGAGGACACCGTTTAGTAAATCAAATCCGCTCAAAAAAAAATTCAACACCCCTAGTAGATGTTACTGGGAAATTTTTAAACTCAATCTGGTTTACTCCTTGACTATCGGGTACATCCCTTGTCTAGCTATCCTTGACTGTGCTACCTCGTCCTTCTTTGGTGCACGAATTCTTCAGTGTGAGAGCACGACTTACGTTGAGCTTTCAACATCATGTTGCTTGTCTCGAAAGGCAACGTTGGTTCCGATCTTGCATCTTTTATATTGATCCTATAACTTGCCACTTCGTCATTCTCTTGCTTGTTGCCGTTGTTGTTTGATTGCATCCTCTTGAAACTTCCCGGCAAATGTGTCGGATCACCATCAACACCTTGACTTCTTTCGAGATGTCAACTGTGTTCATGATGAGAAATACCTTCCTTGCCCTTGATGATTTTATTGTCACCAGCAACACCCTTGACTTCCTTTCATCGCAGACTTGTCCTCATTAAGAATACAACTTGCTCTCCAGCTAGTGTTGTGTTCTGCCTTGAAGTATTATTGTCCTTTATATCAAGAATGTTGTGGGGATTGCTCCACCTCTCAGAAATTCTCGGCATGATGATACTTCTCACCATCACCATTCTTCCTTGGTCCCCGTGTTGTTTTTAACCGGGATACCAATATGCCAACGATGCTGCTTGAGTTTTGTACTTCTAGCAACCCTATTGCTTTGAAGTTAATGATCGACAGTTCGTTCTTAGACTGTTGGTTATTGAATCATCACTCTAACATTGTTCTAGCTGCCTAAGGTCATATTTCGGGCACACTTTCAACTAATGATTAATGGTGTATGTTTTCCTCGAGCATACAACATTATATCATTTGAATTGACAAGTGTCATCTTCTTGTTCACATTATTGGGGAAATCCATCCATTTGGAATTCTCGATGAATTATCGCTCGGCCCATCAGCCACCTCCTCATCCTCCCCTTTGTTTAATGATGAACTATTATTCTAGGACCCGCTCCCATAGTTCATTTCCCGAGAATCTTGCAATGTCATTTCGTCGATTTGTGTTGCACCTTTTCTTCTCGAACATCCCGAGTCTGGGTATCATGACACCAATCGGATCTGAATCTCGGTCAGATATGATGGTTGGGACAACTTTCCAGTAGTTATAATGTTGGTCCTTTGATGACCTGGTAATATGATGCCATACCTAGCATCCCTGGCTGGAGGACCCATCATTATAATTTCTTTTGCAAGGATAACCATTCTACCAGGAGGAATTTGTGAGACTTATTCTATAAGTTGTTCCTGATGAATCCTTGGTGTATCCATGTCCGACCTTTGCTTCTAGTCCATGCCAATGCTATCTCGAAGCATGTCTGTGGTACTCCGATTTTCGACAAGGGCATTTAAAGCTCGATGCTAAATGTTTCTTAGTTAGTTATCCAAACACCGTTGTATGGGTAACATCTCGATTAATCCCTGCCCCTTTATCTGAATGGTTGGGTACTTGCTCTCCTACCCTGTATGCCTTGTTCTGCTTGTCTATGGGAAGGATATACTCCTATTAATTGTGTGTAATCACAATTTTCCTTTCCATTTGTTTGTTTAACCTTTCTTTGATCTACATATAATCTAACCAGTAATAATTTTCTGCTTATGTAAACACCTTGGTGTACAACTTTGTCAGTACGACCTTGATTATATTATTGATAACATTCCGATAATGTCGGTGGGCGAGAACCTTGCTTATTGGTCCGCCTCGTTTCAACGAGCGGGAAAATGGTTCTCTTCGTTCCCCGTCCTTGGTTCCGACATTGTTGCCGACATAGCTGACAAGCTATCCACTGACATGCCTCCCTGTCGTGGTTGTGCAAGATGTCACCATCCTTCCTATTTTCAACCCACATGGTGGGCCCATAACCCACAGGTCCACTGGATCGAAACCTGACTCTTCTTTACAACCTGAATTCTATGGTATCCTTTGCACCTGGCTTCGTATGTGATTCACGAGCTAAATTCTACTATGTTTCATCCTGGTATCAAACACCATGTTATTCTCATTGTTCAAGCCCCCTTTCCAGCTGCTGTCTAGGCGTCGAATGATGCCTACCCATATGAAACTTTTGTACCATCGTATATTGCACACAATGAATTCACTGAAATACAACTCGTGGGGTACCTCGTGTATTTCTCATGGAGTTCACCATCAGGTACCCAGCTCTGTGGAGATGCGTTCTTCCGGAGTTTTTCCCCCTGATCGCGTTCGTAGGACGATGGAGATCCCGAAGGAAGGACGACGACTTGATCACGATGACTTGACGCAGAGAAATGAAGACATCAACGAAAGGGGTCAACCTCTTCGAAAGGGCAACCAAGACTGAGAAGACTCGTTAGGTTTTCGCTACCAGCACCCCCCGTACTCCACCGCTTAAATCTCGGGACGAGATTTCTTGTAGTGGAGGAGAATTGTGACGCCCGGGTAATTACGCTACAGTAACTCCACGCTAATGAAGCCACGTCACCGCGAGCACTGTTGCTAATCTCGTGTTAGTTCGAAATCGACCCTGATTAGAAATTGAGTTAAAAGAAAACAACAAAAGTTTTCAAACTTTAAAAGTAATATGTTCTAAATGTGTCAAATAAAACATAAGCAATTATGATGAAGGATCCACATCTTTATATAGTAATTAGAGGCTCTAAGATAATTAAATCAATAGTCAAAACAATTAATTAAATGCCTTTTGAGTTTTATAAAATATTAAGCTAAGTTATTTTGGGTTAAGGATTAATGTGGCAGTGGTGGTTTCAATAAAGCTAATTTAGGAATTCATAATATAATTCACAGAACTAGAATAAAATGGAGAATAAAAAAAATAAATAGAAAAGAAATGGAAAAGAAAAGAAAAGGAAAAGTGAGCAAACAAAAAAAAATGAAATGGGTGAGGTCGCCCCCACCGGACCAACTGGCCCAGATGTCCAACCGGCCCACCTGGCCCAGCCGGCCCCCACTGCCCGCTACTAACTCCCCATCGCAACCGGACCCTAGACCCACGCCCCCACTACCCCCACCCCGTCGCTCTCCCTCTCCCTCCCCCGATCTGGATCGGGGGGCATCAAGCCCGAGCCCCGCGCAACGTCGCCGCTCCCGCCTCCTCAACCCTCCCCTCCCGTGGTTCTGGTCGGGGCAACCGCCGCCCTTCCCCCGACGCCCCATGCCCGTGCGGCCCCGCGGCTCCTTCCGCGCGACGCCCGGGGCCGCCTCTGCTGACCCCCTGCCACGACGGACTTCCCCACGCCTCGACGGAGTACCCCTGCAACGGGGGTGAGCGCGCCCGCGATCTCTTCTTCTCCCTCTCTCTGCCGCGTCGCCCGCCATAGCGTGACTCCCTCCCCTGTCCCCGCGCGCCCTGGCCACGCTCCTCGTGGCCGCGTCTGGCTCCGGCCGACGGCGCGAATCGCCTCCGCCACGCCTCGCTAGCCGCCCCAGCGAACACCCCCGCGCACCGCCCTTCGCCGGCGCCTGGCCGCCCCGCCAGGCTCGCCGCCGCTCCTCGCCTGGCCTCGCCCGCACCCACCCCCGTGTGTTGGCCACTGCCGCCCGGGGCCTTCTCCCCACACCACTGCGGCCGCCTCCGCTCCGGCCACTACGGGCCGGCCCGTCGCCCGCAGCCTGGCCGCCCCTTGCTCCGGCCGGCTGCGCCCCTGGCCTGGGCGTCCGCCAGCGCCCCGCCCTGCCCCGCAGCTGGACTGGGCGAGCGCCCGACGATCGATCGGGCTATGCCCGATATCCCCAGACCCGTTAGGCCCCTCTGGGCCTATGGCAAACGGGGCCCAGGCCCCAGAAAAAAAAAGAAAAAAATATAAATAATTAATTAGTTAATTAACTAGATAATTAATCTAATTAATCCTATCTTTAATTAACCTAATGGATAATTAAATAAATTAAATAATGTCAAGATTAAACTAATTAATTATAATTAATCTAATTAGCTTTAATTAGTTAAACTAATAAGGATTACTTAATTAAATATAGAATTAAATACACTGTGTCATTGACCAGTGGGACCCACTGGTCAGTTTGACCAGTCAACCATGATGATGTCAGCATGATGTCATGCTGATGTCATAAATCCTTTTTTTAATTAATTTAATTAATATTAAATTCCAGAAATTAATAAAAACTTTAGAAAATCATATCTTTTAAACCGTAACTCGGATGAAAATACTTTGTACATGAAAGTTGCTCAGAACGACGAGACGAATCCGAATACGCGGTCCGTTCGTCCGCCACACATCTCTATCATACCGAACATGCAACATTCCCCTCCGTTTCATCTGCCCGAAAACGCGAAACACCGGGAATACTTTCCCGGATGTTTTTCATCCTTGCCAGTATCACCTCCTACTGCGTTAGGTCACACGTAGCACCGCCTTTTGCCATGTTATGCTTTGTGATGCTATTGTTTGCTCTGTTATTTATTTGTTTCCCCTTCGTTGCTTATTTTCGGTAGACTCTGATACTGTGATAGACCCCGAGACCATTGATGCTTCGGTGTTCGACTACGGCTACGCTTCCGAAGATTCCTTTCGTCTGCAGAGCTTCCAGGCAAGCCCCCCCTTTTGATCACCAGATATCGCCTATTCTTCTCTCTACTGCTTGCATTAGAGTAGTGTAGCATGTTACTGTTCGGTTACTCCTATTCTGTTGCATAGCCTGTCATTGCTGCTACAACTGTTGATACCTCTACCTGCCATCCTAATGCTTAGTATAGGATGCTAGTATTCCATCAGTGGCCCTTCATTCTTGTCCGTCTGCCATGCTATACTATCGGGCCGTGATCACTCGGGTGGTGATCACGGGTATATACTATATACATACTTTACATTCACATGATGATGATTCGGAGATGGGGGCTGAAGGGACAGGTGGTTCCACCCAGGTAGTGGTGGGCCTGGGTTCCCGACAGCCCCCTGATGGTTACTTTGTGGCGGAGCGACAGGGCAGGTTGCGACCACCTAGGAGACAGGTGGGCCTGGCCCTGGTCGTTGTCCGCGGTTATTTCATAATAACACGTTTAACGGGATCTTGGTATTTGATCTGAGTCTGGCCATTTGGTCTATACGCACTAACCAGCTGCGTGGGAACAGTTATGGGCACTCGACGTCGTGGTATCAGCCGAAGCCTTCTTGACGTCAGCGACTTAGCGGCGCGCGCCGGATTGGACTGGAAAGCCTACTCTGGTATTAGGAGAGGCTAGGTCTGCTTACCGGCCGCCCTCGCAACGTGCAGGTGTGCATTGGGCGATGGGCCCAGACCCCCGTGCGCTTAGGGTTTAGACCAGCGTGCTGACCTCTCTGTTGTGCTTAGGTAGGGCTGCGACGTGTTGATCTTCCGAGGCCGGGCATGACCCTGGAAAGTTTGTCCGGCCAAGTGGGATCAAGCGTGCTGGGTTATGTGGTGCACCCCTGGAGGGAAGTTACTCTATTCGAATAGCCATGTCCCTCGGTAAAAGGACGACCCGGAGTTGTACTGTGACCTCATGACAACTAGAACCGGATACTTAATAAAACACACCCTTACAAGTGCCAGATATAACTCGGTGGTTGCTCTCTCATAGGGTGACGAGGGGAGGATCACCGGGTAGGTTTATGCTATACGATGTTACTTGGTGAACTTACCATCTATTCCCTTCTACTGCTGCAAGACGGAGGCTGTGAGAAGCAAGGATACCTGTTACTTTCCAGCTACTCTTTCTACTGCTGCAAGATGGAGGTGGCCAGAAGCGTAGTGTTCGTTTGGATTAGCTATCCCCCTCTTATTCTAGCATTCTGTAGTTTAACCCACATATATTACCCCTTTACACAGATACCATTGCATATGTAGTATAGATCCTTGCTTGCGAGTACTTTGGATGAGTACTCACGGTTGCTTTGCTCCCCCTTTTCCCCCTTCTTTCTTCTTTCTGGTTGATGCAACCAGATCGGTGGAGTCCAGGAGCCAGAAGATCCCGAGGATGATTCTACATGGAGTTCGGCTTCGAGGAGTTGTTAGGAGGTCCCAGGCAGGAGGCCTTGCCTTTTCGATCGTTGTTACTTTTGTGCTAGCCTTCTTAAGGCAAACTTGTTTAACTTATGTCTGTACTCAGATATTGTTGCTTCCGCTGACACTTGTGCTTTCAAGCTTTTGTATTCGAGCCCTCGAGGCCCCTGGCTTGTAATATAAAGCTTGTATTATTTTAATTTGTGTCTAGAGTTGTGTTGTGATATCTTCCAGTGAGTCCTTGAACTTGGCCGTACACATTTGCGTGCAAGATTAGTGTACGGTCAAATCGGGGGCGTGACAGTAATAAAGTAGACAATGCTTGTTCCAAAGAGTTTCAAAAATATTTGGCTTTTTTTAACTTTTTTGGCAATTCAGATAGATGTGCGCACTGCTACCTCTTGAGCATGCATTGGTTTTCCCTTGAAAAGGAAAGGATGATGCAGCAAAGTAGCGTAAGTATTTCCCTCAGTTTTTTCGAACCAATGTATCAATCCAGTAGGAGATAACACGCAAGTCACCTAGTACCTGCACAAACAATCAAGAACCTTACAACCAACACGATAAAGAGGTTGTCAATCCCTTCACGGCCACTCGCAAAAGTGAGATCTGATAAAGATAATAAGATAAATATTTTTGGTATTTTTGTTGTATAGATTGAAAAGTAAAGATTGCAAAATAAAATAAATAGGAAACTAGACTTGTAGATCGGAAACTTATATGATAGAGAATAGACCCAGGGACCATAGGTTTCACTAGTGGCTTCTCTCAAGATATCATAAATTACGGTGGGTGAATAAATTACTGCCGAGTAATTGGTAGAAAAACGCATAGTTATGAGAATATCTAGGCAATGGTCATGAATATAGGCATCACGTCTGTGTCGACTAGAACGAAACGATTCTGCATCTATTACTATTACTCCACACATCGACCGCTATCCAGCATGCATCTAGAGTATTAAGTTCATAAGAACAGAGTAACGCATTAAGCAAGATAACATGATGTAGAGGGATAAACTCAAGCAATATGATATAAACCCCATCTTTTTATCCTCGATGGCAACAATACAATACGTGTCTTGCTGCCCCTGCTGTCACTGGGAAAGGACACCGCAAGATTGAACACAAAGCTAAGCACATCTCCTATTGCAAGAAAGATTAATCTAGTAGGCCAAACTAAACTGATAATTCGAAGAGACTTGCAAAGATATGAAACCATGCATATAAGAATTCAGAGAAGAGCCAAATATTATTCATAGATAAACTTGATCATAAATCCACAATTCATCGGATCTCGGCACACACACCGCAAAAGAATATTACACCGAATAGATCTCCAAGAACATCGAGGAGAACTTTGTATTGAGAATCAAAGAGAGAGAAGAAGCCATCTAGCTAAGAACTATGGACCCGAAGGTCTATGGTAAACTACTCACGCTTCATCGGAGGGGCTATGGTGTTGATGTAGAAGCCCCCCATGATTGATTCCCCCTCCGGTGGAGCGTCGGAAAAGGCCCCAAGATGGGATCTCACGGGTACAGAAGGTTGCGGCGGTGGAAAAGTGGTTTCGTGGCTCTCCCTGATGTTTCTAGGGTATAAGAGTATATATAGGCGAAAGAAGTATGTCGGTGGAGCTACGAGGGGCCCACGAGGGTGAAGGCGCGCCTACCCCCCTGGGCGCGCCGTCCTGCCTCGTGGCCGCCTCATGGCGTTCCAGACTTCAACTCCAAGTCTCCTGGTTTGCTTTCGGTCCAAGAAAGATCCTTCCGAAGGTTTTGTTCTGTTTGGTATTCTTTTTCTGCAAAACACTGAAATAGGCCAAAAAAACAGGAATTGGCACTGGGCCTTCGGTTAATAGGTTAGTCCCAAAAATAATATAAAAGAGCATATTAAAGCCCATTAAACATCCAAAACAGATAATATAATAGCATGGAACAATCAAAAAATTATAGATACGTTGGAGACGTATCACACACCCATGTTCACCATAGTATTTTTTTCTTTAGACCTTACTTAGCCGTGTTTTTGTTTCACTTTTATTATCTTACTTTACAAACGCCATTATAAATATCTTCCGCGATACCTCGCTATAGCTATAGCTCATACCTCATGGGCGAACCAACATGTGGTTGAATTCTTACGAGGACAGTGGTACCCCTGCCCACAATGGTTCAAGTTCTAGACTTGACATTCTTGCTTGTATTTTTCTGAATTTATTGCAGGCTTTTCCGACAAGTTCGTTCAATTGGAGGAGATGTCCCATCGACTACGAGGCACCAGTGGGTGACTTCGTCAATCTCAAGATGTTATGCAGCTCGGTCTCTCAGAGGTACTTATAGGGATATGGTGTGCATGCTTGTGTTCATAGGGATGAGCGTACACTTTTATATGTGGGCGACTTTGATTGCAAAAAGGCTCATACCTCACAGTGAAGCTGTGAAAAAGCATGATTAAATCCTTGCACTCTTGTTTACTTCTGTGGGAGTGTATGTTGATTTGTTGATTAAGTTGTACTTTGAGCTAATTGTATTTTGTTCCGTGGGTCACCCGGTGGGATTAAACTAAGCAGGTCACCAATGCATGGTGACTCACAAATTGCCTATAAGAAATTTGTGTAAGTCGACCACCCTTGTAGATAGGCAGAGATCAAAATTGTCATTGCTATACATGAACTCAACATGTTAATTAATAAAGTACTGAACCAGACACTGCAAGTATGGCGACTCTTACCACACGAGGTTCTCGTCGTCCGTCGTTGAGAAGGTCTGCAAATGAGAAGTTGGTAGCAGTAGGTTCAGATAACAATTGATAGTAGAGGCAACTTTTTTTCCACTTTCCAGCCTATACGCATTCCGTTGGATTCTCAACGATCCAAGCAACGAAAACACATCACCTAATGCGAGCAAATCAACACGGTCAATTATTCCATCAACCAACATTCTCTTTATCTGGGTCATCGATGTTGCAGGTGGTTAGGCCCTCAAGATAAATAAGTCTTTTGCCTTGGAGGATGGAGGGTGTTGCTACACTTATTTCATACCAGCAAAAAGCTAGAAAGGGAAGTGCGAAGGAGATCTTAGTTTTTCAAGATTGTTTTTCTTAGCAGCCGAGTTGTACGTCGTATCAAATGTAGCAGCAGATATAGTCACGCATGATTGATTGGTTCAAACTACAAAGATGAATGATGAGGCGGAAAACATATATAATATGGAAAAAAATACTGAAAGGTTGATGTAAACCATTCTTCAGAAAAGAAAGATCTTTTGTGGAAACTTATCTGGACATTTTGACATGTGTAAGTACTACTCCCTCCGTTCCTAAATATTTGTCTTTCTAGACATTTCAACAAGTGCCTACATACAAAGCAAAATGAGTGAATCTACACTCTAGAATATGTCTATATATATCCGTATGTGGTAGTCCATTTGAAATCTCTAAAAAGACAAATATTTAGGAACGGAGGGAGTATATACCAATTGCTTAAACTAATTAGAACTTTGACGGAAATTACCAAGTGAGTAAGGTGTGTACGCTACTGGCCCGGTCATACTCCTACGGAAAACTGAAATTTTGTTGTTGTACCTACACTTGCTCGGGTCGGTTTGTGAATTATAGTGGATAAGTATTGTTGCTTCATTCTTTTCACTAGCACGGTATGTCAACATAACAAGAACACATCAAACGTCACTGTCAATGTCGAGAGTGATTTATCTACCATGCACGAGATATATCGCGTATGCATCCCTGTTTGTTATTACTTTTTGATTTGTGCTAGTACGTTATTTGACAGTTTGCAAATTTGTCTTGTTACAAAGTGTTACATAACGTTTCATTGAGTTTTTGTCTTCTTTCAAAGTGTTCCATAATGTATAATTATGTACCAACAAATAAGAATGGACTTGTTTCCGATCGAATTTGCTGGTAGACGAAGGTATACAGCAAAACATTATGCTACACTTTGAAACAAGAAAATAATCTAATGTAATACCCTAAAGCAAAACAAAATTTGCTAAAAAAACATGCCATGAATATCAAAACAATGGTGGACTGTGGATGCATGCACCATTACTTGGTAGAATATCATTCTCCTTTGTACATGAGTCTTTCGTACTTCACTTTGAAAATCTTTGTTTTCTTCTTCTTAACAATTGATACATGATTTTTCATAGACTTTCTAACATCAAATATAGCCTTCACTATATAAAAGTTACCAGCAAAATCACTAAAATCCTGCTCCTCCACGTAAAACACGCCGACCTTTCCTGCAAGAAGCCAGGGACGGAGCCAGGATCCAAGAAAAGGGGGAGCCAAAGACAACTAACCAAGCTTTAGGGGGGGGGGGGGG
>LR738715.1:66577981-66616470 GCA_902687465.1 Secale cereale
AGATCCTACAAGGAAACATCCAATCTTTCTTTGATGAACGCTTTATCTTGAACGAAGCTTTGACCTGGTAACGACCGCTTCGCGACGACTCCTATGAACATTGATGATGTTGCAACCCAGCAAGAAAATAAATCATCTATCCATAAGTTCATTAGTTAACTGTTGGATTTTCTTTAGCTGTGTAGATTTTTGGAACCTATGTGCACATGTAACTTGTTTAGCAACAACAAAAAGGTAAAAAAGAAATCTGAAACTTTTTTGCAACAAACATTGTCTGGTGCATACTCATGTGTAATGTTTCGAGACAAAATGACTTATGTAGTATTGTTGGCCAAAAAGACATAATTTCTAACTAAAAGTGTGTGAATAGTAAGCTTAATATAGTATCTTTTTTTTATCATTCGGCATGAGTGGTGAGCTATCTCAAAAACAATAAACAATAATATATATTTTCTTATTCAGTGCTTGTCCTAAAAAAATAGACTTTCATTTTTTTTACCTTTTTGGCAATTCAGGTACATGTGCACCATGTTCACCACAATTTTTTTCTTTAGTCCTTACTTAGCCGTGTTTTTGTTTCACTTTTATTTTCTTACGTTATAAACGACATTATAAATATCTTCCGCGATAGCTTACTATAGCTATAGCTCATACCTCACAGGCGAAGCAACATGTGGTTAAATTGTTAGGAGGACAGTAGTACGCCTTGCCCACAAGGGTTCAAGTTCTAGACTTGACATTGTTACTCGTATTTTTCTGAATTTATATTGCAGGCTTTCCAGCAAGTTCATTGATACGTCCAAAACGTATCTATAATTTCTGCTTGCTCCATGCCTCTTTTGGGTGATATTGCTATGATATTTATACACTTCCATACACTTTAGATCATATTTGGACTAACCTATTAACTCAGTGCACCCCAGTGCCAGTTTCTGTTTTCTGCTGTTTTTGTATTTCAGGTTTTCCCATTACGTAAACTGCCAGAAAAATCCCGGAAAAATTATATAAACAATCAGCGTTCCGGAAGCTTCCATGCGGCCAAAGTAGGGCCGGAGGGGGGCCAGAGGGGCTCCAGGCGGCCTGCCCACGCGGCCCCCCTGGCCGCGCCGGGGGGGCGCCTGGGCCCCCCGTAGCTCCCCTGGCGACCCCCTTTGGCATATATTTAACACCCGTCGAGGAAACCCTGATTCCAGACCCCTTTTCTCCAGACGCGATTCCGATCTCCGCCGCCATCGCCATCAAGCTTCGGGGGACCAGAATTCCTGTGTCGGCACCCTGCCGGGACAGGGAAGTGCCCCCGGATTCATCTCCATCGATGTTGCTTCCTCCCTCCATGATGCGGGAGTAGTTCCTCCTCGGGGCTGAGGTTCTTACCAGTAGCTATGTGGTCAATTCTCTCTCCCATGATGTGATCTTCGTTGTGATCATAGGCTATGTTAATCTAGGGTGATCCCATGATATTTCCCCTTCCTCTATGTATTGGATTGATGTACTCACTTGTCTTTATCTAGTATGATCCCCGAGACCAAGGTGACAGCGGTCTATTCGACATGGATTAGAAAAATATTTTCATGAGTGATTTCCTCTCTTGTGTGTTGATTGAAGATTGAGAGTCTCTTGGTGCTTGTCTTTGACTATCCTTTAGATATGTTGTGGTGATTGTGGGACTCTCTTTGGATGGCCGCGGTGACATTGGGAAATCCTTAGATTGAGGACTACGAACTTTGAGGTGTGCTTTTGTAGCCCTACATAATTCTCGTCCTCTCTTGACCACGAAGGAATGACCTCCGGGTGTGTCCCCTTTGCATGTTTTATGGGAAATATCATGTGATTCGATTATGTTAATGTTGTTGGGAGTTGCCACTAGTGAAAGTATGAACCCTAGGCCTTGTTTCCACCATTGCAATACCATTTGTGCTCATGATTACCACTTGTTTGCTTGCTGCACTTTTTATTACAGATTTATATTACTTTGCTTTGCCACTCCTATCATCCATATCACTTGCCATTTAACATCTCTTCGCCGAACTAGTGCACCTATACAACTCCTAGTTGTATTAGGTGTGTTGGGGACACAAGAGACTTCTTGTATCTTAGTTGCAGGGTTGCTTGAGAGAGACCATCTTCAACCTCTACTTCCCTGAGTTCGATAAACCTTAGGTCATCCACTTGAGGGAAATTGTTGCTGTCCTACAAACCTCTGCGCTTGGAGGCCCAACATAGTCTACAAGAGTAGAAGCGTGTGTAGACATCAAGCTATTTCTGGCGCCGTTGCCGGGGAGGTGAGCGCTTGAAGGTATATCTTTAGATCTTGCAATTAAATCTTTTCGTTTCTTGTTTTTAGTTTCACTAGTTATGTTTATGGAAAACCGTGCTATTGGATCGTTGCTTGCGGGAAGACGCCCCACACCTGTGGTGGTTGCTCCTCCCCCTACTGAAATTGTGCCCTATAAAATACCAGCTGGTATTATCGATTATGTTTTGGCTAATCGTTATGCAGGAGACAGACATCCCGGTGAACACTTGCTATATCTGTCACAACTATGTTCATTATTTAAGCTTGCAGGTGTATCAAGGGAGTTTGTCATGAGGAAATTGTTCGCCGTATCACTTATAGATAAAGCTTCAGATTGGTATAAGCTTCTCGATAACTCGCACTTGCTTGATTGGCAAGAGCTTATGTCTCTCTTTTACTCCAAGTTTTATCCTCTTCATGAAGTCCATGAGAATAGGAATTATGTTTATAATTTCTATCCTCATGACGGAGAGAGCGTAGCTCAAGCTTGGGGGAGACTGAAAACGTTAATGCTAAAAAGTCCTAACCATGGGTTCCCCAAAGATATGATTATTACTAATTTCTATGCGAGGCTCTCTCGACAGGATAAAGATTTGCTCGATGCTTCCTCTATGGGTTCTTTCACAAACAAAAAGACTGATGCTAAATGGGAACTCCTTGAAAGAATTCAACGCAACACTGAAGATTGGGAGATCGACAAAGGTAAAGAGTTAGGTATAATTTATGAGTATGATTGCATTAAGTCCTTTGTTGAAACTACAAGTTTTAATAAGTTTAGTGCTAAGTTTGGACTTGATTCTCAACTCCTTGTTGATTTCCTCAAATCTTTTGCTTCACATCTTAATATGCCTAAGGAGGATTGGATCGAGTATCATAAACCTTTTTAAGAGACTTGCAAAGAAAATGAAATTGTTCATGATGAGTGCAACATGCATGATCCAATTCCTAAAAATGAAGTTTTATATAAGCATGTTAATTTTTGTGGAGTGGATAGACCTTGTGAAAGGCCTATGATTGAAGAAGAGAAGTATTGTAAGCAACATAAGCATGAAAGAACAATCACTTGGGTCAGAGATTTAAATGAAATTGCTAGAGAATTGTGTGACCTTTATCCTTTTACTTGTGAACTTTGCCGTATAGAGGGTCACTTTAATTTTCAATGCATGCACTTTCAAAACATAACTGTTAACCAGTTGTGTGATAACATGATCACCTCTGATCTTTATGATGAGCTTATATTATTTTTGATGTGTGAAGAGTTATCAGAAAAGACTTCTTGGCTAGATGCTAATGACATAGGAATAAAAAACACTTTGCAAAATTGCCATCTCTATTGTGCAGTTAATTGCCATGAAAATTATTACATAAGTAAGATTAGAAAGGAGGGAACTTTACCAAGATATAAAAATGTCTCTTATATTTCTGCTAATAAAAAGGAGAGTATCTCCCAAGTTTCCCCTATTGTTTCTAATGATAAACCAGGATATGTGGAGAAGCTTCATCTCCAACCACTCCCTTCTAAGGTGAAGAAGAAGAAAAAGAAGAGGAGGAGGAAGAGGAGCAAGAAGGAAGAAGAATGGGTATCAACCTGGCCTGAGCATATTCCTCCCATCAACTTTTATCCTAACGGTTGTAAGTTTAAAGAAGAAGGTGAAGTTTATTGCCTTAATTATCATCTTGATGATACGTCCATAGGTACCATTGAAGATGATTTTGATTATGATATGCATGTTACTTATTGTGATTTGGAAAATGATGATAATGCTACTTATGATCTTGAAAATCTTTTTGGTACCAACTCTGAAAGTGATGATATGGAAAGCTCTAAGCTTGGGGATGATAGGATTGCAAATCCTTTACCCACTAGTGATGTGACTATTGATAATTCTTTTGCTAGTAAGAATAAAGACAACATGATTACAAATATAGTTGCTAGCAATGATAATGCTCTTCTCTACTATGATGATGTTATAACTCCAATCTATAGTGATTATAAAGGTACCTATGACATAAGGAGAAATTATCCTTATGAAACGTGTCATAATCATGGAGGGAATTACTCCCTTGTTGAACACCACCCTCCTAATACACAATTAATCTATAGTGTTCAAGTTGTTTATGATAGTCCTACTCCCACTATTACCAATGAGAAAGATTATGCTTATGTGGAGAGTAAGAGTACCTTTTTGCATGTGGATCATGGTAACAATGCTTTATGTGATGCTTATATTGTTGAGTTCATCCATGATGCCACTGAAATTTATAATGAGAGAGGGAGACTTGGTTCTAAATATCTTAATAATAAGAAGTTTCCTCTCTCTATGATGAATATTTTGAAGTTATGCTTGTTTTGCCTTCCTATGCTAGTTGCTTTGTGCTTCAATGAATTATTCTATTGCAATACTCCTATGCATAGGAAGCATGTTCGGCTTAAATGTGTTTGGTATTTGCTTCTTGATGCTCTCTTTTGTTCTTCAACTCTTATTCCTACGAGAGCATCATTAAAGTCTTATGCCTAGCTTAAAGGCATAAAAGAAAGCGTTTTTGGGAGGCAGCCCACAATGAATAAAATTTTATTTTGCTTTTGTTGTGTCTTGATGTTGTTACTACAGTAGCATCATCATTGTATCTTTACTTTTCAGCTTTGTGCCAAGTTTAGCCTCTGATTGCAAGAAAGTTCAAAAGTTGTGACATGCTGTCCAGGAAACAGATTCTGTCCTTGACAGAAAAATTCGTATAAAAACACCAGATCATCTTTTTGGTCTGAATTTTTCGACAGCATGCTCTATACAATTGTCTTTCGGGCGTCTGTTCTGAGTTTTTTGATTAGAGTTGCAGAAGTGCCCCGAAAAAATCATTTACTACCTGCTGGTCTGTTTTTCACAGATTCTGTCCTGTTTTGCCTTTTCTTCATTTTGCAAACCTCGAGCTTGCTTTTTCTTTGCAAAAACCTTTTGGCAATCTTGAGAAACAGTAGACCTTCAAGAATATCTTTATTTCCAGCAAGGAACAATTATTTTATTATGGGTACTAACCTAGCTAATCAGATTATGATGAGTTATGTATGAAGGGAGTTTTCAAGTGTGCGAGGGAAGATGATAAAAAGATTCAGGAGTGTCAAACGCTCAAGCTTGGGGATGCCCCCGTGCACCCCTAAGAAATATTCAAGAAGACTCAAGCGTCTAAGCTTGGGGATGCCCCCGTGCATCCCCTTCTCCATCAACATTATCAGTTCGTCTTTCGTTCCGCTATATTTTTATCACTTCATGTGTTATGTGCTATGCTTGGAGCGTCTTGCTTTTAGTTTCCTTTTTAGTTTTCTTTAGCTTTTCATAACGAGTCGGAACTCAGCTTTCTTTGTGTGGGAGAGAAACACGCTCCACTTCTACCTAGAACACAACATAGAATTTTTATGTCTATCTTTGCTGTGTGTGTTCTTTGTCTTTCAATAGCTACTATCATGTTCAGCTCTTAGTTTTCATGCTTATCTTTTTAAAGAGCTTTTGTTTAGTTGGTTGCTTGAACCCTCTTTAGTTATCATGCTTATCATATTAAGAGAGTTTGCTTCTGTTGCATAGGTTGATATGTCTATGATAAGGATGCTACGTGCATAATGGTGCTTAGTAGTTCATGTTTTCTTATGGTTAGTCTCAAATAGCTGGGGGGTTCCCAATGTGTTATTGGAGTACCAACATGATATGTTTGCCTATGATGTGGTATGGCTTAGTGATATCTTCCTTCAAGAATTTACTTTGATTGACTTGGCGTATGCTCACGCATATTTAAGACTGTAAAGAAAGTCTGTCAAGCCTTGATGATCTTTTATTCCTGAGTAGCGATATAACTTCCATGCCTGATTCAATGTTACTTTGTCGCTCTGCATGATTATGACCGTCATTGCTCTCTTAGTTGGTCGCTCCCAGTCTTTTGCTAACCTCCACCTGTACTAAGCGTACTGACTGCTTGTGCATCCAAAATCCTTTAAACCAGTTATGCCATATGAGTCCACCATACCTTCCTATACATGGTATTTACCTGCCATTCCTAACGAAGACTTTCATGTACCATCTCGAAATTATCCAAAAAAAGCATTTCTCTTTTGTGCCTCTGTTTTAGCTCATGAGGAAGTAGTAGTTAATTCATGATCTTTTTAAGTTGGACAAGCTTCACCCCGGGATTGCATGTCTAATGTGCAAACCCATAATACGAGAAGGAACTGGCATAGAGTGCGCCAGGCTCATTAAAAAATTATACAACAAACAAACCCTCCTTCACGCTTTGTTCATGAGAAATCAGAAAACTTTGGCAGTGATAAACAAAGGAGATTAAGAGGATGTGATCGTCCTCATTCGGGAGCCGTTCCTCGAAACTTGTCCATCTCAAGAAGTAATTGAGTTATCTGCTAGCATTCGTTGACGAAACATGCGTATTCTAAAAAAATAATTTTTACTTCTGTTTTTTTTTTAACCAAGAGCTCTGGTACATGCTTTGTCTTTGTTTCCGACTACGGGTTTTCAACCTTGCCAACAAAAGCCGCGGTTCGAGAGTCTTCACCTTCTTTTTAAAGCACCAACTACTGAGAGCATGATTGTCATTCTGAGTGTAATGTGCATTGTCCCAAAGTAGCATTGTCTTTTGCATGATTGTGATATCGTTTATTCTGAAATCATTGTATCTAGTCATCACTTAAACCTTGGAGGTGCCCCTGCATTTATGTTTTGCTTCACTAAAGGGGGCAAGCGAGATATCACTTTATCATATTTGCACACCATGCTCATTACAAATCTATTTGATGTTTCAGTATCATGTTGTAAAACTTTCAGTTCTTTGTGATTTTCTCATGAGGCAACTTAATTACTATAGATTCATTGTCTCAGTAAGCTTTTGTCATATGACTATGAAAAGTCCTATGTGGTTAATAGCATGTCACCACAGAAATTATTCTTGTTATCATTTACCTACTCGAGGACGAGCAGGAATTAAGCTTGGGGATATTGATACGTCCAAAACGTATCTATAATTTCTGCTTGCTCCATGCCTCTTTTGGGTGATATTGCTATGATATTTATACACTTCCATACACTTTTGATCATATTTGGACTAACCTATTAACTCAGTGCACCCCAGTGCCAGTTTTTATTTTCTGTTGTTTTTGTATTTCAGGTTTTCCCATTACGTAAACTGCCAGAAAAATCCCGGAAAAATTATATAAAAAATCAGCGTTCCGGAAGCTTCCATGCGGCCAAAGTAGGGCCGGAGGGGGGGCAGAGGGGCTCCAGGCGGCCTGCCCACGCGGCCCCCCTGGCTGCGCCGGGGGGGCGCCTGGGCCCCCCGTAGCTCCCCTGGCGACCCCTTTGGCATATATTTAACACCCGTCGAGGAAACCCTGATTCCAGACCCCTTTTCTACAGACGCGATTCCGATATACGCCGCCATCGCCATCAAGCTTCAGGGGACCAGAATTCCTGTGTCGGCACCCTGCCAGGACGGGGAAGTGCCCCCGGATTCATCTCCATCGACGTTGCTTCCTCCCTCCATGATGCGGGAGTAGTTCCTCCTCGGGGCTGAGGTTCTTACCAGTAGCTATGTGGTCAATTCTCTCTCGCATGATGTGATCTTCGTTGTGATCATAGGCTATGTTAATCTAGGGTGATCCCATGATATTTCCCCTTCCTCTATGTATTGGATTGATGTACTCACTTGTCTTTATCTAGTATGATCCCCGAGACCAAGATGACAGCGGTCTATTGGACATGGATTAGAAAAATATTTTCATGAGTAATTTCCTCTCTTGTGTGTTGATTGAAGATTGAGAGTCTCTTGGTGCTTGTCTTTGACTATCCTTTAGATATGTTGTGGTGATTGTGGGACTCTCTTTGGATGGCCGCGGTGACATTGGGAAATCCTTAGATTGAGAACTACGAACTTTGAGGTGTGCTTTTGTAGCCCTACATAATTCTCGTCCTCTCTTGACCACGAAGGAATGACCTCCGGGTGTGTCCCCTTTGCATGTTTTATGGGAAATATCATGTGATTTGATTATGTTAATGTTGTTGGGAGTTGCCACTAGTGAAAGTATGAACCCTAGGCCTTGTTTCCACCATTGCAATACCATTTGTGCTCACGATTACCACTTGTTTGCTTGTTGTACTTTTTATTACAGATTTATATTACTTTGCTTTGCCACTCCTATCATCCATATCACTTGCCATTTAACATCTCTTCGCCGAACTAGTGCACCTATACAACTCCTAGTTGTATTAGGTGTGTTGGGGACACAAGAGACTTCTTGTATCTTAGTTGCAGGGTTGCTTGAGAGAGACCATCTTCAACCTCTACTTCCCTGAGTTCGATAAACCTTAGGTCATCCACTTGAGGGAAATTGCTGCTGTCCTACAAACCTCTGCGCTTGGAGGCCCAACATAGTCTACAAGAGTAGAAGTGTGTGTAGACATCATTCATTCAATGGGAGGAGATGTTTTCATCGACTACGAGGAATCAATGATGACTTTGTCAATCTCAAAATGCTATGCGGCTCAGTCTCTCGGAGGTACTCATAGGGGTTGGGTGTGCGTGTGTGTGCGTTCATAGGGATGGGCGAATGCTCGTATATGTGAGCGACTTTGATTGTACTGTGTTAAAAAAAGATCATGCCTCACTGTGAAGCTGCGAAAAAATACGATTAAATCCTTGCATCTTCTTTATTTTTGTGGGAGTGTATATGTAGACATTTTGTTGATTAAGTTGTACTTTGAGCTAATCGTACTTTGTTTCCTGGGTCACACCGTGGAACTAAGCAGGTCACCAATGCATGCTGACTCACAAACTGCCTATAAGAAATTTGTGTAAGTCGATTACCCTTGTGGATAGGTAGAGATCAAAATTGTCACTGCTATACATGAACTAAACGTGTTAATTAATAAACTACTGAACCAGACACTGCACGTCTGCCGACTCTTACCACACAAGGTTCTCGTCGTCCGTCGTTGAAAAGCTCTGCACGTGAGACGTTGGTAGCAGTAGGTTCACATAACAAAGGCGACTTTTTTCCACTTTCTAGCCTTTTGCATTCCATTGGATTCTCAACAATCCAAGCGAGGAAAACACATCACCTATTGCAAGAAAATCGACTCGGTCAATTACTCCATCGATCACCATTCTCTCTATTCCAGTCATGGTGTTGCAGGTGGTTAGGCCCTCAAGGTCAAGAAGTCTTTTGCCTTGGAGTCTGGAGGGTGTTGGTATACTTATTTCATACCAACAAAAAGCTAGAAAGGGAAGTGCGCAAGGAGATGTTAGGTTTTCAGGATTGTTTTTCTTAGCAGCCGGGTTGTTCGTCGTATGTGTGAGCTAAACACGATGCTAGAGTCCGAGTAGTTCTCGCATCCGAGTAGTACTCCAGGTAGTAACCGACTAGGTTTGCTCATAGGCTATGTTTAGCATATATATGCGTGTACCCCCAGACTATGCAATACACAACGAAAAAGATCAATACAAAGTATACAACAGGCTCGACACGAGCTTGTAGCCATCATATCTCGATTCAGTGCCTTTACGTTCCGTTGTCGAGAGTTTCCGGCGAGAGAGCCAAGTTCCCGTCGAAGTCGAATCGATGAAGAGAAGCTAGCCAGCCCAGGTCAAGTACACGTACGCAAGTCTACGGCGAGATACGTGCACGTGCTCCTGATTGAAGAAATCAATTAAGTAGTGTGTCTGTGTGCTTGCTAGCTTGTACGTGTGTACATAGCTTCGGGTGATTTGATCTGCAGGATCAAAAGCCAACAATTGGTATCAAGAGCCTCGACGATCTACGATCTATGATGGGGGACAGCGATGCTGAGTCAGCCAAGTCCAGCAACGGCGGTTCTAAGGCGAACAAGAACGGCAGCAAGGTGAAGAAGGGCGGCAAGTCAGCGACTAGTGGTGGCAGAACGGGCGGCGCCAACGTACTGGCGCATCGCAACATCCCCATCCAGTACCCGATGCTCACTGACGCCAACTACGGCGTGTGGGCGGTCAAGATGAAGATCATTCTCCGAACCCTTCGAGTGTGGGAGGCCATCACGGACGACGACGTCGACCAGGAGTGCGACGAAGGTGCCATGGCCGCCATAGACCAGTCTGTGCCGGATTCCGTGCTAATGACATTGGCGGAGTTCGAGACGGCAAGAGAGGCATGGAACACACTCAAAGAGATGAGAGGATCAGAGAAGATCACATCACGAAGGCTCGGGAACAAGTGCTGAAGCGCCAATTTCACAAGTTGCAGATGGAGGAAACTGAATCGATGAATGACTATGCCATGCATCTGACTACTTTGGTGGGAGAGATCCGCGCGCTTGGTGCAAAGCTCGACTAGACCGAGATTGTGGAGAAGTTTTTCAGCTCTGTGACTAATAAATTCACATACATCATCGGCACGCTCGAGCAGCTTTACGACATCGACGACATGACCATAACGGAGGCAATCGGACACTTGCGGACATGGGAAGAGAATGCACGTGGCTGTCGGAAGGACAAACGAGGAGGTGGTGACCAACTCATGTACTCTCGCGCAGATTGGGAGTCCCCAAGTAGCAAAGGAAGGCGCAACGTTGGCGAAGGCTCAAGCAACGCGAAGCGCGGCGGACAAACCGAAGAAGGAAAAGTTAAAGGCAAGCCACAAGGTCGTGGTAAGGCCGACCGATCTAAAGAGCGGAAGCCACAGAACTTGGATATGTCCGAGGTCAAGTGCTATAACTGCAATTAGATGGGTCACTTTGCGAAGGATTGTCCGGAGCCTAATAAGAGGGAGATCAAGGAAAATTTGGCGAAGCAGGAAGACGAACGTCCAGGTCTTCTGATGGCTGAAGTTTGTGATCTCGTAGAGCCTAACAAGCGGTAGATCAAAGAAAATTTGGCGAAGCAGGAAGACGAACGTCCAGGTCTTCTGATGGCCAAAGTTTGTGATCTCATCGAAACAGCGGTTGTGAAACCAAACCGGAAGGTGCTACTTCATGAGAAAAAGGTAACACCAAAGTTATCCGTGAGCCAGAACGTGTCGTGGTATCTAGACAAGGGTGCCAGTAACCACATGACGGGGTGCAAGGAGAAGTTCCTCGAGCTGGAATATGATGTTCAAGGCTCGGTCAAGTTCGGTGATGGTTCAAATGTGGAGATTTGCGGGAAAGGTTTTGTCCTCTTCGAGGGTCTCACAGGAGGACATCACATACTCACTGGAGTATACTACATCCCATGGCTTCGCAACAACATCATCTATGTCGGGAAACTTGACGAGAATGGATGCAAGGTGGATATTGAGAACGGAGTAATGACGATCTTCGACAACCTCCGAAACGTGCTAGCGCGTGTGAATTGCACGCGGAACAAGCTCTATATCCTCGACCTTGATCAATCTCAACCGGAGTGTTGGCTCGCCAAGAGTGATGATGATTCGAGGTTATGGCATGCTAGATTTGGACACGTTAACTTCTACGCCTTGAAGAAGATGTCGAAGATGGAGATGGTATCTGGGATGCCATTTATCGACCATGTTGATCGAGTATGTGACGGGTGCTTGGTTGGAAAATAGCACCGCAGGCCGTTACCTCCTCAGTCTACCTATCGTGCAAATGATGCACTCGAGTTGCTCCATGGTGATCTATGTGGCCCTATCACCCCAGCAACTCACGGAGGAAAGAAGTATTTCTTCCTTGTGGTAGATGACTACTCGAGATACATGTGGGTCGTGCTCCTACGATCTAAAGATGAGGCGTTTGGAGCATTCAAGAAACGGAAGGCTGCAACTGAGACGGAACACAAGTTGAAAGTTCGCGCTCTACGGACAGATCGCGGCGGAGAGTTTATGTCGAACGAGTTCAATGACTACTGCGAGAAGATTAGCATAAAGAGGTTCCTCACGGCACCTTATACGCCACAACAGAACGGGGTTGTTGAAAGGCGCAATCGAACCGTCGTTGACATGGCGAGAAGTTTACTCAAGAGCAAGAACTTGCCGGGAACCTTTTGGGGAGAAGCTATCTCGACGGCGGTCTATCTTCTCAACCGGGCTCCAACGAAGGCGGTGATTGGCAAGACTCCGTATGAAGCAATTTACGGACGGAAGCCAAATGTGTCTCATCTACGAACGTTCGGGTGCGTGGCCCATGTGAAGACGGCGGAGCCGCATCTCTCAAAGCTTGCCGATAGTAGCACCAAGATGGTGTTCATCGGATACGAGAGGAGTTCTGGCACCAAGGCATACCGCTTCTACGATCCACGAACCAAGCGTCTACGGATTTCACGCGATGTTGTTTTTGAAGAAAACAAAGCGTGGAATTGGAGCACAGCAGCCGACGATGCTCCAAATGGTAACATATTCATAGTTGAATTTCCAACTGATGATGATGTAGGGGAGGACGTCCAGGTAGTTGGCAAGACTCCCAGCCAAGGTGACCACTATGGCAGTGATCATCATGGTGCTGACACTGACGACGACGTGCATGGGTCGCAAGGTGATAGCGACAACGACGCGCAAGACACGGGTGAAGATCTCGGCAACGACATTGACAATGAGGCGCATAGTGATGATGACAATCAAGATGATGGTCACGATCACGACGACTATGCCGACGACGCGGATGCCAACGACCCGACATCTACCACGCCCGAGACTCAACCGTCTTCCTCAAGTGCATCGACGCCGACACAATTTGTGTCGCCTCCTTCGCAAGCCACAACGGATTCTTCCGGGCCTCGTCGCTACAAGACCCTCAAGAAGGTCTATAAGTACGCAAAGCCAGTTACGCTCGAGTACTCCGATTTGTGTTTACTCGGAGTTGAGGAGCCAGCGAACTTCGTAGAGGCGAGCAAAAGTTCAAGTTGGACGCACGCCATGGATGAGGAGATGAAGGCGATCGAGAGCAAGGGCACGAGGACTTTGGTAACCCAACCTCCGAACCAAAAGGCGATAGGTTTGAAGTGGGTTTACAAGTTAAAGAAGGACACGAAGGGTGCCATTGTGAAGTACAAGGCAAGACTCGTTGCAAAGGGCTACGTACAACGTCAAGGAGTTGACTATGAGGTGTTTGCACCAGCTGCTCGCATCGAGACGGTGAGAGTGCTCCTAGTTTTGGCAGCACAAGAGGATTGGAAGGTTCATCATATGGATGTGAAATCCGCTTTCCTCAACGGCGACCTCAAAGAAGAAGTGTACGTGGAACAACCCTTCGGCTATGAGAAGAAAGGCGAAGAAGGAAAAGTTTACAAGCTCAAGAAGGCACTTTATGGGTTGAAGCAAGCGCCAAGAGCTTGGAACTCAATGTTAGACCGAAGTTTGGTCTCGCACGGGTTCAGAAGATGTCCTCTCGACGATCCGAAAGACAGTCTACCAAGCATCAAAGAACAGGTGAAGGTTGAAGACGCGACCAAGGAGGAGCGCTGGCGTCAAGTTACGGATCAGCCGGCGACAGCAAAGACGATTCCTGGGATGCTACGAGAAACGATGAAGGCAATGCCAAGGGTCAAGCCTACGAGCAATCATGTATGGGATCCAGGTCGTAGCTAGGATGTCGTGTTTAGGGGGGTGAATTTGAGCTAAACACGGTGCTAGAGTCCGAGTAGTACTCGCATCCGAGTAGTACTCCAGGTAGTAACCGACTAGGTTTGCTCATAGGCTATGTTCAACATATATATGCGTGTACCCCAGACTATGCAATACACAACGAAAAAGATCAATACAAAGTATACAATAGGCTCGACACAAGCCTGTATCCATCATATCTCGATTCAGTGCCTTTACGTTCCGTTGTCGAGAGTTTCCGACGAGAAAGCCAAGTTCCCGTCGAAGTCGAATCGATGAAGAGAAGCTAGCCAGCCCAGGTCAAGTACACGTACGCAAGTCTACGGCGAGATACGTGCACGTGCTCCTGATTGAAGAAATCAATTAAGCAATGTGTCTGTGTGCTTGCTAGCTTGTACGTGCATACATAGCTTTGGGTGATTTGATCTACAGGATCAAAAGCCAACAGTATGAAATGTAGCAGCAGATGTAGTGACGCATGATTGATTGGTTCAAATTGCAAAGATCAACGATTAAGCGGAAACCACATATAATAAGGAAAAAAAATACTGAGAGGCCGCTGTAAACCATTCTTCGGAAAAGGAAGATCTTTTGTAGGAAATTCTCCGGCCATTTTGACATCTGTAAGTACTATATACCAATTGCTTAGATAAAATAGTTAGAACTTTGACGGATATTGTCGAGTCGATAAGGTGTGTATGCTACTGGCCCGGTCATACTCCTGCGGAAAACTGAAATTTTGTTGTTGTACCTACACTTGCTCGGGTCGATTTGTGATTTATAATAGATAAGTATTGTGACGCGGATTTGGTGAACATGGATGCGCACGCACCCTTTGTAAATAGTAAATTAAAAAATGCTAAAAAAATCAAAAAAAATAAGAATTTATTTTTATAATATATATAGTCAACCGGTATACTCGCATATGAAGTTTCACGAAGAAATCACATCCGTGGTAATCTGTGCAAAAATGACAAAATCAAAGCTAATCGAAACTATATTAAAAACACTGTTTAATAAATAGTATGGCCGCATTTGTATTTTCTTCACTAAGAATATCATGGGTGTCAATACATCATGAACCTTCACACGTGAGTAGAATGATCGATTAAGTTTCATACCGCGAAACTTTAGATTTCTATTTATTTTTTCTAGTATTTTTTATGAATTTACTATTCACGTGGGTGCGCGCGCACCCATGTTCTGCTTTATATTTTCGTAAGTATTGTTGCTTCATTCTTTTCATTAGTACAGTATGTCAACATAACAAGGCACCCATCAAACGTCAAGGTCAATGCCGAGAGTGGTCTTTCTACCATGCACGGGATATATCGCGTATGCATCCCATTTGTTATTACTTTGAGATGTGTGCTCGTACGTTATTTGACTATTTATAAAATTTGTCTCGATACAAAGTGTTCCATAATGTTTCGTTGAGTTTTTGTCATGTTTCAAAGTGTACCATAATGCATAATTGTGTACCAAAAAATAAAAACGGACTTGTTTCCAATCGAATTTGCCAGTAGACGAAGGTATACAGTAAAACATTAAGCTACACTTTGAAACAAGAAAAACAAAATTCCCAAAAAACATGGCATGAATATCAAAACAATGGTGGACTGTGGATCCATACACCATTACTTTGTAGAACATCATTCTATTTTGTCCATGAGTCTTTCGTACTTCACTTTGAAAGTCTGTGTTTTCTTCTTCTTCTTAACAATTGATGCCTGATTTTTGAAAGGCTTTCTAACAACTAATATAACGTTTACTCTATAAAAGTTACTAGCAAAATCACCAAAACCCTGCTCCTCCACATAAAACTCGCCGACCATTCCTGCAAGAAACCAGGGACGGAGTCAGGATCCAAGAAAAGGGGGAGCCAAAGACAACTAACCAAACTCCAGGGGGCAAACATAAATTTGAAGACTATATATGCAAGTTTTTCAGGAACTCTGAAGGGTATATCTGTTGGGGATCGTTGCAGAAATCAAAAAAATTCTACGCATCACCAAGATCAATCTATGGAGAAACTAGCAACGGGAGAGGGGAGTGCATCTTCATGCCCTTGAAGATCGCAATGCGAAAGCGTTACAAGAACGCGGTTGGTGGAGTCGTAAATGCAGCATTTCAGATCGCGGTCGATTCCGATCTAAGCGCCGAACAAAGGCGCCTCCGCGTTCAACACACGTACAACCTGGTGACGTCTCCCACGCCTTGATCCAGCAAGGAGGAGGGAGAGGTTGGGGAAGACTACTCCAGGAGCTGCACGACGGCGTGGTGGTGGTGAAGGAGCGTGGTTCTCCAGCAGGGCTTCACCAAGCGCTACGAAGGACGAGGAGGTGGAGAGGTAGGGATCCGCTGAGAGAGCGAGAGAGAGAGAGAGACTTTCTTCTATGGCATCCCCAAAACCCCCCACTATATATAGGAGGAGGGGAGGGGGATGCGCCCCCTCTAGGGTACCCACACTAGGGGGCGGCAGCCCTAGATGGGATGGAGGGGGCAGTCAAGAGGAGGAGAGAAGGAGGGCTAGGGTGGGCCTTAGGCTCATCTGCGCCTAGGGTTTCCCCCTTCTCCTCCTTTGCTGCGCCTTGGGCCTTGGTGGGAGGCGCACCAGCCCACTCAGGGGTTGGTACCTTCCCACTCTTGGCCCATGCAAGTCTCCGGGGCCAGTGGCCCCTTCCGGTGGTCCCGGTACATTACCGGTGACGCCCAGAACACTTTCGGTGGCCAAAGCCTCACTTCCTATCACTACGAGGGAAAGCCCTAGCAGTAGCGTTGGTATTTTGCCTATCAGTAGCGCTGGACGCCACGCTACTGATAAAGCGCTACAGCTAACGTGTAGCAGTAGCGCCTGTCATCCCACGCTACTGCTATACATGGATAGCAGCAGCGCGCTTTAGTGAAGATCGCTGCTGCTAATATCTCCAGCGCATTTTAGAAGGAAGCGCTACTGGTAAGGCAGCGCTACTGCTAACTTTGTTCCCCTCGCTACTGCTAGTTTTATTAGTTTTTTCTGCATATTTGTTTTGTATTTGAATAGGCTTTATACAATACACATACAAATGAAATCATAGCATATACATACAACTAGTCTCATCAAATCATGTCATCATCATAATCATCAACCAACACAAAGTGGTCTCTCTTCATCATCTCGAAAATAGCGATACAAGTCTCGATTACTTGCAACTACATCGTCATCCATCTAAACAATGATATACGCGAGAAGAGCTATCACTTTGAGTGAGAGCAGACCTATGCAGTACATGAGTTCGTATCCCTCTCTCGCATTAGCGTGAACCTAAACTAACTATTGCCTGTCGGTCGGAAACTGGAAATCGATACACCTGGGCCTAACACTCCAGCCACTCGTCGTATATATACTCCTGGCGTAGCACTTCTTCTCCATCGGTGATCTATGCACCTGCATCGTCATATGAGTCGGTGATATGCAACATATATAGTTGAGCAACAGAAAGAGACATACTTGGCAAAAATAGAAGCAACATATCATAAGCATAAATAACAAAGCTGATCGTACCCAAAATGCCCTAACTAGAGTGATCGTCGCTTCGAGGAGGACGGTTTAATTACATCACAAATAAAGTTTCGTCATGCATAACTCAAAGTTTCGTCATACAGAAAGTATGGACTAAACGAACACATTGTCATATATCGACAATCACTCCAACATGTCCTGCCATCCATCCAAGTCAGGGAGATAGTCCCCGAGCCTAGTGAAAGGCTTCAGGTCGAGACGCTGAGAGGCTACCCGTGTTCAGACGTCTTCCCGCGACATTTGTCCTTCTTCGTAGAACATCCCTGTTTTTTCATGCAATCACCAGAACCCTGTCCTTCATCGTTGCTAGCCATGTTTCCTACGATTAAATCTAGTCAATTAATTCTAGACCTAATGCTTTGCAGGAACGTTGACTCCTTCCCGGTGCGGCAAATCCCGGCACTCGATATGTCCTAGTTTGTAGCACAAGTCATGCTGAAATTCACGGAAAATTTCGGCATGACTTTTGCTAAAAAGTGGACAAATCGAGAACTTGAAATTTGCCGGAATGGAAATGAATCAACATTCCGGTAAAACATAGGCCACTCGACTTCATTCCCTGGAAACAACAAAGCCACTTCGGCACAATCGAAACATGTGCAAACACAACATTCCGGCAACACTGCCCTAATTAACATCTAGTTAAACAAACTCAATTCAAAAACTAAACCCTACTGAACTAATTAATATCTACATTATCTACTACTTAACATATATTATTACCCTAACTAAAAAACATCTACTATTAACCATACTGCCCTAGTTAACTAGTACCATATATACTACTACTAAAAATCATTATCTATGAACCCTAGTACTATAACATCTACTACTACTGCTAATTAACATGGCAGAGGAAGAAAAAGCAGAGAGAGAGGGGTGGGGGAGGGTGGGGGGCTTACAGAGAGGGGAGAGATGGTGGCGGGGAGGTGCTCGACGACGGAGGTAGGGGCGGCGAGGGCGGGCTCAGGATCGGGAGGCGGCGGTTGCTACCTCTTGAGCTTGCGTTGTATTCCCTCGAAGAGGAAAGGGAGATGCAGCATATATAGTAGCGTAAGTGTCGGGGATATACCCCGTGGCGTAACCCGGCCGGAAGTATAACCCGGCTGGACTTGGCGGTTTACTTGAGACGGTTTACACTTGGCGATTCACTGGTAACCTGGCGGGCGGATCACGGATGACAAGGCCCAAGGCCCAGAAGGCCGGTTCACGTTATGGTGGGCCGGTTTATGAAGAAGGCACAAGGAATATTCTCCTACAAAGGGAGCAAGACTAGGACTCCACTTGTAATAAAGTAGTCCTAATCCTACTAGGACTAGTCATGTAACCCGCCCCTTCAACATATATAAGGAGGTGCTGGGCTCCCAAAAGGGGGACAAGTTCTTACAAGTTAGAAGCGCCATAATCTCTAGGACTAGACACAAAGAGCCGGTTTACCGGCGACCCCATGAGGATCATAATGAGACCTAGCCTCAAACAGCATGTAGGGCTATTACCAGATGATGTTTCCCGGGGCCCGAAGCTGTCTAAATCCTTGTCTTGCGTTGCATCTCTCGATTCCGCTCAACCCCTCTCAAGCTACCACATAGATGCGTTGGCCTCACGACTAAGTCCTTTTGCTAGGACATCTGCCGTGACAAAACCACGACAGTTGGCGCCCACCGTGGGGCTATCACAAGATGGTTTCGAGTTCTTGAAGGGCAGCTTTGAAGGGCTCAAGGGTTACACAGTGGGCCG
Organism: Secale cereale; assembly: GCA_902687465.1. NCBI lineage: Eukaryota > Viridiplantae > Streptophyta > Magnoliopsida > Poales > Poaceae > Secale > Secale cereale. The sequence continues at coordinate 66,597,137 of LR738715.1, forward strand.
GATGACCAAGAGTCGTCGCGGCCGGATCTACATCGATGATGCAGGCTGGGGCCCCGAGGCCGATTCAATCGAATACGGGTATCGGGTCCCCTTCGGCGGCATCCACGTCTACATCGGCAAGATCGGCGAACCGGGCCCTGAGTCGGACATCTTCCCCAACGTCGTCGAGCCGGCTCAGTGTGCGAGAGAAGCCCGGATTCAGCCCGCCGTAAAGCGCGTCTTCGTCGGAGCAGTGCATGGAGTACAAGCCGAGGACGGATCAGATTCTGGTGGCGAGACAGTTGTCTATTCCGATGATGAATCTTCATCCGGAGAGACCGAATCTTTGTATCTGTTGCAGGACGGCCGGTCTGAGGGTGTGTCCGGTGGCAATAGTATTCCGGACCCCTTTGATCCGCCAAACAGGGTTGCTGTTTTCATGGCCGGATCACAACCTATGCAGCAGCCCTCAACGACTGGGGCGTTAACCTCAGAAGCAGCAGGAGCCAGAATTGGAGACCTTCTCCCGTCGCCTTCTGACATCCTATCCACCCTAGTTGACACTTTGACAGCACTCGCAACAGCAGAGGTAGCCCAGGCTGACAAGGAGCAGCATGATGCAGAGATCTCTCAGGTGAGGAACCGGATTGAGCGGGCTAAGTTGGATCTGGATGCAGAGAAAGCCAGGATGGCTACAAGACAGGCAGAGCTAGATTCCAAAGCTTTCCAGCTCAGGTTAGATCAGAACGCTTCACTGGAAGTAATGAACAGAAGACAACGATCTCGTTTGCCGCAGGTTTATGAGGCAAGGAATCTCTTCAGCACACCAGGAGCAGGAACCAGTAACTATGCAGAGGTAAACCGGGGAGGAGCCCCGGGAACTGGCGCGTCGGTTCAGCCACCAGCTGCAGAGCCAAATGATAACCCTCAACCGTAAGGGATCGAGATAGTCTTCGCGGGTAAGAATAACCCAATTTATTGATTCGACACGCGGGGAGCCAAAGAGTATTTATAAGCTTTGACAGTTGAGTTGTCAATTCAACCGCACCTGAAATATACTTACTTGCAACAAAAGATAAGTGGTAACAGTGATATGATAGTGATGATGGTGATAGTAAAAGTAAACAGCAAAAGTAAATAGCGATAGTAAATAGCAAAAGTAAATAGCACAAGTAGCGACTAGTGGCCAGCAGGATTTAAAACACTGTAGGCTAGGGAGACGGATGGTTGGGCGCTGCATGGATGAGATATATCATGATTCTAACTTGGGGCACGGCACACGGAAAAGTAATGATCATCTAGGCAAATATCAAACATTAGGCATGTATCCGTAGGTAGTTGTACGTGCTTGCAATAAGAACATGCACAACATCTTTTGTCCTACCATCCCGCTACGAACGGGGCCAAAAGGAACTTATGGAGATTAAGGTGCTCCTGTCAAAGAGCACCGGAACAAAGAAATGAACTCAATGGATACATGTAATCCTCAAACTACGGACCATCCCCTTTGGTGTCCCAAACTGTCACTTTTGGGATCGCCGGTTCCGAACCATAATAGGTGCAAACAACTCATAGATAGGATCAAGAACACAAATATATTCATGCAAATACATATGGTTCAGATCTGAAATCATGGCACTCGGGCCCTAAGTGGCAAGCATTAAGCATAACAAGTTGAAGCAAAGATGATAAACACCATTGTAGATGATAGGCAACATGCCCTCAACGATCTGACAAACTATTACATGATCTAACTCATCCAATCCCTACCATCCCCTTCGCCTACAGCAGGGGATTACTCACACATGGAAGGAGAAGTCATGGAGGGATGATGAGGTGGTGATGATGATGACGATGGCGACGATCTCCCCTCTCCGGAGGCCAATTCAGCCTCCAGATTAGCCCTCCCGAAGAAGAACAGAGGGTGGCGGCGGCTCCGCGACGAAAACTGCGAAAAGAACTTCTGATCTGGTGTTTCTCCGTCACGAGCTAAAATACGGGTCGAAGTAGGGAACCAGGGGAGGTGGGGCCCACCCAGGCGACCCCCCGGCACGGCCAGGGGGTGGGCCGCGCCACCAGGGCGCCTGGGCACCCCCTGGCCCCCCTCTGGTCCCTCTTCTGGCTTCGGGTTCCTTCGGGTGCGTGGATTTTCTGTGATTTTTCGTGGATTTTTCTGAGATACCTAAAAATCCGTTTTCCTGCACACAATAAAACCATACAGGCAGCTCTGCTGAAAACAGCGTCAGTCCGGGTTAGTTTAGTTCAAATCATTTAAGAATGAGATTAAAACAATATCAAAAGTGTTTGGAAAAGTTGATACGTTTGAGACGTATCAACTCCCCCAAGCTTAGGCTTTTGGCCTAAGTTGGCAGCAGCTACTGCCCCCAGGAGCCTCCTGCTCCGGGGGTATGGTGGTGAGACCAAGGGTCGTTGAAGGAAGCTGGCGCGTACACCGAACTCCTCGGAGTCTCCCACGAGGAAGGGTCCGTGCGCCAAGCAGAGGAAGACCCTTCACCAAACTCGATGGCGGTTTCTTCCTGAAAAGGTGGTAACTCACGGTGCTCCTCCTCGTCGGGCACAACCCCCTCCATGGGGTTATGAAACTGATGCTGGACCATGAACTCATCGAACTGGATAACATCAAAGGACCATCCGTTCCTGCGAGAAAAATCAAACAAAAGAGGTGCAGGTAGACGGATCCCGCGTTCCACGGTAGTTCCGAAACGCAAGATATAAACAAGATTATCAAGCTCAGAAGCCATGGTAACAAACTTATGCCTTTTCATAGCAGCAAGATCAAAGCTTAAATAAGTAAAAGGATTATCATCAGGGTGTGGGGTGCCTCCAAGATGTTCTAAGATAAGTGTGGCATAAATGCCACCATATAAGTCTCCCTTGTTACCGTTCATAGCAAGGCGTCGAGCAATTAAGGCACCTAGATTATAGTCAGACCTCCCTGAGAGGGCTGCTGCCAGGATAGCAACATCGGAGCAGAAATGTTGCTCGTGTTGTCACGAGCTAACACCCCTCAAGCAACATAATATGCAAAATACCTGAGGTGAGGAAATAAGATGCTGGAGATCTTCGACCGATGAATATCCCTCGTACCCATGCTGCAGAGAGAGTTGAAGATGGTTTTCAGCTCGGAGGGCTGAGTGGCCATTCTAGCCGTCCTCCCAACGTTCGGCACACCTATTATTTCACAAAACTTTCCTAAAGTCATGGTGATAAGATCATTGTAAATTTTAAACTCAATAGCACCTGAATCAGGATTATATCTAAAACTGTTAATGAAACTGGAGGTGATTTTTTGATACTGAGTAACACGGCACGTGACGAGCCGTGTCAGACCTGCATTAGCACAAAGATTATAAAACTCATCCTTGATTCCCGCAGCTTCAAGGAATTCATCACATGGAAACGCCATCGCACGTGCTGGACTTGTGTCTTCCAATAACTCCTGGGCACATGATCTTCATTATAGCTCACCCTAGCAGTCGAGGGTGAAGCTGCGGCTCTAGTAACTCGATCGGAGTGCGTGGGCCTCCTCTTCTCAAGCCACCCTTTTGCCCTTCCTAACAAACTCATTTCTGAAATTTTTGGCAATTTACATAAACAAGGATTAAAACAAGCTGAGTTAAGGCAAACTACTCAACTCACTTGCCCAAGGCATAAACTTGCATCAAAACTTGGAAACTAACTTTCTACACATGCATGCAAGCTCATCTATACAGCACCAAGAACTACTAAATACTCACAAATGAAGCCACCAATCAGAAATCTAATTGGAGGGGTGGAGGAGTCACATACCAGGGAGTATTTGCTCAAAATTTCAGCTCAAATGATGGGCTGTAGAGAGAGATCGAAGAATCGCCTCCAAGAACAGCAAGAACGCAAGAACAAGTGCAGAACTCGCGTTTTTGGAGAAAAAGAGAGAGGGATGAAGAAGACATACCTGGAGGGGGGGCCTGTGGGCCCCAGGCACCCTGTGGGCGCGGCCAGGGGCTAGGCCGCGCCAGCTGGCCGCCTGGGCCACTGGTGGGTCCCCCTGGCTGGCCCCAGGTCCCTTTGGGTCACTCCCGACGTGGAAATTTTTATTTTAATTTTTCTGGAATTTTTCTGAAAACTTCACTGTTGAAATTTTTTCGAAGTTCAAAAAGCTGTGAAACTCTCTGAAAACTTGAAGCAGTGAGTAGTATTGTGAAGTTTCAAAACATAAATACTTGGTACCGCAAGTAGAACAAAAGCTAAAATAAATGAAAACATAACAAGCTCAACTTTTTATCTATATAAAACACGTTTACTAGTAAGGTTGATCAAGTCTTACCAACAAACAGGCGATATATAGAGCAAAAAGTCTCACCTCTTACGAAGTAATTACTGAACCTTTACTTTGATGGACATTGTCCCCACCATGATAGTTTTGTATTTGTGAGGCACATATAGTGGACAGTCTCATTCTCCAATCTTCACGGTCTCGATATTTTCTATAGAGTTGAGGCCATGCCTTCTGTCGGTCTTCTTTGGAAAATATACCGTGTGTTCTTTATCATTCACATTGAAGGTAACCTTCCCTTTATTGCAATCAATAATAGCACCTGCGGTGTTAAGAAAATGTCTACCAAGAATAATGGACATGCTCCCATCCTCGGGCATGTCAAGCACAACAAAATCAGTAAGAATCAAACAATTAGCAACTTCTACGGGAACATCCTCACAAATACCTATCGGAACGGCGGTTGACTTGTCAGCCATCTGAAGGGAGATATCTGTAGGAATTAGTTTCTCTAAACAGAGCCTCTCGTAAAGAGAGAGAGGCATAACACTCACTCCTGCTCCAAGATCACATAAAGCAGTTTTGACATAATTATTCTTTATGGAGCAAGGAATGGTGGGTATACGTGGATCATCGAGCTTCTCAGGAATCTTGCCACTGAAAGAGTAGTTAGCAAGCATAGTAGATATTGCTTCATTAGGAACTTTTGTTTTATTAGTGACAATATCTTTCATATATTTTGAATAAGGAGGTAACTTAATAGCATCAGTCAAAGGGATTTGAAGAAAAAGAGGTTTAATCCACTCACAGAACTTATTGTAATGCTCTTCTTCTTTAGATTTGATGGACTTACCTGGAAAGGGCATGGGTTTCTGTACCCATGGTTCTCTTTCCTTCCCATGTTTTCTTGCGATGAAATCTTCTTTAGTGTACCTCTTACGTTTGTCAGGTGCTTCTTCTTCTCGAACCTCAGGCGGATCATTCTTCTCATTATCCTCACCTTCAGGTTCAGCACCGTCTTCAGTCTCAGCATCGGAGATAGATACAGTGTTGGGATCAACAGCTGGCTCTTCATCTGCAATAGGATCATTAGAATTGTCAGTCTCCTTATGTTTCTTCTTCTTCTTTGGAGAGCCAACAATTTCTTCTTCCTGCATTTGAGAATCTTGCTCGATTCTCCTCGGATGCCCCTCTGGATAGAGAGGATCTTGAGTGCTAGTTCCTCCTCGGGTCTTAATCCCAAAAGCCTGTAAATCATCTTGTTTGGCATTGTTAGCAAGCAAATCTTTTTGCACATTAGAAATTTGGTCAAGCTGAGTTTGAACCATATGAAAATGCTTCACAAGACATTGAACATCATTAACTGTTCTACCTAGAACATCAAGCAAACTTTTGATAGCAAGGGAATTATCATGCTACTGACTTTGTATCCTCTCATTAAAATGATTTTGTTTCATAATAAAATTATCAAACTCATCTAAACATTGATCAGGAGGCTTACCATGAGGGATGTCACTTGCGTTGAAATCTAAAAGAGAGTGTACCTCTACCATAGGAGGGTGAGTGGTAGGCTCACACAGCTTCTCAATAGGGGGTAGATTCTTCACGTCTTCAGCTTTAATACCTTTCTCTTTAATAGACTTCTTGGCTTCTCGCATATCTTCGGGGCTTAGAACAAACATGCCCCTCTTCTTTGGTGGTGGAGGTGGTTCAGGGACGGACCAATCTTCATGGCTTTTGGCAATCCTGCCCATCAAATCTTCTGCATCTTCCGGCGTCCTTTTCCTGAAAACACAACCAGCACAACCGTCCAAATAGGACCTGGATTCATCGGTTAGACCAGCATAGAATATATCGATTAATTCGTTCTTAGGGATTTCATGTCCTGGTCTAGCCCGAATCAGACCGCAGTACCTCCCCCAAGCTTTAGGGAGGGACTCATCCTGCAACTGTTTAAAGTTATAAATTCTTTGTAAAGCAGAATGTTGCATGTGAGCAGGAAAGTACTTATCAACAAAAGAGTGAGCTAAGTCTTGAGGACTCTTAATAGAACCACATGGGAGTGAATCATACCATGCTTTAGCACCTTCCTTCAAGGAGAAAGGAAGAAGCTTGGTCACATAAAAGTATCGTATCTTCTCATCTGTGGTAAACAGGCCACCCAACTCACCGAGTTTAGTCAGGTGTGCAATAGCATCATCATTTTCTCTGCCATAAAACGGGTCAGCTTCAACCATAGGTATAAGTGAAAGAACAACAGAGAAATCATAATCAGGATAATCAATGCATATAGGAGATGTAGCAAATTCAGGGTCAGGAACGGTTTTGTTCTTCAAAGACTGTTTTTCAAACAGTTTCTTAATAACTTCAGGGTCAGAGCCAGAAAACTCTGTCAGTTCCCTGCATAAATCTTCATCAAGCATATAGTAATCATCATCAAGGAGTCTCTCCTTGAGTTTACTCAAATCAGGATAATCATAAGTTTCACCAATAGGGTAGCGAGTAACAGGAATTTCAATTCCAGACTTTTTAGCAGCAGCAGCGATCTGTTTCTCAAGAGCATAACCAAGGGAACTAATATCATCAACAGTAGTAGAAGCATCATCAAGAGTATCGGACATAGTAACAGATTCAGTAGGAGCATCATGTGGTGGTGATGAGGCAAACTTACTCATAACAGAAGGTGAATCAAGTGTAGCACTAGTGCTCAGAACAGTACCTCTTCTTGTAGTGGATAGTAAGATCGGAACCTTGGGGGTCTCCTTTCTTACCCATAGCGGATAAAATGCAGCAGGTAGGATACTTCAAGTAGACTTGTAAATATTGCTATACTCCCCGGCAACGGCGCCATAAAACGGTACTTGATAACCCTCAACCGTAAGGTATCGAGATAGTCTTCGCGGGTAAGAATAACCCAATTTATTGATTCGACACACGGGGAGCCAAAGAGTATTTATAAGCTTTGACAGTTGAGTTGTCAATTCAACCGCACCTGAAATATACTTACTTGCAACAAAAGATAAGTGGTAACAGTGATATGATAGTGATGATGGTGATAGTAAAAGTAAACAGCAAAAGTAAATGCCGATAGTAAATAGCAAAAGTAAATAGCAAAAGTAAATAGCAAAAGTAGCGACTAGTCACCAGCAGGATTTAAAACACTGTAGGCTAGGGAGAGGGATGGTTGGGCGCTGCATGGATGAGATATATCATGATTCTAACTTGGGGCACGGCACACGGAAAAGTAATGATCATCTAGGCAAATATCAAACATTAGGCATGTATCCCGTAGGTAGTTGTACGTGCTTGCAATAAGAACTTGCACAACATCTTTTGTCCTACCATCCCGCTACGAACGGGGCCAAAAGGAACTTATGGAGATTAAGGTGCTCCTGTCAAAGAGCACCGGAACAAAGCAATGAACTCAATGGATACATGTAATCCTCAAACTACGGACCATCCCCTTTGGTGTCCCAAGCTGTCACTTTTGGGATCGCCGGTTCCGAACCGTAATAGGTGCAAACAACTCATAGATAGGATCAAGAACACAAATATATTCATGCAAACACATATGGTTCAGATCTGAAATCATGGCACTCGGGCCCTAAGTGGCAAGCATTAAGCATAACACGTTGAAGCAAAGATGATAAACACCATAGTAGATGATAGGCAACATGCCCTCAACGATCTGACAAACTATTACATGATCTAACTCATCCAATCCCTACCATCCCATTCGCCTACAGCAGGGGATTACTCACACATGGAAGGAGAAGTCATGGAGGGATGATGAAGTGGTGATGATGATGACGATGGTGACGATCTCCCCTCTCCGGAGGCCAATTCAGCCTCCAGATTAGCCCTCCCGAAGAAGAACAGAGGGTGGCGGCGGCTCCGCAACGAAAACTGCGAAAAGAACTTCTGATCTGGGGTTTCTCCGTCACGAGCTAAAATACGGGTCGAAGTAGGGCACCAGGGGAGGTGGGGCCCACCCAGGCGACCCCCCGACGCGGCCAGGGGGTGGGCCGCACCACCAGGGCGCCTGGGCACCCCTTGGCCCCCCTCTGGTCCCTCTTCTGGCTCCGGGTTCCTTCAGGTGCATGGATTTTCTGTGATTTTTCGTGGATTTTTCTGAGATACCTAAAAATCCGTTTTCCTACACACAATAAAACCATACAGGCAGCTCTGCTGAAAACAGCGTCAGTCCGGGTTAGTTTAGTTCAAATCATGCAAGAATGAGGTCAAAACAATATCAAAAGTGTTTGGAAAAGTACATACGTTTGAGACGTATCACCAAACTGCCAAGTTGTGCCAACAGAGCACGTGCCCACCCCTCCCGGCCACTATTCTAACCCGTTGGACAACATTGTCGCCGCCGCTTCACGGCTGGCCGCCCTTCCCATTGAGGGGACATCCCCCATAGAAATGGAGGCACGACAGGCCAAGGAGCTACTGGACACGGCGCTAACTCAGTAGCAAGCTTATTCCTATAGCCAGGAGAGGATTCATTCAACCCTCCGCCCAAGCCGGAGTTATACGAGGCACCTGGATGAACCGGCCGTATCTAGTAGCGCACGGAGGCAACATCGGCAGAGGCAGGATAATCCGGCAGGAGCAGGAGAACATGCACAAGAGGCGGCGGATCAGGCCAGGCATACTGCTTATAATGACGCCCGTTAGGCAACACCGGTTCACAACACCACTACAGTCGAGACAGGGATCATGTCTAGTTCCTTGGGGGTGCATTGTCTCATCCCCACTTTACGGAACGTGAAGTTACCCAAGGACTTCAAAGGTCCACGAAAGGTACCCAACTACACGGCAGATCTGGCTCCGGAGGCATGGGTGGAAAGTTATGAGATGGCCATGGAGATGCTCGACGTGGACGAAGCTGCATGCGCCAAATACTTCACAATGATGCTTGAAGGGACGGCCCGGACATCGTTAAAGGGTTTACCACCTAACTCCATCGGATCATGGGGGGAGTTGCGTCGCCGGTTTATCAATAATTTCAAAGACACGTGCAAACAACCGATGTCCGTGGTTGACTTAGCAACCTGTGTTCAAGGAGAACAAGAGTCCACCAGCAGTTGGGTGCGGCGAGTGTCAGAAATTTTGCACTCCTCCAATAGCATCAATCCAAGCACGGCTATAGTAACCTTGGAAGGCAATTGCCAGTTTGAGCCTTTGAGGCAGAAGCTGGGACGGCTCAAACGTGATTGCAATGACATGGGAATGCTCATGGGCGCTTTGGTAAAGTATGGGGACTCTGATAACACCAAGTATCCGGATGCGGATGGAGACAAGTCCGGGAAGGCAAGCAAAAACGGTAAACCGGTGCAGGCCAATCCGGCGGGCACAGGTTACAATGGCAAGCGTAAAGCGGAGGGCGGCTCAGATTTTGTGGCCAATACCAACGTTCAAGACAACGGGCAGCACCGCAAGGGTAGACCGCCCCCACGCAACGGGAGGCCACCCATTAATCTAGATCGCCAGTTGAACGTGCCTTGCCCAAAGCACGGTACAGAAGAAAACCCGGCTACACATATATGGAAATACTGTTTTATCATGCAAGAGCTTATGAAACAGGCCAAGTATAACCACGGGCCCCCCGGCGGGTTAGGTCCCGGTTTCCAGGGTCCGGGTTACCAGGGTGGTGGATCCGGATCAGGATACCACGGCGGTAACAATAACCACAATGGTGACAATCAGCATCAACATAATCAGCCACATGGTCAGGGTGGATACAATAACCAAGGCAATCAACAGCGTTAGCAGCAGCAGCAGCAATCCGGATATCAGAATAATCCAAAGGAGCTAAGCAGTGGGCAATATCATGTTTTCACCACAAGTTTGTGCAAACAGGATCAAAAGGTTCTGAAGAGAGCAGTACATTCTGTTGAACCGGCGATACCACGTTTTCTACGTTAGTCTGAGCAACCCATTGTATGGAGCAGAGAGGATCACCCGCCACGGGTTGATAATCCGGGTCAGTTGGCCTTGGTGGTGGCACCACAGGTGGGTGGTTATAAGTTCACAAAGGTGCTTATGGATGGAGGCAGCAGCATCAGTATCCTATACTATGAGACTTTTCGACGGATGGGGTTGACAGACAAGAAGCTTCGACAATCCAACACAGTGTTCCATGGGGTGGTGCCCGGTAAATTGGCTTACCCAGTTGGAAAAATCGATCTAGAAGTTACCTTTGGGGATGAGCAGGACTCTAGATCGGAGACGGTGACCTTTGAGGTTGTAAAGATCAGGAGCCCATATCATGCTCTGTTTGGGAGACCGGTTTACGCCAAGTTCATGGCTAGACCGTGTTATGTTTATCTACAGCTCAAGATGCCAGGTCACAAGGGAACCATCACGGTTCACGGGAGCCGTAAGATCGCGTTGGAATGCGAGGAAGGAGACGCGGCATATGCTGAAGCGGTTTGTGCTACGGAGAGCGGAAGTTTTATAAAGACAATGTTGATCCGGCAGATATGTCCCCGTTGAAGAAGCCAACTACAGAGCATGATCCGGCGTTGAAGTTTAAATCAGCAGAGGAAATCAAGCAGGTTGATTTTGTTCCGGGCGATTCGTCCAAGCAGTTCACTATCAGCGCTAACCTAGACCCCAAATAGGAAAGCGCGCTCATCGAGTTCATCCGTGAGAACCGGGATATCTTTGCATGGAAACCTTCTGACATGCCAGGTATACCGAGGGAACTCGTCGAGCACAGTCTTAATATTGATCCGAAATTTAAACCGGTCAAGCAGTATTTGCGCCGCTTCAATGAGGAGAGGCGCAATGATATAGGTGAAGAAGTGCCTAGGCTCTTGGCCGCAGGTTTCATCCAGAGTGGCTGGCTAATCCGGTACTGGTGCTCAAGAAAAACGGAACCTGGAGGATGTGTGTTGATTACACAGACTTGAACAAGGCTTGCCCAACTGATCCTTTTGCTCTCCCCCGTATTGATCAGATTATCGATGCTACGGCGGGATGTGAGCGGCTAAGTTTTTTGGATGCATATTCAGGTTATCATCAGATCAAGATGGCAGTTAAGGACCAAGAGAAGACAACTTTCATAACTCCCTTTGGAGCCTTCTGCAATGTATCCATGCCTTTTGGGCTCAAGAGTGCCCAAGCAACTTATCAGCGTTGTATGCAGAACTGCCTACAAGGGCAGATTGGAAGAAATGTCCATGCATATGTTGATGACATTGTGGTAAAATCCAGGAAGGAGGAGACGCTGATAGAGGATTTAAAAGAAACCTTTGACAACCTCCGAAATTACAAGATGATGCTCAATCCGGAGAAGTGTGTCTTTGGTGTTCCAGCAGGCAAGCTCCTTGGATTCTTAGTGTCAAACAGAGGGATTGAAGCTAATCCGGAGAAGATAAAGGCGATCAGGTCCTTGGCTAAACCGGCGTGTATCAATGATGTCCAGCGCGTGGCGGGCCGTATTGCAGCGTTGAGTCGGTTCATCAGCCGTTTAGGAGAAAAGGCGATCCCGCTTTACCAGATGATGAAGAAGACGGACCGGTTTGTCTGGAGCGATGCTGCAAACGCTGCGTTCGAGGATGTGAAGCGGCAATTGGCAGAACCACCAGTCCTTGCTGCCCCGGTTGACAAGGAACCACTGCTATTATACGTGGCCGCCAATGCCCGTGCAGTCAGTGTGGCTATTGTGGTGGAGCGCAAAGAGGCAGGCAAAGAATATCCGGTTCAACGTCCGGTTTACTACATCAGTGAGGTGCTCATTGAGTCGAAGCAAAGATATCCACACTGGCAGAAATTGGTATATGGCGTGTTTATGGCAAACCGGAAGTTGAAGCACTACTTCCAGGGCCACCGAATTACTGTTGTCAGTTCAGCTCCGTTAGGGGATATAATCCAGAACAGAGAAGCCACTAGCAGAGTGGCAAAGTGGGCCAATGAGCTTAGCCCGCACAGATTAAAATATGTGCCCCGTACTGCCATAAAGTCCCAAGCACTGGTGGATTTTATTAATGATTGGACAGAATTGCATGCACCTGAGGAGAAGCCGAATCATACATACTGGACTATTCACTTTGACGGTTCAAGGCAATTGGAGGGCTCGGGGGCTGGAGTCATGTTAACATCCCCACGAGGTGATAAGTTCTGTTACGTCCTCCGTTTACTGTTCCCTTGTACTAACAATGCTGCTGAGTATGAAGCTCTCCTCCACGGTTTGCGGATGGCCAAGGAGATCTAGTAGGCCAAACCAAACAAATAATTCGAAGAGACTTGCAAGGATATTATGAGCACACATAAAAAGTTCAGAGAAGAACCAAATATCTTTCATAGATAACCTTGATCATAAACTCACAATTCATCGGATCTCGACAAACACACCGCAAAAAGAGATTACATCGAATAGATCTCCTCGAAGACCGAGGAGAACTTTGTATTGAGATCCATAGAGAGAGAAGAAGCCATCTAGATACTAGCTATGGACCCGAAGGTATGTGGTAAACTACTCACAACTCATGGTGAGGGCGATGATGATGATGATGATGAAGGCCTCCGTGATGGATCCCCCTCCCGGAACAGGCTCCAAGATGGGATCTCCATGGGAACATAACCTACGGCGGTGGAATTAGGGTTTTCTCTCTGCGTATGGAGTTTCTGGGTACGTAGGTATATATAGGAAGAAGGAGGGCACCGGGGGCCATGTGGGCCAGCCTCGAGGCAGGGGGCGCGCCCTGGGAAGGGGGGCGCGCCCCCCACCCTCGAGGGCAGCCCAGCTGTCCCCTGACTTGGTCCTCACGCTTTCCGTGCGTGATTTTCTCCAAAAATATCTCTCGCGAAGGTTTCATTCCGTTTGGACTCCGTTTGATATTCCTTTTCTGCAAAACCCTGAAATAGGCAAAAAAACAACAATCTGGACCTGGGCCTTTGGGTTAGTAGGTTAGTCCCAAAAATGATATAAAAGTGAATGATAAAGCCCATTAAGCATTCAAGACTTCATAAATAATAGCATGGAACAATCAAAAATTATGGATACGTTGGAGACGTATCAGTGCCCTACTCTGTGGTTCTCAAGTTTCCCGTGCGTGGTTTTCTCCAAAAATATCTCTCCCGAAGGTTTCATTCCATTTGGACTCCGTATGATATTCCTTTTCTGTAAAACCCTGAAATAGGCAAAAAAACAGCAATCTGGACTGGGCCTTTGGGTTAGTAGGGTAGTCCCAAAAATAATATAAAAGTGTATAACAAAGCCCATTAAACATCCAAAACATCATAAATAATAGCATGGAACAATCAAAAATTATAGATACGTTGGAGACGTATCAACCTACACTTGCTCGGGTCGGTTTGTGATTTATAATGGATAAGTATTGTTGCTTCATTCTTTTCATTAGTACACTATGTTAACATAACAAGGCACACATCAAACGTCAAGGTCAATGCTGAGAGTGATTTTTCTACCATGCACGGGATATATCGCGTATGCATCCCATTTGTTATTACTTTGATATGCGGGCTAGTATTTGACTATTTACAAAATTTATCTCGATACAAAGTGTTATATAATGTTTCGTTGAGTTTTTGTCATGTTTCAAAGTGTACCATAATGCATAATTGTGTACCAACAAATAAGAACGGACTTGTTTCCAATCGAATTTGCTAGTAGACGAAGGTATACAGTAAAACATTAAGCTACACTTTGAAACAAGAAAAACTCTAACGTAATACCCCGAAGCAAAACAAAATTTCCGAAAAACATGGCATGAATTTCAAAACAATGGTGGACTATGGATCCATACACCATTACTTTGTAGAATATCATTTTGTTTTGTCCATGAGTCTTTCGTACTTCACGTTGAAAATTTGTGTTTTCTTCTTCTTCTTAACAATTGATGCATGATTTTTGAAAGGCTTTCTAACATCTAATATAACGTTTACTCTATAAAAGTTACTAGCAAAATTACCAAAACCCTGCTCCTCCACATAAAACTCGCCGACCATTCCTGCAAGAAGCCAAGGACCGGGATCCAAGAAAAAGGGGAGCCAAAGACAACTAACCAAGCTCCAGGGGGGGCAAACATAAATTTGAAGACTATATATGCAAGTTTTTAAGGAACTCTGAAGGGTAGATCTGCAAAAATTTCAACCTTGGGGGGAGGGCATGGTTCCTCCTCGCCCTGGCTCCGTCACTGCAAGAAGCTTCATCAAAGGGCCAATCCCATCGGTCAGATCATGGAATTGTATCCATATTTTGAAAGTGTTGAGGCCAATCGTTGTCGACGGTTTGGTGAAGCCTTCATGTATAGCTAGCAAGACCGGTCGCACTTGGAAAGTCCAGGCCCCCCATCCATTACCTTATCCCAATTTCCGAGGCATGATAATTGCATAGTATAAAGATTATTGCCCAAAGATCAAAATTTGACTGTTTGGGCCAAATCTCATGCGCTCCTCATATTCTTGTAAAACCAGAAATCACAATACTTAGCATTTGCATGCACTTTACTGATCACCAGCCACCTGGCCTCCGTAACTTCTACCAGCATCACATCGTCATAAACCAGGTCATGTATCTCTTCTTCATCAATGCCCAATTGATTCACCAGATCCTCAAGTTCTTTCTCCTCGCGAACAGCCGAAGGCGATGTTGTAGCTGCCATCGCCGAACTGCTTCAGCGCGCTGGGGAAGTTTCATAACCAAAAACCCTACCGCCGCTGCCACGCCAAGGCCGAGAAGCAATGCAAGGTTGCTCCTAGTTCAGCCCGAACACGAGATAAGAGGGGAGGGGAAGGAAGGAGAACGACGGGAAGGACTCAACGGCAACCCAGTTCACCATGGCTCACATCTTCCACTTCGGAGAAGTGAACATTCCTGAATAGGCATTTTAAACAAAAATAACATTTCTAAATAGTACCGAAAATGCCAAACAGAGACCGAGCTTCATGGAGGTCTTTATTTGAAAACTTTAAAATTCAAACTTTTCAGTTTCAGAAAATTCTGAAAATAAACACACATATACCTAGATACATAATGCACACGTGTGCAAATTTTCAGGTCAAAGTACAATAAAACGTGAGCTACACAAAAAAAAACAAATCTAAGGCTTTTTAACATATGTATTGTTCATCTTTAAAGTCTATGATTTATTTATTTATTTTTTTGCAGCTCGCAATCTAAGGTATTTCATCCTGAAATTTTTCACACATACATTTTCCATCCTTGCATACACGTGTATTTTTTCAGAATTTTTTGAAACCAAAATTTGTGAATTTTGGATTTTTCAAAATAAAGTGCTTCATGGAGCTCGGTCTCCAAAATGCCCTACTCTTGACTCAACGGTACCAATGATTTCTTTGTGCTACCTGGCTAGTATAGAATGAAACAATTTCTTACGAAATGTATGTCTTTATAGTTTGTACTTTTGAATGGCAAAAAAAAAAAACTTTACTACACCAATAATATCAAGGGGCAGCCAGCTCCAGGTCTCCGGTTTTCCTCGCCGCCTGCTGCTGCAGCAGCTCGCTCCTCTGCGCCTCCGCCTTCTTCTGCTGGACCCTCTCACCGTACATATAGGAGGCGAAGCCCCAGAGGGAGAGCACGAGAGCTATGCCCTTTGGCCCGTCAAACTTCTCGTGGAGGAAGAGGACGGCGAGGATCTCGGAGAGCGGCAGGAGGACGGCGATCATGATGCCGGCGAGGAGCGAGGAGGCACAGGTGATGAGCCCCATGATGCCCAGGTTGAGGAGCTGCCACGACACGGCGTCCCACACGAGTACCAGATAGTAGTTGGTCTCGCCGAGCCCGAACGCCGCCGCCTCGCTCCGCAGCGCCCCGAAGTCGCTCTTGATGGCCATGCCGAGCAGGCACACCATCGTGCCGGCCGCGCCCATCACGGCCTGCATCTGCATCACCGTGGAGTAGGGAGGCGGCGTCCTCGCGGCGGGTCCTGTCCGGCGCCCGTATCGCTCCATGGCGACCTCAACGAGCGGCAGCACGAGCCCGGCGAGCGCTGCTGCAGCGATGCCCTCGCAGAACCCGGTCCAGTACGTCTTGGATGGCTCGCCAGCCGGCTTCCCGGACCCCGGCCCGACACCGAGCACTTCCGGGCCAATGATGAGCAGCATGACGGCGTTGGCGGAGAAGGGCGTGAAACGGAGCCCAACGAAGAGGAACGCGAACACGGCCGTGAAAGCGAGCTGTGTCGCCAGCAGCAGCGACGACGTGGACAGCGGCAGCGCCTGCGACCCCATCGCGTACACGAAACACGACACGGCGTACAAACTGCCTAGCACGGCGGCCGCGCCGACGAGGCGAAGCGGGAGGAGGAGGTTGGCGATGCCGTGGCGGCGGCCGCGGAAGAGGGAGACGCACAGGGGCGGGAGGAGGAGCGGCCAACCGGAGATCTGAAGCAGCGCGGAGAGCCACAGGCGTTGCCCGCCGTGGACAAAGTAGACCCGCAGTAGGAGCGGCCCGCCGGCGCCGATCAGGACGAGGCAGGCGCTGAATATGACCAGCAGCGAAGGCCGGTAGCGAGCTGGCGAGGCCGTCGGGGTGGCCATGGCGCGGGGCGGCGAGGTGCTTGGCGTCTTTGCTGCTTCTTGCATGGCTGTACTGGCACTAGCAGATGTGGATGCCATGACGTGTCTTAGCTCAGCTGCAACTGCAAGCTCGAGATGCTCCCTTGGTTGGATGCTCCAGATGGCGATGAGCTTATGTGTTACACGACAGGCTTGTAAGGTATATATAGGAGCAGGAAGGTGTGAAGCTCAACCACAGAGAAAAAACTAACTAGACAAATTAGTTAGTAGGTGAGTCAATCATAAAGGAAAGAGAGAAGTACACACGTACTAGTAACAGTTAACAATGAGCTCTCTGGTCCATCTGTTATGAACTCTTAAGATATATTTGTCCTGGAGCATCTACTACTACATCTGCATTCATCTAGATATTTTTCGCGTACGTTTAATATTTATAAGAGCTTCTACAGTCGGATTGAACAAATTTAGCCCCTCAAATATCCACAAACATGCCCGCTCAACATCCGGGAGTGTTCGCTTTGGCTCCCTATTTATTTTAGTCATTTAGCCATGTCCCTCGTCCAGTCACATGCATGTGATTGATGAAGAAGGAGAGAGAAAGAAAATAAATAGCGAAGAAGGAAAAAATATGTTCTATGAGGGCCGAATCCTATGTGGCGGACGCAGGACCACCGACTGTGCATGCATGATCACTCCTCGTACCCATCCAATATATGAGATGAATATGAGGGCTCCCGGACAGCCCGGGCATTTAGGGAGGCTTTGAGGGTTCGGTTGGGTCAACCTTTTACTACTTTTTGCTTCTCTCTCATGTCCGATCAGTGGTTCTCGTGCTGCCTCCGTCAATTTAAGGAATCCGGCTGTAGATGCTTTAAGTCACCTAAAAATGACGCAATAATTTATCGGTTTTATAAAAGAAGGAGGCAATGCGGCATGAAGCTCCAACCGCCAAGTCTGGAACGAGGACATGACATGACCTCGCCTGATACAAGAGGGGTGAGGGTAGGAGAACGATCATGGAGACGAAGGGGAGAGATTATCGATGGAACTATTTTCTTGTTTCCAGGCAATTGATAATTAGTCCTTCCCATTTTCGTGATTGAACATACAATAGTTTCTTATTTTCAACATTTAGTCCCAAGTCACAACTCATAAGTACAGTATTACTCCCTCCGTTCCACAATGTAGTGTATATAGATTTTTGTGAAAGTCAAACTTTGCCAACTTTGACCAAGTGTATAGAGAAAGTTGTCTACATCTACAATACCAAACATGTACATTCTGAAAATATAACTCACTATGTATTCAATGATGTGCATTTGGTATTCTAGATATACATACTTTTCTCTATAAACATGATCAAAATTTGTAATGTTTGACTTTTGTAAAAATCTATAGACACTACATTATGGAACGGAGGGAGTATTACATACTAGTTTGTTTTGTGCCCTAAACAAATTCATTCACCGCCCTAAACAATCGTTTGTTTTGTGCTTTTATGTCACGACACACGACCGAGTAAGGGTCTAAGGGATGACACTTGCTTCATTGACCAGGGCTCAGCAGCATTTTGCGTGCATGCGAGCGAAACGGTCAGCGTGTCATAAGCCCGGACTCGTGCCGTGTTTAATTTAACCATTCTCTCTCTATCCAACAGCCGACGTGTATCATCGGTCAAGTCCACGTCGGCACCGGAAAAATACTAAGCTTCTCTAATAGAGTACACTACAATACATACTCCACACATGCATGTACGTACACGTCATAATTGTTTACGGAGAAGAAAACAAAGGAGAAGCGCCTGCGCAGAAAGTGCAGCTTTGGGCTGCATGTGTTTGGTAATTGGTGTGCACATGGACCGAGTAATTAGAACGCATGTGCCTCGTTGGCTTGTTGCTTCCAACTTGGCATCGTTCATTTCTGTATCTTGAAGGATTTCTGTATCGTTCATTTAATTTGTTCCGTAATCTACTTTCTGATATGTGTGTTGGCATTCTTGTGAGGATCCAAATTGCTAACTGTCGCTGGACCGAGATCCCGGTGACCAGTAACATAACATGCTCCCTCTCTGGACCGGCCAATCGACATAAGCAGTGCATGGCTACAACATCCTACTCATTTCACTACATTTTTTAGAACACTTATTTCACTCAATTCAAAAAACAATTTCACCATTTCAAAAACTTAAGTCATATATATATCATTGGAAAAACATATTCCCCTCATTTCAAAACACTGATTTTATCCATTTCTAAAACTGATTTCACTCGATTAAAAAAATACGTTTCACTCATTTCAAAAAACATGTCACCCATTTCCGAAAACGGATTTCTACCTTCGATCCAAACCGTCCATTCTAAATCCAACAGGGCATGTCAACAGATCTCGGTCGTTGTAGCTCCGCTATCGCTAACTTTTTGGAAACCTAAAAGCTATGATATAGTACCGGTCACCATAGAATAATTTGCGATCGGTTATAACCAAAATTATTACCTTGTAAGTGTATATGTACCAAAAATATTTTGTTATCAATTGTACACGTA
Source organism: Secale cereale (assembly GCA_902687465.1). Taxonomy (NCBI): domain Eukaryota; kingdom Viridiplantae; phylum Streptophyta; class Magnoliopsida; order Poales; family Poaceae; genus Secale; species Secale cereale. The sequence goes on from LR738715.1 coordinate 66,616,451, forward strand.
ATTTTAATCCAAAACGACAA
>LR738715.1:66616629-66634144 GCA_902687465.1 Secale cereale
GGGGGAGATCCTAACAAGGTAACATCCAATCTTTCTTTGATGGACGTTTTATCTTGAATGAAGCTTTGACCTGGTAACGACTGCTTCACGACGACTCCTATGAACAGTGATGATGTTGCAACCCGGCAAGAAAATAAATCATCTATCCATAAGTTCATTAGTTAATTGTTGGATTTTCTTTAGCGATGTGGATTTTTGGAGCCTAGGTACACATGTAACCTGTTTAGCAACAAAAAAAGGTACAAGAAATCAAATATTTTTCTTATCTTTTTTGTAACAAACATTGCCTGGTGCATACTCACGAGTAAAGTTTCAAGACAAAATGACTTCCGTAGTATTGTTGGCACAAAAGACATAATTGCTACTTAAAAATGTGTGAATAGTAAGCTTAATATAGTATCATTTTTTAATCATTCGGCATGAGTGGTGAACTATCTCAACAACAATAAACAATAGTATCTATTTTTTTATTTGCCCAAATGACCACAAAATTCATTTTATCGTGAAACTTTACATATGAGTACTAAAGTAGACAATTCTTGTTCCAAAAAGTTTCAAATATATTTGTGTTTTTTTTACAATTCCGGTACATGTGCACTCATGTTCACCATAGTATTTTTGTTTCTTTAGTTCTTACTTAGCCAACTCCGCCTATGTTGTCTCAACATAGCCGGTCTCCGCCTATGTTGTCTCAACATAACCGGTCCCAAGCCCGGGTAAAGGAGGAGGGTTGTGTTAGACTTGGCGAGCCAACGTGAAAACTCAGCTACTCTTATGGAGAGGAAACCCAAAAGATTTTCGTTGGGGCGTAACCCTCTCAGCGACGCGCCACATCGGAACCCGGGTGTGGTGTCTGAAAGTGCAACTAATCCCCGGGTGGTTTTGGTAATTAATAACAACATATATATCATTGAACTAATATTCTCTTGAGAATCATTTCAGAAAAGTTCGATGATATGGGTATGGAAAAGTCTGAAGAAGTGGACCCCTCAAAATGCTAAGACAAGCATTGGCAAAAGCTCAAGACTCCATTTTTGGTTTAGTGATCAAAGATCACATTGAGTCCATAGGAAAAGCCAATACTATTAAAAGGGGATGAGGTTGTGTTAATGTTCTTGTTGCTCAAGTGCTTGGTGATCTAGCTCCCTCAACTATCAGCACTCTTCACTTTACAACACACTCATAAGTAATCTCGGACAAACCGATTCTGCAAACTCAGTCCCACCGAGATGAACCACTTCAGTTATTTCCCCAAACCCTAACTTCTCGGTCCATCCGATTATGAGTCTCGGTCTCACCGAAAATGTTCTGCCAACCTTCTGTAACCAAATGACAGCATTTCGGAATATCCGAGTTGTTGTTTTCGGTCACACCGAGATGGCAAACCCTAACCTTTGACTCACTTCGGACACACCGAGATGGTATTTTCGGTCCCACCGAAAATCCCAACGTTCACTATATTTGAACTTTCGGTCTGACCGAGTTTTCACTTCGGTCTCACCGAGATTGGTCAAATGTGTGTGTAACGGTTGGATTTTGTGTGGAGGCTATATATACCCCTCCACCCCCTCCTCATTCGTGAGGAGAGCCATCAGAAAGTACCACCACTTCTACCATACACTTTCTGAGAAGTGAACCACCTACCCTTGTGTTGAGATCAAGCCATTCCATTCCTACCATATGAAACTTGATCTCTAGCCTTCCCAAGTTGCTTTCCACTCAAATCTTTCTTCCACCACAGACATATCAGTGAGGAGAGTTGAGTGTTGGGGAGATTATCACTTGAAGCACAAGAGCAAGGAGTTCATCATCATCAACACCGTCTATTACCTTTTGGGGGGTGGTGCCTCCTAGATTGGTTAGGTGTCGCTTGGGAGCCTCCGTCTTGAGATGTGGAGTTGAACCAAGAAGTTTGTAAGGGCAAGGAGATCGCCTACTTCGTGAAGATCTACCCCGAGTAAGGCTAGTCCTCCGTGGGCGTAGGCCGTGATGGAATAGACAAGGTTGCTTCTTCGTGGACCCTTCGTGGGTGGAGCCCTCCGTGGACTCGCGCAGCCGTTACCCTCCGTGGGTTGAAGTCTCCATCAACGTGGATGTACGATAGCACCACCTATCGGAACCACGACAAAAATCTCCGTGTCACCAAACTGCGTTTGATCTTCTCCACCTCCTTTTTACATGTGCAATTTACTTTCCGCTGCATATACTCTAGAATTGCATGTGTAGGGTGTTACTTGAATTGATCTTAATTGTGAAACTGCCAAAAACCTTGCATGATCTAAAGGCAGATTTTTTATATTGTCAAGTAGTCTAATCACCCCCCCTCTAGACCTACTTTCGATCCTACAAGTGGTATCAGAGCTTTGGTCTCCATTGCCTTGGTTTCCATTGCATTGGACTCCATAAGCTAGGTTTCACAACCTAGGAGAGTATGGCGTCTAGTGAGGGTAATTATCGTAGAGGTCCTTACTTTGATGGTACAAATTTTGCTAGTTGGAAGCATAAAATGAAAATGCATATTCTTGGTCATAACCCAGCCGCATGGGGCATTATTTGTGTTGGTATGCAAGGTGATTTCTTTGAAGAAGGAAAAGTTCCGGATCGCGAAGCTACACCCGAAGAATTGAAGATGTTGCAAAACAATGCTCAAGCTTGTGACATTCTCTTCAATGCTTTGTGTCCCGAAGAGTTTAACAAAATCAGCCGTCTTGAGAATGCTAAAGAGATTTGGGATACTTTGGTTGAAATGCACGAAGGTACTGAATCTGTGAAGGAATCAAAGCTAGATATTCTTCAAGGTCAGCTTGACAAGTTCAAGATGAAGGATGGTGAAGGAGTCGCTGAAATGTACTCTAGGCTTGCTCTCATCACAAATGAGATTGCAGGCTTAGGAAGCGAAGAAATGACCGACCGATTCATCATTAAGAAGATTCTCAGAGCTTTGGATGGAAAGTATGACACCGTGTGCACTTTGATCCAAATGATGCCAAACTACAAGACTCTCAAGCCAACTGAAGTCATTGGAAGAATTGTTGCTCATGAAATGACACTTAAGGATAAGGAAGAGCTTCACAACAAGTCAAGTGGTGCTTACAAAGCTACAAGTGATGCTCCTACTACCTCAAGTGACAAGCTAATTTCCAATGAAGAGATAGGCCTAATGGTCAAGAACTTCAACAAGTTCTACAAGAATAGAGGCAAAGAAAGAAGCTCAAAGTCTAGATCATATGATGAAAAGAGATCTTCTAGTCGTGATCGAAACTGCTACAATTGTGGAAGACCCGGACACTTCTCAAATGAGTGTACGGCTCCCCACAAGAGAAGAGAAGAATCTCCAAGAAGAAGAGCAAGATATGAGTCACCTCGGAGAGAGAGAAGGAGTAGAGATGATCGTTATGAACGAAGACCTTCTCGGAGAAGCAAGGATTCGGAGAGGAAAGACAAGTCATCAAGGAGCTACACAAGAAGAAGACATCAAGCTCATGTTGGTGAATGGGTCTCCGGCTCCGACTCTGACAATCAATCCGATGGAAGCTATCACTCCGACTCCGACTATAGTCAAGATGAAGGTGTTGCCGGACTTGCACTCGTATCCTCCAACTCCAACTCCTACGACTTATTTGATTCACCAAATGAGGGAATTGGAAGATGCTTCATGGCTAAAGGCCCCAAGGTAACACACCCTGAATTCATTGACTTTGATAGTGATGAGGATGACTTGCTTGGTGAAGATGAGCTCCTGCATGATAAATCTAGTGAGCTTAGTAATGATGAAAATGCTAGTAGTCTTTATAGTCGAGAAGAGTCGAATGACAATGCTATGAAGGAGATTGAGCGTCTAACTAAAGAACTAAACACTCTTAAGTTAGCTCATGAAACAACTCAAGAAGATCATAGAGAGCTCCTAAGATCTCATGAGAAGCTACGCTTCGAGAAGCTCACTCTAGAGCAAGAACATGAGTTTCTAAAAGCGATCAATGACGATCTTCGAAAGAAGAGTTCTTCATATCTTGCCAAACGACTTCTCTTGTCTAATTTCTTGCCACCTATTAAGACTAAGCATGACAAGCATAAGAAAAATTCTTCCTCTAGTAGTAACAATAACAATGTTAAATCCAATATTGTTGCTTCTAGTAGTTCTCTTGATTCCACTAACAATGTTTCAAGCCAAGTTACACTTGAGCAAGAAAATAGCTTACTGAAGGAAATCATAGGGAAAGGTGTCTACAAGAGTCTTGCCGGAAGCAAGAACTTTGAGGAGATTGTTCGCAAACAAGGAAGACACCGGAAGAATCAAGGGATTGGTTTTGAGCGAAAGTTCAACGCCGAAGGTGTTGAGTGGGAAGAAGGTCAATACCCTACTCCACAGTTTGTCTCACAAAAGGAGAAGTATGATCCTACTTCTTCCAACGTGGAACAAGCTCAAGATGACCTTCCACCACAAGACCACAAGCTAAAGGCCAAGGACAAGCTTCAAGAAGAGATTGATGCATTCATTGAAGCACCTCAAGCCATGGTCAAGTGGGTTCCCAAGGACACATCAAGTTCTACTTCGTCAAGCTCAACTACAACACCAAGGATTCCCATCAAGATGATGTGGATCCCAAAGAAGAAGAACTAGTAGGTTCTTGAGGGTGACTCCGCCAACAAACTTCACTCATATTCTTTTTGGCAAGAACTTGTGCAATCAACTTTCACATCATGCACTTGTTCATGGAGTCACAAACCCTCTTGTTGGTAAGTCAAGGGACAAGGTAATCATTGCTTTCATGGACATCATCTTTTGTGTACTTCACTCTATGTCTATGGAAATTCTTGTTTGTTCCTTGTGGGACTAACCCATGTAGGTATTGAAAGTGCCCTAATCCAAAGGATTGCTCCTAACTCATGATGATCTACATCAACATTGAGCATCCACATCTTCAACATCTACATGAAGTCTTCTACGACAACCCAAGGTTAGTTTGACCCTTTAAAAGGGGTTCTCACATCTAGGGGGAGCTTTACTCAAAAAATTGAGCTAAAGCATCTTCAAATGATGTGAACACATAAATGCTTTATGTAAAAGTGGTAACCCCACTTGTGCTTAAACGATGAGTATGACCTATGATCAAATGTTCTCATTTGGCTCCTAAGTCAATATACTCATATATAGATGACCTAGTCATCGACAAATTGTGTGCTAGTAGCTAGAGTGATTGGTTGTGCATGTTTGACACATATTTCAGTTGCTATCTTATTGTGTGAGCATGTTGAATGCATGATTCTATTCATTCAAAGACATCCATTTGTGGTTTTGATTGTTTTGGTTTCTTTTTCTGGCCAAATGGATGGACAAGAATGCCTAAGCACCTTTCCCTAGCTATCTATGCTTTCTTGTCTCAAAACTCTATTCATGCTCATATCACAACTTTGAACAAGTCTTTTTCGGACAGTCCGAGTGAGGAGCACTCGGAACCACCGATTCGTCTAAGGCTGACTTCCAAAACCCTCTAAGTCCATTTCGGTCTGACCGGTTTCTCAATATCGGTCCAACCGAAATGCTTAGACTGATCTAGGTTTCATCTCGGTGAAACCGAGTTCAAACTCTCGGTCTGACCGATATGTGTGACTGCATAGCAGATATACATCTCGGTGACACCGAGTTTTTCAACTCGGTCCCACCGACAGCACGGGGTTATATATACCTGAGGGGCTGCGCGCGATTTCTTTCTTCAAACCGTTCGCCCCCAAGACCCCTGCTGCCGCCGCCCTGGTCTACGGATCGTCGCCTTCATCACCTGTGCGCCCTCGCCGCAGGTCTCCGCCGCCGTCAACGGTAATCATCTCCACCGTTGCCGCCGTAGAGGGACACCACCAAGTTAGGGTGTGTCTCGACCCCTTTTCGTGCTCCACTGCTGATTCTTGCACGATAGGCTGCCATGATTCAATCCATGTTTGATATGTTCCCCACACAATAGTTCAGATCGTCTAGTTTCGAGGAAAATTCTTAGGTTTAGGTTTCCACGGAATGCATCTCGGTGAAGCCGATTTTGAAAATCGGAATGACCGATTTGGCCTCTGGCCATTGCACTGCATAGTTCGGTTTAACCGAGTTGTGCCAATCGGAACGACCGATAAGTAGTTTCAGTGAAACCCTAAGTTTTCGGTAGGACCGAAACCCACTTCGGTCTGACCGAAAGTGGTGTGTAGGTTTCTGTTGAGCACTTCGGTTGCACCGAAACCTGAAATCGGTTTGACCGAAATACATTCTGTGAAAACTCAAAACTAAGTTTTTAACTCATTTTTTTAAAAAACTTCTGCAGTTGTGATAACTCTTCTACTCTGCCTATACCTTATCTTTTCACAGGTTTTTCAGCCATGTCAGATGTCAGTGACAGCCAGAACAGGTCTGAATCACCGTTTGCTGAAATTCCAGAGGCAGATACAAGTCCTGCAAGCAGCTCTAGTGATGATGGTGAGAGGAGCACCCCTAGTGGTCTGCCTCCTGCAGCTACGAGAACCAGGAAGAAGAAAACTTCTGATAATGAGGACTCCGACTTTGTTGCTGAGGAAGTTACCTCCAAGCCCAAGAGGAATGTGGTTGCCAAAGAGCACCAAGGGCAGCAGCCAAGGAAAGGTACAAGCAAGGTAAAGCAGTCAGCAGTTGCTAAGAAGCTCAACTTGGAAGAGCCTGCTCCAAGCAAGGTGAAGAAGACTTCCAAAAGGAAGAGGGTTGTTTATGCTGAACCTCAAGTTGATGCTGAAGAAGAAGAAGAAGAAGCACCCCAGCCTCCTCCTCAGAAAGCTAAGTTCATGGGTGATGCTATTCGGGCTCAAGCCTCCTCTAAGCCCAAGAAGCCTGCTCCTTCCAAAGCAGCTCCAGCCAAGCCCAAGAGAACAACCAGAAGCATTCCAGCTTCTGAGAAGAACAAAGGTGAGATGCCACAGTCTGAATCAGATGAAGAGCATGTGTTGCTTAAGCTCCGTCCCAAGTTGCCACTCCACAATGATGCTCATCCTCAAGCTGAGGACATGAAGGCAAGGAAGGACAAAGGTCTCAGGCTATGGAGACAGTCTGATCCATATGCCGTAAGGAGAAGGACTGCTGTGGACCCCAGATTCCACACCAGAGAGCAGCAGGATTTCTATGAGACCGTGCTAATGGATAAGAAGCCCATTGTTGCTGACACCAGGTATGTTGACTGGGAGTACATTGACAGTGAAGAGCACCGGGACTTCTTTCCCCATGTGCATGAGAGCTTTACTGCATGCGGAGTTGCTGACTTTGTGGGTCAAGAACTGACAGCCTGGAATGACGAGATGATCATGCAGTTCTATGCCACAGCCCACTTCTATCCTGATGGCAAGATCACCTGGATGACTGAAGGTCAACGGTTTTCTTCGTCTGTTGAAGAATGGGCAGAACTTCTGAACGCTCCAGTGCAGAGAGAGGACGACATTGATGTCTATGGGATTCCTAAGAAGAGTCATGATTCCATGAAGAATATGTACAAGGAGATCCCGGCTGCTGATTTGGAGGGATGGAAGCTCGGCTCAGTGTATTATCTCCAGGCAGGTCTGACCACCACTAACACTATTCTGAGGCATACATTGATGCCTAAGTCAGGTGACCACCGGATGATACGAGGCTATTCTATCAACATGCTGCACATTCTCGATGAGAAGGCACCTTTTAAAGTGATGGACTTGATGGTAGAGACCATTAAGAGGACTGCAGCTGACCAGAAGAGGTCATGTGGGTTTGCACCGCAGATACAGATGCTCATCAACGCCAAGTTTGGCACGGGCAAATTCATGTTGGATAGGAAGCACTTGCCACTGCAGCCAGAGCATGAGGACAACGTAGTTGTGATGGATGAAGAGGATCCCACCTCAGTTGAAGGGCAAGCCAAAATTGAAGCTGCAAAGAAAGCTAAAGCTGACAAAGAGGCAGCAGCAGCAGCAGCTAAGCCAAAGAGCTTTGGAGAACAAATTCTTGAAGCTACCCAGAGGATTGAACAACGCCTGGCCAGCATTGAGCAATCTCAGGAGAGCCTTGAGAGGATTGTCGAGGACAAGATCCACGCTCTGGACGTGAAGCTGACTGAGATTCAGGTGTCTGTCAACAAGCTTGAGGCAGACATGGAGGAGACTAGGCAGGAGAGAGCAGAGCTTATGCAGGATGATCTAGTCCAAGACTCTCATCGCCAGACTGCTCAGATTCCCAGAGGATCCAGATCTGCAGCTATCCCAGTGACAGACTCCAGGGCTACCACTTCAGCACCAGCTTCAGCTCGAGCAGTTCCTTCAGCTCCAGCATCCACTCCTCCTCCACAGACATCAGCAGAGGTCTTCGCAGATGCAGCTATCTCTACACCTACATCTACCCAGACGGGAGCCGCCAGCAGAGCCCGCAGTGACGTTTAGCTCTATACCTTTTCGAACTTTTTGGTAACTTGTTGCCAAAGGGGGAGAAATTGTTATAGATCATAGGGCTTCGAGAGAGAGAGTGCTCTTTCGTCTTTTCGTTCTTTTGCCGGTTTTCCTTGAGATACATTGGTTTCTTTTGGTTCCAGATACTTTATGTGTGCTTGCTACTACGTTTGATGCTACCTTAATGAGTGCTTAGTCATACTATGCTTTAATGTGTGCTTATTGCTTATCATATGCTATTTCTTATTGTATGGCTATTTACTCTTGTCTTGGTGATTGAGTGCATGTTACCCATTCTTATCATTTTGTGCGCTCCACCAAGATGTATGTGACATTGAAGAGTGACCCATAATCCTAATCGATTGTGCATTTGCATTCAAACGCAAATTTCAAATAATGCACAAATTTAGGGGGAGCTCTTGTTTATCACATACTTCTCAAAGCGACGATATTATTCTTTGATTATATCCTTTGTCGAAGCTTTGATCTATATGTTGTCATCAATTACCAAAAAGGGGGAGATTGAAAGTGCAACTAATCCCCGGGTGGTTTTGGTAATTAATAACAATATATATCATTGAACTAATATTCTCTTGAGAATCATTTCAGAAAAGTTCGATGATATGGGTATGGAAAAGTCTGAAGAAGTGGACCCCTCAAAATGCTAAGACAAGCATTGGCAAAAGCTCAAGACTCCATTTTTGGTTTAGTGATCAAAGATCACATTGAGTCCATAGGAAAAGCCAATACTATTAAAAGGGGATGAGGTTGTGTTAATGTTCTTGTTGCTCAAGTGCTTGGTGATCTAGCTCCCTCAACTATCAGCACTCTTCACTTTACAACACACTCATAAGTAATCTCGGACAAACCGATTCTGCAAACTCAGTCCCACCGAGATGAACCACTTCAGTTATTTCCCCAAACCCTAACTTCTCGGTCCATCCGATTATGAGTCTCGGTCTCACCGAAAATGTTCTGCCAACCTTCTGTAACCAAATGACAGCATTTCGGAATATCCGAGTTGTTGTTTTCGGTCACACCGAGATGGCAAACCCTAACCTTTGACTCACTTCGGACACACCGAGATGGTATTTTCGGTCCCACCGAAAATCCCAACGTTCACTATATTTGAACTTTCGGTCTGACCGAGTTTTCACTTCGGTCTCACCGAGATTGGTCAAATGTGTGTGTAACGGTTGGATTTTGTGTGGAGGCTATATATACCCCTCCACCCCCTCCTCATTCGTGAGGAGAGCCATCAGAAAGTACCACCACTTCTACCATACACTTTCTGAGAAGTGAACCACCTACCCTTGTGTTGAGATCAAGCCATTCCATTCCTACCATATGAAACTTGATCTCTAGCCTTCCCAAGTTGCTTTCCACTCAAATCTTTCTTCCACCACAGCCATATCAGTGAGGAGAGTTGAGTGTTGGGGAGATTATCACTTGAAGCACAAGAGCAAGGAGTTCATCATCATCAACACCGTCTATTACCTTTTGGGGGGTGGTGCCTCCTAGATTGGTTAGGTGTCGCTTGGGAGCCTCCGTCCTGAGATGTGGAGTTGAACCAAGAAGTTTGTAAGGGCAAGGAGGTCGCCTACTTCGTGAAGATCTACCCCGAGTAAGGCTAGTCCTCCGTGGGCGTAGGCCGTGATGGAATAGACAAGGTTGCTTCTTCGTGGACCCTTCGTGGGTGGAGCCCTCCGTGGACTCGCGCAGCCGTTACCCTCCGTGGGTTGAAGTCTCCATCAACGTGGATGTACGATAGCACCACCTATCGGAACCACGACAAAAATCTCCGTGTCACCAAACTGCGTTTGATCTTCTCCACCTCCTTTTTACATGTGCAATTTACTTTCCGCTGCATATACTCTAGAATTGCATGTGTAGGGTGTTACTTGAATTGATCTTAATTGTGAAACTGCCAAAAACCTTGCATGATCTAAAGGCAGATTTTTTATATTGTCAAGTAGTCTAATCACCCCCCCTCTAGACCTACTTTCGATCCTACAGTGTCAAATGGGCAAGGGCCGGGACGTCACCCCCTTGGTGGCGCGCCGTATCTTGATCTGGATACGGTGGCAAGTGAGCGAGGATCGGGTCGTTGCATCCTTAGTGGCGCGCTACATCAGCGCCCGGATGTAGTGGAAAATGAGCAAGGGTCTTCGCATTTGACTCGACGAGTGTGAAGGGTAAGGAAGCTAGCCGAGCCTAGGAGGATCCGCTTAGGTAGCTGGAACGTAGGGTCCCTGACAGGGAAGCTTCGGGAGCTAGTCGATGCAGCGGTGAGGAGAAGTGTTGATATCCTTTGCGTCCAAGAAACCAAGTGGAGGGGACAGAAGGCAAAGGAGGTGGAGGGTACCGGCTTCAAGCTGTGGTACACCGGGTTGGCTGCAAACAGGAATGGCGTAGGCATCTTGATCAACAAGAGCCTCAAGCATGGAGTGGTAGACGTCATGAGACGTGGGGACCGGATTATCCTGGTCAAGCTGGTAGTTGGGGACTTAGTTCTCAATGTTATCAGCGCGTATGCCCCGCGAGTAGGCCACATTGAGAACATCAAGAGAGAGTTCTGGGAAGGCCTGGAAGACATGGTTAGGAGTGTACCGATTGGCGAGAAGCTCTTCATAGGAGGAGACCTCAATGGCCACGTGGGTACATCTAACACAGGTTTTGAAGGGGTGCATCGGGGCTTTGGCTATGGCACCAGGAATCAGGAAGGAGAAGATGTCTTAAGCTTTGCTCTAGCCTACGACATGATTGTAGCTAACACCCTCTTTAGAAAGAGAGAATCATATCTGGTGACTTTTAGTAGTGGCCAACACTCTAGCCAGATTAATTTCATCCTCTCGAGAAGAGAAGATAGGCGTGCGTGCCTAGATTGTAAGGTGATACCTGGAGAGAGTGTTGTACCTCAACATAAGCTGGTGGTTGCTGACTTCCGCTTTCGGACTCGTGTCCAGCGGGATAGGCATACCAAAGTCGCTAGAACGAAGTGGTGGAAGCTCAAGGGGGAGGTAGCTCAGGCGTTCAAGGAGAGGGTCATTAAGGAGGGCCTTTGGGAGGAAGGAGGGGATGCGGACAATGTGTGGATGAAGATGGCGACTTGCATTCGTAAGGTGGCCTCGGAGGAGTTTGGAGTGTCCAGGGGAAGGAGAAGCGAAGATAAGGATACCTGGTGGTGGAATGATGTCGTCCAGAAGGCGATTAAAGAGAAGAAAGAGTGCTTCAGATGTCTGTACTTGGATAGGAGTGCAGACAACATAGAGAAGTACAAGATGGCGAAGAAGGCCGCAAAGCGAGCTGTTGGTGAAGCAAGGGGCAGTGCGTATGAGGGCCTCTACCAACGGTTAGGCATGAAGGAAGGGGAAAGGGACATCTATAAGATGGCCAAGATCCGAGAGAGGAAGACGAGGGATATTGGCCAAGTCAAATGCATCAAGGACGGAGCAGACCAACTCCTCGTGAAGGATGAGGAGATTAAGCATAGGTGGCGGGAGTACTTCGACAAGCTGTTCAATGGGGAGAATGAGAGTTCTACCATTGAACTTGATGACTCCTTTGATGAGACCAGCATGCGTTTTGTGCGGCGAATCCAGGAGCCTGAGGTCAAGGAGGCTCTAAAAAGGATGAAAGGAGGCAAGGCGATGGGCCCTGATTGTATCCCCATTGAGGTGTGGAAAGGCCTCGGGGACATAGCGATAGTATGGCTAACCAAGCTTTTCAACCTCATTTTCGGGCAAACAAGATGCCAGAAGAATGGAGACGGAGTATATTAGTACCAATCTTCAAGAACAAGGGGGATGTTCAGAGTTGTACTAATTAACGTGGAATTAAGCTGATGCGCCATACAATGAAGCTATGGGAGAGAGTCATTGAGCACCGCTTGAGAAGAATGACAAACGTGACCAAAAATCAGTTTGGTTTCATGCCTGGGAGGTCGACGATGGAAGCCATTTTCTTGGTTCGACAACTTATGGAGAGATACAGGGAGCAAAAGAAGGACTTGCATATGGTGTTCATTGACTTGGAGAAGGCCTATGATAAGATACCACGGAATGTCATGTGGTGGGCCTTGGAGAAACACAAAGTCCCAGCAAAGTGCATTACCCTCATCAAGGACATGTACGATAATGTTGTGACAAGTGTTCGAATAAGTGATGTCGACACTGATGACTTCCCGATTAAGATAGGACTGCATCAAGGGTCAGCTTTGAGCCCTTATCTTTTTGCCTTGGTGATGGATGAGGTCACAAGGGCTATACAAGGAGATATCCCACGGTGTATGCTCTTTGCGGACGATGTGGTGCTAGTGGACGATAGTCGGACGGGGGTAAATAGGAAGTTAGAGTTATGGAGACAAACCTTGGAATCGAAAGGGTTTAAGCTTAGTAGAACTAAAACTGAGTACATGATGTGCGGTTTCAATACTACTTGGTGTGAGGAGGAGGAGGTTAGCCTTGATGGACAGGTGGTGCCTCAGAAGAACACCTTTCGATATTTGGGGTCAATGATGCAGGAGGATGAGGGTATTGATGAAGATGTGGACCATCGAATCAAAGCCGGATGGATGAAGTGGCGCCAAGCTTCTAGCATTCTCTGTGACAAGAGAGTGCCAAAAAAGCTAAAAGGCAAGTTCTACAGGACGACGGTTCGACCCGCAATGCTGTATGGCGCCGAGTGTTGGCCGACTAAAAGGCGGCATGTTCAACAGTTAGGTGTGGCGGAGATGCGTATGTTGAGATGGATGTGTGGCCACACGAGGAAGGATCGATTCCGGAATGATGATATACGAGATAGAGTTGGGGTAGCACCTATTGAAGAGAAGCTTGTCCAACATCGTCTGAGATGGTTTGGGCATATTCAGCGCAGGCCTCCAAAAGCCTCAGTGCATAGCGGACGGCTAAAGCGTGCAGAGAATGTCAAGAGAGGTCGGGGTAGACCGAATTTGACATGGGAGGAGTCTGTTAAGAGAGACCTGAAGGACTGGAGTATCACCAGAGAACTAGCTATGGACAGGGGTGCGTGGAAGCTTGCTATCCATGTGCCGGAGCCATGAGTTGGTCACGAGATCTTATGGGTTTCACCTCTAGCCTACCCCAACTTGTTTGGGACTAAAGGCTTTGTTGTTGTTGTTGTTGTTGTAGTTCTTACTTAACCGCGTTTTTTGTTTCATTTTTATTATCTTACTTTATAAACGCCATTATAAATACCTTCCGCGATACTTTGCTATAGCTATACCTAATACCTCACGGGTGAACCAACCTATGGTTGAATTGTTAGGAGGACACAGTGGTATCTAGACTTGAGATTGTTGCTCGTATTTTTCTGAATTTATTGCAGGCTTTCCGACGAGTTCGTTCACTGGAAGGAGATGTTTCTATCGACTACGAGTCACCAGTGGAGTTGTCATGTCACATATAGTCAACCTTATAGCGAACATGTATAGTAGCTAGTTGCTAAGTAGTATTACTTTATTAATTCATGACCCACCATACACTCTCACAATGTTTCTTGGAGTCCGTGTTACAGCCGGCTGTTGATCTACAGTCCGCTTCCCTTCTCTCTCCTCTTCTCTCTCGTCCAACTCATCACAAATATGATTGTTTAATCCTTATAGCCAGCTGACTGTATCTTATTATACTTGCTCTAAGCGGACTCTTCGTGAAGAGCCAGCTCTAGCACGTGCTCCTAGACACTTTGTGAGAATGAAAAGTGGACCACATAATAAAAAAAGTAGTACACTCTTTTGATCTACTATTGTATATGTTGGCTATAAGATGAGTTGTAGATGACATGGCACTGGCTTATAGCCAGCAGCTAGCTATACTATTAACCATGCTCTTAACCATGCTCTCATGCCCAATGTAATATAATAAGCTTTATATAGTGTTAGTGTACCCTAAAATGATACTATATTAAGCTTACTATTCACACATTTTGAGATAGTTCACCACTCATGCCGAATGATTAAAAATGTTTATGTACACGTAATTTTAATCCAAAACGACAATGGGTGGGTGGTTTGGGGGGGGGGGGTCCTAACAAGGTAACATCCAATCTTTTTTTGATGGACGTTTTATCTTGAATGAAGCTTTGACCTGGCAACGACTGCTTCACGATGACTCCTATGAACAGTGATGATGTTGCAACCCGGCAAGAAAATAAATCATTTATCCATAAGTTCATTAGTTATTTGTTGGATTTTCTTTAGCGATGTGGATTTTTGGAACCTAGGTGCACATGTAACCTGTTTAGCAACAAAAAGAAAGTAAAAAAAAACAAATATTTCTGAATCTTTTTTGCAACAAACATGTCTGGTGCATACTCACGTGTAAAGTTTCAAGACAAAATGATTTCCATAGTATTGTTGGCAAAAAAGACATAATTGCTACTTAAAAATGTGTGAATTGTAAGCTTAATATAGTATCATTTTTAAATAATTCGGCATGAGTGGTGAACTATGTCGAAAACAATAAACAATAGAATCTATTTTTTTATTCGCCCAAAAGACCACAAAATTCATTTTATCGTGAAACTATACATATGAGTACTAAACTAGACAATGCTTGTTCCAAAAAGTTTCAAAAATATTTGTGTTTTTTTACAATTCGGACACAATGCACCCATGTTCACCATAGTATTTTTGTTTCTTTAGTCCCTACTTAGCCGTGTTTTTTGTTTCACTTTTACTATCTTACTTTATAAACGCCATTATAAACATCTTCCGTGATACCTTCCTATAGCTATAGCTCATACCTCACGGGTGAACCAACATGTGGTTGAATTATAGGAGGACAGTGGTATCCCCAACACACAAGGGTTCAAGTTCTAGATTTGAGATTGTTGCTCGTATTTTTCTGAATTTATTGCAGGCTTTCCGGCGAGTTCGTTCAATGGGAGGAGATCTTCCTATCGACTACGAGGCAGAAGTGGTGACTTTGTCAATCTTAAGATGCTATGGGCTCAGTATCTCGGAGGTACTCATAGGGGGTAGGGTGTGTGTGTGTGCGTTCATAGAGGTGAGCGTATGCTCATATATATGAGCAACTTTGATTGTACTGTACTAAACAAAAGCTCATACCTCACAGTGAAGCTGCGAAAAAAAGATTAAATCATTGCATTCTTGTTTACTTTTGTGGGAGTGTATGTTGACATTTTATTGATTAAGTGGTACTTTGAGCTAATTGTACTTTGTTTCGTGGGTCAGCCGGTGGGTTTAAACTAAGCAGGTCACCAATGCATGCTGACTCGCAAATTGCCTATAAATTTTTTGTGTAAGTCGATCACCCATGTGGTAGGCCGAGATCAAAATTGTCATTGCTATACATGTACTCAACGTGTGTTAATTAATAAACTACTGAACCAGATACTGCAACTCTGCCGGCTCTTACCATACAAGGTTCGTCCGTCATTGAGGAGGCCTGCACATGAGAAGTTGGTAGCAGTAGGTTCAAATAAAAATCTATAGTAGGGCGACTTTTTTCCCACTTTCCAGCCTATGCGATTCCGTTGGATTCTCAACGATCCAAACGGCGAAAACACATCACCTACTGCAAGAAAATCAACTTGGTCAATTACTCCATCGACCAACATTCTCTCTATCCGGGTCATCAATGTTGCAGGTAGTTAGGCCCTCAAGGTTAAGAAGTATTTTGCCTTGGAGTCTGGAGGGTGTTGGTATACTATTTCATACCAGCAAAAGGCTAGAAAGGGAGGTGCGCAAAGAGATGTTAGTTTTTCAGGATTGTTTCTCTTAGCAGCCTTGCTGTTCGTCGTATGAAATATAGCAGCAGATATAGTGATGCCTGATTGATTGGTTCAAACTGCAAAGATCAACGATGAAGCGGAAACCACATATAATAAGGACAAAAATACTGAGAGGCCCATGTAACCATTCTTCACAAAAGGAAGATCTTTTGTAGAAAATTCTCCTAACATTTTGACATGTGTAAGTACTATATACCAATTGCTTAGATAAACTAATTAGAACTTTGACGGAAATTGCTGAGTCAATAATGTGTGTACGCTACTGGCCTGGTCATACTCCTGCGGAAAACTGAAATTTTGTTGTTGTATCTACACTTGCTCGGGTCAATTTGTGATTTATATTGGATAAGTATTGCTGCTTCATTCTTTTCAATAGTACAGTAGGTCAACATAGCGAGACACACATCAAACGTCAAGGTCAATGTCGAGAGTGATTTTTCTACCCTACACGGGATATATCGCATGTGCATACCCGTTTGTTCTTACTTTGAGATGTGTGCTAGTACGTTATTTGACTGTTTGCAAAATTTGTCTCGTTACAAAGTGTTACATAATGTTTCTTTGAGATTTTGTCATGTTTCAAAGTGTACCATAATGTATAATTGTGTACCAACAAATAACAACGGAGGTGTTTCCAATCGAATTTCCTAGTAGAAGAAGGTATACAACAAAACATTATTCTGCACTTTGAAACAAGAAAAAACTCTAATGTAACACCCGGAAGCAAAACAAAATTTCCTAAAGACAGGGCATGAATATCAAAACAATGGTGGACTGTGGATCCATACACCATTACTTGGTAGAATATAATTCTGTTTTGTCCATGAGTCTTTCGTACTTCACTTTGAAAATCTGTGTTTTCTTCTTCTTAACAATTGATGCATGATTTTTCACAGGCTTTCTAACTTCTAATATAACATTTACTCTATAAAAGTTACTAGCAAAATCACCCAAACCCTGCTCCTCCACATAAAACTCGCCGACCATTCCTACAAGAAGCCAGGGACGGGGCCAGGATCCAAGAAAAAGGGAAGCCAAAGGCAACTAGCCAAGCTCCAGGGGGCAAACATAAATTTGAAGGCTATATATATATGCAATTTTTCAGGAACTCTGAAGGGTATATCTGCAAAAATTTCAACCTTGGAGGAAGCGCATGGCTCCCCCTCGCCCTGGCTCTGTCACTGCAAGAAGCTTCGTCAAAGGGCCAAACCCATCAGTCAGATCATGGAATTGTATCCATATTTTGAAAGTGTTGAGGCCAATCGTCGACGATTTGGTGAAGCCTTCATGTAGAGCTAGCAAAACTCGTTGCCCTTGGAAAGTCCAG